>JARQZK010004342.1:1275000-1283747 GCA_030704885.1 Cynegetis impunctata
ATAAACATTACAATGCCTTAGGTTTTTGAAAAAAATCTAAAATGCTTGTTTGGCGGAATCGCGCCATATATTGCTGAAGAAGACAATTTTCTAAATAGCTTTCTAGATTTTTTATGTGTTGAAATGCAATTAAATCAACTCTAGCAAATGCTTTTAACATAGAAATATGATTTAGATCTTCACCATATGAATTTATCGATTTGAACCGAATGATGCCGTTGAGATTTCTAACTTCTCTTCTGACTGGTTTGGACTACCTTCTTCAAGTAGATCGCCGTCTTCTAAATCATATTCGAAAAGTCATCCGCACTTATTTCTTCTGTTGTTATATTATTGTCTTCGGTAATGAAATCTTTCTGCATTTTGGGGATCTGTTGCTCTTAAATGCTTGGCATGTCGCAATAACTCAGCAACTGTCGATAATGGCAGATTCTTCTTCCGGATCGCAATCAATTTGTAAATTACTTGAATCCAGCTTTGCCGAAACAGTTCTTAATAGTCGAGGAATTTACCTTACTCCATGCTGTTTTTATGAAGTATACAAAGCTCTAAGACATTGATACCTTGATCCAAAGGCTGACAAACTGAAGTTGTGTTTTGGCGTAAAAAATACAATTTTAACATTTTTTAGGTTTAGATCACGAGGGTGAGAGCCTGCATTGTTAAAATAAAAGCACTTGCCTTTTTTGGATCCACATTTTCCGGTCAAATTGGAGTAACCATTCAGACATAATATCTCGAGTCATCCATGCTTTTTTGTTTGATTTCCAGTGTCGCCGGTAGATCCTTAATAGCAACGTTTTTTTAAAGCACGAGGCGAGCCGATTTTCCGATCGCTAACAAATCTTGTTTATCCCGGCCATATTTGCACAGAATAAAATGGTTAGTCTGTCTTTAGACAACTTCCACACACACATTTTTTCTCCTTAGAGCGACAGAGTTTTTATCCGGTAATGCGCGGAAAAAAAGTCCGCTTTCATCTGCGTTGTACACATCCTCCGGTTTGTAGCCAAGCAACATAGACGGAGTTCTCCAAAAATTGTGCCACATCAACTTGAATTACTGCAGCAGCCTCTGCAGATATGCATTTAAAACTGATATTATGTCTCTTGCGCCACTTTTGAAGCGCCACCCGTCGGACGCACTGAAATTGTTGTAACCCAGTTTGTCGCTATTTCTTTAGCCTCCTCTTTCACACGGCCCAGATATAGGATGTTCTGACTTCGAGCTCTCACAAACCACTCTCAAAATATCTTTTGTCTAAGTATATTAAACCTTCCTTATCCAAAAAATTCTTCTTTTGGTTTAAGTTAATATTACCAGATTGCCATTTTCTTCTGATTATCTTCCTTATTTTTTCGCTATTTCAGCTGCTTGCGTTTTCCCAATGTTAAACCTCTTTGCCAAAGTGCGAACTGAAAGTCTTCTTTTTCTAAAACATTAACAACTCCATCTTTCCTTTAAAGAAATCATTCTTTTCTTCGGTGCCATTTTACGTTGGCATTCACCAATTAACTCTACTATTAATTAGCACGATAAGCTTAACTGAAGACAAATGAAAAAGTCTGAATGCTAGCGAACAAAACGTGTATGAAGGGTAATCACCCAATACAAAACGGGAATTACCGAATTTAATCCAGTGCAGTGTAGCTAATGAGCGTACACAAAAGATTCGTCCGCGTATGAGAGCTTCGCGTCCGCTTATGGGAGATTTTCAGTCACAAGCGGGAAGAATCTAGTGTCCGTGTCCGTTTATGAGAGCGTCCACTTATTGAGAGCACCTGACATTGAAAATGATACGCCGAAATTTCGTTCCAGGAAATTGTCCGGTTATGAGAGATGTCCGCTTATTGGAGCTGTCCGCAAGGAGAGCTTTCACTGTATATATATATATATATATATATATATATATAAATATATATATTTTCGCTTACACAATATAGGTTGACTTGTTACAATTATTTTAACACTGATCCATTTGATGATTGATGATGAAGTTTGCAGGAATTAATTTCTCTTTTTCTCAATATATGTTTGTGTAATTAAGTCCCCGCTCAAAAATTATGACCTGTCCTGAATTTCTGTTGAACGACCTGTTAAATTGACAAAACGAAAGAATACATTAGGTTTATGCTCGGTTGTGGCTTCATCTTTGCTTTTCTACTGAGGCGGGTATCTCTGACCTAGTGTAATAAAATTAAAGTGAAGAGGAAATCCCTGCAGTTACTCTAGATTCTAGAGCACTGTGCTCGTGCCATGCTGAATTCAAATGAAGAGGGAGATATTTCATTTTGTTTAAAGTTTTTGACACTATATTGTAACATGTGAACCTTGAAGAGATGAACAATCTTAATTTTATAAATGTTTCTTCATGAAATATATCAACGAAAAATTTTTCTGGAACATATATATATATATATCTAAAAACTGAGTAGCACTTTTTTCATGAAAAAAAATTTACGAAGTGCATCGTGGTTCAGGGAAGCAATTTAAACAAACGCACGAACGTTTCTCAACATCAACTCAATCCACGTATCAAATTTCAAGCCTTTATAGTAAAAAAAAATTCGCGAACAGCATCGTTTACTGATAGCGGAGCAGGTGGAGATGCGAATGGTTGAAACTACCCAAATTCACTTCCTCAACATCAACTCAATCTATGTATCAAGTTTGAACCCTCTAACTAAATTCGTAGAAGCTGTGGAGTTTGGCAAATTTTCAAAAACCACGAAAAAACAACAAATTGTTTCGTTCTGCAACGAAAACAATCCCAGGTGAAAATAGTTAGCTCATTTGGTGTGATACGAACCACTGGAGATGTAGATATGTACCGGGAAGGATATTTATATGAAAAGTAGAAATATCTACGTAAAAATGGCTGCGGTTGCAGAAAGTTATCAAAACTTGGTGCTTTCGTTCTGCAATGGAAACAATCTCAGGTACCAAATTTCAGCTCATTCGACTCGATGCGAGCTGCTGAAGATGTCAATATATACCGAAAAAAAAATATATATATATTTATATATATATTTATATATATATTTATATATATATATATATATATATATATATATATATTATATTATATATATAATATATATATATATATATATATAAAATTAAGTGAACTAGGACATTTATTTGAAACTAATCAAACAAACCTCCTAGCGGAGCTGGTTATAAGAGTTCACGAAGCATCGAAATATCAACATCAACCCCAGACGGTAATTGTTCGAAATGTTAATTTGTTTATCACAGCTTTACTCTTGCTTAGCGAATATGGTAGCCACCTTCGGGTGTCCGGACGTACTAGTTCTCGTTGCCGAAATGTTTTCTTCTGTTCTGAAAGATGTGGTTCAATTGTTTCCGACTGGTGGCGCTGTGCCATATTTATATGTCATGGAGTTACTAGAAGAAATATGTATGACCGTTTGAAATGTTGGTTTGGTTATCACTCTTGGTGGATGGATGATACTGATGAGCCCCGATAAGGGCGAAACAGTCTGTCTATCAATTTCCATCGATTGTGATAAACAAATTAACATTTCGAACAATTACCGTCTGGGGTTGATGTTGATATTTCGATGCTTCGTGAACTCTTATAACCAGCTCCGCTAGGAGGTTTGTTTGATTAGTTTCAAATAAATGTCCCAGTTCACTTAATTTTATAACCACGGGCGTGTTTTCCGTTTAACACGAATAATTCTTACTTATATATATATATATATATATATATATATGAAAAATTTTTCGAAAATCGTGGTCTAGGATGTCTAAAACGAATGGGAAAAATACTCCCGCACCTGACTGCTTTCCTTCGATACACTACAGTAGTATGTATTTTATAGGATAAAATACGACCAAAAACAAAATTCTTTCGAATTGTTTTTATCACAGTGAAGGAGTGAACACAATTATAATAAGTATATTCGCATATATCGAAATCCAAGTTGCTTTGCAGCCTCCAGTGAATAATAAAAAGATACATATATGTATAGCTGACGTGCAAGCGTAATAAATCACTGTTGATGTTTCCAAAAAAACTATTAAGGTTTATACGCTGTGTATAGGTGCGCGCATAAATACCCTTCCTATCCACAGTAATTAGATTTGATGTTTATAACCTGAATAAAGAGGTGTTAAATTGATAAACAACAAGTTAATAGCCCCGAAGATTAGACGAGACATTCATTTGAAGAAATCTCCGAGATGGGCGTTTATCACTTCACTCCAAAAGCTTTTATACTTTTGGTACATGGTTAATCGTATAATATTCCATATTATATTACACAATGTTCAGTTCCTGAGGAGGTTATAGCGTTATGGCGGTTCTCGAGAGCCGTATCCACTTCTTGATGTCCTGAACAGACCTTGACCCTCCGTGTCCAATGTAGCAACGACTCTGACGTGTTACATTATGATCAGCTTCAAACGACGATCATAAATTATCGCTTTACGGCTGAATTATAAACTTAAGATACCTCGGAACCATTTTTTCTAATGTGAAAAAATGACACAATTCAAACAGGCTTTGAATTAATATGTCATATGTCCAAAAATTTGTGAATTATTTCGACATTAAATGAATCACTCTGATACCTATAACCAACTAAAAAGTTGAGAGCAGGTGAGGTAGTACCTAATTTTGGAAGACGTTATAGTGATTATAGTAAGTGGAATATCATCACCAAGGCAAATAAATAGATACTCCGTTAAAATTTCCAATCAAGCAATAATAATTGATTGTTTGTTTGCTTTTAATGAATATTCCTTTGAAATTTTCAATCAAGCAATAATATCTGATTGTTTGTTCAAGTTATCCGAATAAATTAACAATAAAAAATTGCTATATTAATAGAAAAACATGGACTTCATTCAACGATTGCTATAATTGATTCTTTAATGCGGCATTTTACCACACGGTGGATTCATCAGATATAACTGAGTCTAACCTCAAAAATGTGTTTTTCTCATAATGTTGTTATAGATTTTGACCAAGTAATGGCCTCGTCAATTCAAAACTAAATTGTTAGTTTTCGCAAAATGAAAATGTTTGTAAAAATTTCGATTATTTCAGAAATTCAATATATAATAATTCAATGTTAATCTATAAACAATCTGCCCAAAACGTGAATACATTTAATGTCTTTCTTCAGATGAAAATGAAACCAAACCATTAAAATACTCAATAAATGCGGCAAAATAGAGATATCACAAATATCTTTTTTTTCTCCAGCTTGTCACATCTACGTATACTGGAAGTTTTCCTCAAAATCTCGCGAAAGAAGGCTTTCCCCAGTATTATCAAATCAAAGTGCACATAACTTCTCCGGAATGTCGGCATGAGTCAGAATCCCATTCGCAGATTTTTTCAAAATCAACACGGAAGAGAGGTGTGTGATACATGTACGACATGCGACGCGGCAACCGTTCCTCCTTGGTTCAGTTTCTCGATAAACAACGTGACACACTCGAAAATAATGAGTTCGGTTGAAGAGAACATAGAGAACCTCTCCAGGACCCGATGTTATTTATTGAAAAGATCGTATGCACAGGAGAAGACGGCCAGCAAGTTCTCATTTTTTATCGGACAATAATTCAGATGGGCATCGATTTGAAATATCGAGGAAAATGGTTAACTCTTTTTTTTATCCATTTTGTTTCGGACTTTAAGAGCCAGCGTCATAAATATCAACAATCACAGCAGAGATGTACAAAATTTAAATACATAATCTGGAGAATTGTGTAGACCGCGCTTGTGGCATTCGTGAGGTCAGAATGATTCATAAATTTGAGATTAACATGAATTATGGTCAGGCATTTCACGATATTTCACGGTAAAATATTACGGAATGCTATTAGATGCACTGCTACCGATGCTTAGGAAATGTCACGAACAATAAAAAAATATTGTATATATATACACACATATATATATATATATATATATATATATATATATATATAAATTTATATATATATATATATATATATATATATATATATATATATGAATTGAGAAAGATTCCGGGTCAATCAGAATTTTTTTTTTTTTTTTTGTTTAGTTGCCGTCGAGTACCAGACGTACAGCAGCACTTGAAATGCCAAATGAGATTTTGGCGAAACGTCGTGAAACAACACGTGCTTCTCAGCGCCAACAAAACTTTCGAAAATCAGATTGAACCCCGGAATCTTTCTCAGATTGCATTCACCATCCGAGAAAACATACGATATAACATATATATATATATATATATATATATATATATATATATATATATATATAATATGATGTTTGGATCTTTCAAAATTTTAACTTTACCTTCACTCTGTATTTGGGAACTGGCTACTTTAATTTAGAAGCAGCTTTTGAGGCGTGGCGACCAGCACCATTATGATACCCGTGACAGAAACGCTTTTGTATTACCTAATTTTAAGTTCAGAATAGGTAGATCTCCATTATATTTGGGGTTGGAAGTTTTCAATAGATTGGACTGTAGTATTGTAAATGCCCAATCTATTTCCATTTGTAGGGCTAAGTAGAAACAGTTTCTAATTGATAAGTGATACCTATACTATAGGTGAATTTGTGTCCTGACTTTTTTCATAATGTAACTATTCATTCAACGGAGATAAAGCTATATTATTATTATTATTATTATATATGTATGTATGTATGTATGTATATATATATATATATATATATATATATATTTATATATATATTTATATATATATTTATATATTTATATATATTTATTTATATATTTATATATATATATGTATATATATATTTATATATATATATATATATATATTCTGGATTAATAATTATTTGCGCTAAACAGGCGCATCTTGTATGATAATGATACGAATACTTTATGAAATTCATTTGAAAAATTGATGATTAATCAAGTCAACCTTCCAACGGAGCTATTTTCATGAGACTCGACGATATGGAACTCCCATTCTTTCTTCAATGGAGAATGTTAAAAAATTCGATATCGGTGCTCTTTAACAAGCTCATCAGTAGTGGATGGCGCTGTGATTTGTTCCCATGTGGTTATTTTGATATCGTTGCCAACACAATCGATGGACGGGACACATCCGCTGAGCTCGTTGAAGAATGAAAGAAACTGTCTCGTATTTCCATCGTGTGTGACACCGTTGTCTATTTTATAACACTTTCCCTTGAAGAACGTATGGGAATTCCCATGAAACTTGCTCCATTGGAGGGTTTGATTAATCACAATTTCCCAACGGCGTAGTTTTATCTTTATATATATATATATATATATATATATATATATATATATATATATATATATATATATATATATATATATAAATATATAATTATATATATATATATATATATATATATATAGATATATATATATATATATATATATATATATAATACAAGCCGAAAAATTGAATCCAGTCTACAGCAAAACCCATATTTTTTAAATTTCTGAAATTTGGTGGGAAGTTAAGTCTGATCATGTAGATTCCCACTAAGACGGGGTTTTTTTAAATTCCGCCGTTAAGGGGTTGAAGAAGGGTAAAACATGTTTTTTGATGTTTCTCGCAAAATAATGGACTTAGCGAATATACTCTCATTTATCCCCCTAATAAATGAAAGTAAAAATTCTAATTCTTCTGAAGCTTCACTAAAATTTTTTATTATACAAGCAATTTCCTCATACTGATTTTATTTATCCTTTATTATATATATATATATATATATATCATATAATATATATATATATTATACTACTATATATATATATTATATAATATATATATATATATATCACTATATATATATATATATATATATAAATATATATATATATAATACAAGCCGAAAAACTGAATCCAGTCTACAGCAAAACCATATTTTTTTAAATTTCTGAAATTTGGTGGCGAATGTTAAGTCTGAGTCATGATAGATTCCACTAAGACGGCGGTTTTTTTTCAAAGTCTGCGTTAAGGGTTGAAAAAGGGTAAAACGTGTTTTTTGATGTTTCTCGCAAAATAATGGACTTACGATCCCGTTCTTCCACTTAATGTTAAGTAAAATGAACTCTAGAAAGTTGTTTCTCAGTTTTTTTTGAAATTCCTCATTTAGGGGTGCAAAAGGGTAAGTCTGTTTTTTTTATATTGGCTATTTCCGGCAGAATAATCGACTTAGCGATTCCGTTCTTCCACTACAATGTTCCTTATAATTTTATTAAAAAACATTTTCTGCATTTTTTGATGTTGTGATCATTAGGGTTGAAAGAGGGTGAAATGTGTTTTTCGTATATTGGCTATTTTTTTGCTGATTCTCGCAAAATAATGGATTAGCGATCCCCCGCTCTTTCACGAAAATGTTAAGTAAAATTAACTCTAGAAAGTAGTTTCTCAGTTTTTTGAAATTCCATCATTTAGGGGTGCAAAAGGGGTAAGTTTTTTTTATATTGGCTATTTCCGGCAAAATAATTCGACTTAGCGATTCCGTTCTTCCACTACAATGTTCCTTATAATTTTATTAACAAAACCATTTTCTGCTTTTTTTGATGTTGTATCATTTAGGGGTTGAAAGAGGGTGAAATGTGTTTTTTCATATATTGGCTATTTTTGGCTGAATCTCGCAAAATAATGGACTTAGTGATCCCGCTCTTTCACGAAAATATTAAGTAAAATTAACTTTAGAAAATAGTTTCTCAGTTTTTTGAAGTCCCATCACTTAAGGTGAAAAA
>JARQZK010004343.1:0-45000 GCA_030704885.1 Cynegetis impunctata
AAACAATACGCGCAACTTCTACATTAGCCCGGTCAATTTAGACATAAAAATAGTAGTCAAATAACAAAAATTCCCACAGAGCCAAATATTGGTGGAGCATTACCAATAAAGGTTTAAAAGTCCCCATCGATCCTATGTGTGCTAAAAAAAGTTATTCGGGGTCAAAGGTCAAAATTTGAGGTTTTTTGAATTTTTCTCGAAAACAGTAGGTTTTATCAGAAAAAGACCTTAGACCAAAGTTGTAGATCTTAAAATTCTCTACAAAAATGGTGTTCATGAGTTTTTCCCAATTTTTTCCCATTCCTGAGATATCGCGATTCTAAGAGTCACATTATAAATGATATTCACATATAAGCCACATATATACAATCAGGCACTTAAAACAAGTATGAATACATATTTGTGTCACTTTTATATATATTATACTATTCTGGAAATAGTTATTCGAAAGATAGTCAGTCCCTAACGACTTACTGCTAGGACTCCAATGGATAAAATAATTTATTTTCTGAAACCTGGAAGGATCCAACAGCGAACAGAAATATATTCTTCAAAAAGTTTATCTGCTTCTCCCAAATGCCAAAACTATATTTTATTTTTACATGCGATAACCGGCTGCGACACTTCGTCAGCAATGTACAGAAGGGCCAAAACGTCAGTGTTTAAATCATTCAAAAAAAAAGATTTGACTGACTGCGCTAAAGTATTTACAAAAATTGATTCCACACCTCAAACAATAATTACGGAGGGAATTCGCTTTCTTCTTGCGGTTTATGGAGCTCCAAGAAAAATTACTTCTATTGATAAATACCGAAACTTAACTTTTGTGAAAAATACGCGAAACAAGAAACAAGTACAACTATCATGTCTTCCTCCAATATCGGCATCTACTATTCAACACTTGTATCGAGTATACTATCAAGTTCAAACATGGCTAGGCAATCGAGAACCCAGAAGACTGAGGTTGGAAATTGATAGATAATACTCTTGAACCAAATCAAACTTTACTCCCATATGCTCCAGAAAAACTCCTCAACACTATTTTTTGCAATTGCAAAAAAGGTTGTAGTGACAAATGTGGCTGTAAAAAAGTCGAGTTGCTGTGTTCTCCAGCATGTACCAATTGCCAAGGTCAGTCTTGCTCAAATATTCAGTTGAGTACAACAGAGGAAGATTCCTTTGATTTTAAGGAAGATACCAATGACTCAGCCACATTCGAACAATTTATGAACATCCAGCAAGAGGAAGAGGAAGAAGAAATCGAAGAAGACATTACTGTTGAAGTAGACTTTCAAGAGTATGAATCTGATTAAAATACCTATCTAAAGAAATCAAAACAATAATCAATAGCAATATCAATAATCAGTATCAATAATAAGGTAATATCTAGAACTTGACGGGTATTGTTCTCTTAAATTATCCTTAAATTGTCATGATATTTAGTGGAGTAGGTCCACAAGGGAAAACACGGTAAAAAAATGTGCCGAGTACACTACCTCACAGGTAGCGTGGAAATTGTGCATATCATGTATAATGCGACTCTTAGGATCGCGATATCTCAGGAACGGTAACTCTTAGAAAAAAATCATAAAAACCATTTTTGTAGAGAATTTTAGTGTCTACAACTTTGGTTTGAAGTCTTTTTTTTGATAAAACTTACCGTTTTCGAGAAAAATCCAAAAAACCTCAAATTTTGACCTTTGACCCCGAATTACTTTTCTAGCACACATAGGGTCGATAAGTACTTTTTAAACTTTATTTGTTATGGTAAACCCCAGCTCTCCACCAATATTTGGCTCTGTGGGAATTTTTGTTATTTCAAATGTCTATATTGACCGGGCTACATTGTTCATTTTGAACTTATTGGCCTGTAATATAATCTCAAATGTTAATTTATGGAGAAGAAATAGTTTACATGAACAATGTGAAAATTAATTCCGATCGCATAGACCCCGGTCGATTGGAACTCCCACACTTTCAGATGTTTCATCCCTATCTCCGGGGGACATCTTCAGTATCAGCGATAGCTGCACAGTCGAGGAATTTTCACCCCTATTTACGCAATTATTCTCTTGAAAGTGGTGTACGATTAATCAATATGAATTGAGTATTCCATTATTTTTGAACATCTATGAATAATTCGATGAGTATCATAGACGCTGTAATTGAAGTGAGGGTTTCATAAGATCCTAGTGTTTTTACTAAGATTACTACAGTGTAGGTACTAATTCAATAATGAATAAGTTATATGCAGAACAACACTACAAGTTGTAGATAAATAATAAAATGAAATGAAAAAAACATCTCACCAAAGTAATTGTTTCTCTAATTTCACGCCTGGCAACAGATGGTCTCTCTACCTCTGCTCCACAAGGCGTGTGTGGAAATAAGTGCAATTATTTTTTTTTCAGAAGGTCTTAAGTGTAAATATTTTTTTTTAATTTTCATTTCTGCGATATTCAGGAATCTCTTGAATTGTAGAACAAAATCAGGGTCAAAGTTAAATTCTATAAAAATGAATAAATAACGAGAAGTGAATAATTAACACATAGGGCAAGTATAGGTCTCTGCTCAGTTTGTGTCTTCCATTTCTCATCATAACCGAATCTCACGCAGTTTGAACTCCATAACTGGGAGGTGATTCCGACAAGGCGCTTAAAGGTACATCATTCATAAACATATTGTCTCTACCGAATTTCACTTGGTACAATATTCAATTTCAAGCCGTCAGTTCTCTGGAGGAAGATTATTCCATCATGACGATGCAATTAATTATTTATTACTTAACGTTTCATGTTTCCCTGTTGAATTTTCACGTTAATTCTGTGAATAATTATAATCCACAGCAGAATATTATTAACTGATAATTCGCTAGAAATTTCATTCTTTGCAAACATGCATACTAATATCAAGATGAAAAAACTTTTTCAAATTTTCGAGAAATTACTGGAAATTTCATTACTGATTCAAATATTCAAAAACTGATCCCGATTCAATTGGTTTACGAAATTTGGAATAATATTCATCGATTAGTTTGAGAAGGAGCAGTTGCCTTTAATTAGGACCAATATTACCCTGTGCGAAAATTTTCAACCTACAAAGCGAAAAAAATTGTTGCGAACCAGCATTTATCAAGTCTTGTCTTTCCCAATCCTCTTGAATATTCACGAATAGAAAACCTACCCCAATAAAATAAGGACAGACAATACTTCATTGAGCTTCCCCTACAGAAAACATTATCGTTCAAGTTTCAAAGAACAGCACAGATATTTCAACTTCTATTGATTTACTAGAACGATCTTTCACCTTTATTCGATGAATTAATATCCCTACCTAATTATTAACGATATAATAATTGAATTATCGATGAGATAGCAAAATAGAGCAAACGAGTAAAAAGATAAAATCTTCATCATTAACTAATCCAACATTGTTTCGTTCAACTTTAGTTTGTTGATCCGAAAAAGCTAAAGGAATATAAATTCGAACATAATAGGGTTGTATTTGAGGGGCATTGTTTTTCCTTTCTTCAGTTTGACCTCATTTTCCAGCCAATATTCCTCAGTATCAGCTGAGCTGCATCTCTGTTTATCTCGATCCTATTCAAAAATTTAGGACGAATAACCGTAATTCGACAGTATTTCCCTTATCAATTATTTACAAGCAGTTATAAAATGCAAAAGTTTAAAATTATAAATCAACTACATAAATTAAAACAATTGGCTTGATTCCACTATAATTGCTTTTTTTACTAGACGTACCTATATATTTCAGGCTATTAATCCTTTATTATTTATCCTTTTATTAATCTATTTATTTATATTTCTGCTTTAATAAGTGGGCATATCATGAGATCTATTTGGTCATTATTGATTGGTAAGTTGCTGGGGATGGCCGATTCAATCTCTAGAGCTTCTAAAGGCCCCGTTCTGCGTCCCCTTCCCTTTGTTAAATAAATGCAATGTCTCCGGATTATTAGATCTATAAAATGGTTATTATGTATGCAATGTCCCGAAATTTCAGCCAATTGGCTTACAAATGTTGGAATAATATTCTTCGATTAGTTTGAGAAGGATCAGTTGGCTTTAATTAGGAACAATACTACCCTGAGGAAAAGATTTCAAGCCAAGAAGCTGAAAAAATTATTTGTTGCGAACCAGCATTTATCAAGTCTTGTCTTTCCCAACCCTCTTGAATATTCACGAATAGAAAACCTACCTCAATAAAATAGGGACAGACTACACTTCATTGAGCTTCCCCTACAAAAAAAATTATCATTGAAGTTTCACAGAACATCACAGATAGATCAACTTGGATATGGATTTATTAGAACAATCTTCTACCCTTATTTGACAAATTCATATCCTTTATCCAATTATTAGCGATATAATAATTAAGTTATCGACGAGATAGTAAAAAATAGAGTAAACGAGTAAAAAGATAAAATCTTTTGCATTTGGTCATTATTGATGAGTAATTCCTGGAGATTGCCGATTTAATCTCTAGAGCTTCTAAAAGGCCCATCCTCTTTCCTTTGTTTTATAAATGCAATATCTCTAGATTATTAAATCTATAAAATGGTTATTATGTATGCAATGATCTGAAATTCCAATAACGTTTGTTACATTGATTTTTGACTTTCATCCACTCTGGTGTTTTCGCTAGTTTGACCAGTATATATACAATGCATTGTAATAAATATACCAGATTTTTCAAATTTTGAAAGAAAGAGACACTTATTAGATCTTCCTACATTCTATCGGTATATATTACAGTATTTTTCTGAAATTCAGACATTTGATATATTCTTTTTCCAGGTGTTCCCGGTAAAAGAAATGAAATCTATTACAACTGTTGCCCAGAGCCGTACATAGATATCACATTCGTCATAATCATAAGACGCCGAACTCTGTATTATTTTTTCAACCTGATTGTACCCTGCGTGCTGATCGCTTCCATGGCTGTCTTAGGATTCACCTTGCCGCCAGATTCCGGGGAAAAACTGTCACTAGGTGTGACAATCCTGCTTTCCCTAACTGTCTTTCTCAACATGGTGGCCGAGACCATGCCAGCTACTTCCGATGCTGTACCTTTGTTAGGTACATATTTCAACTGCATCATGTTCATGGTTGCCTCGTCTGTTGTATCTACGATTCTCATCCTCAACTACCACCATCGCAATTCTGATACACACGAAATGTCCAACTGGGTAAGTGCAAGCCAAACGTTAATAGGAAAACTAGCAGATTACTATTATTACTAATATCAATTGGACCGAGGAAAATTATGCGATGACTGCAAATAACACATAAATTATGAATTCGCACTGAAACAACCTATGGAACAAGAGCGCATCCAGGGGGTGGAGACGAGAAGAGCGATCGACTTCCTCTAAAATTAATTTTTTTATTTACAGTTAATGATTGTTCCAAAAATACTTTCTGGATACGTACCTGCTATGGAGCCTCATAGTTTTCTTCACACACAAATACAGAGAATGTGTAAACATTAAAAACAACGTCGAAAATCCAACGGAAATTTTTTTTCATAGTTGAAACAATTCCACGGAACGCTCTCGATAGATTGTTTGATTGAATAATTTTCCTTGTTCTTTTTATGAAATATTAGGGTTTGGAAATTGACCCAAACTTTTCTCTAAATTTAGTATAAATCATTTCAACTAAATCTACTTTCCTAAAAAGCTAAGAAGTCGTAGATTTAGAAAAAATTTTCTTCAAAAATAAAAACTTTTATTAAAATCAAGAGATTATCGATTTTCCTTGACGAACCATCTTAGTGTCTTTAGTCAGCGACATTACAATAAAAAAAAGGTTTCAAATCAAAATGGTAACATCGTTACTTTATAATTATAATTGCTTTCTCCTTCAGTGAAAAATATAAAAAGTATGATGAAATATATATATATATATATATATATATATATATATATATATATATATATATATATATATATATATATATATATATATCTATATATATATATATATATATATCACATATATACAGTGGCGTAGATAGGGGGGGGGATCAAGGGGATCAATCCCCCCATGAGCCTACGATAATTATAACCGAACTGTACGTATTACGTATTTAAGTACATTTACATGAAATTTATTAAGCACTAGCACCTCTTCTGCTATTATGTATGTGCAATTATAAAAAAAAAATCTAGATATGTTTTCTCGTGACGGCTATGCAATTGAGTATTGTATAATTTCCGCGCTTCGGACAGGCCGACCAATCAGGAATGGACATAATTTTAATATTATAAAGTAACTAGTAGTTTTGAGCATATTTTATTCAATGTTGAAATAGTAAGTTTAATCGGTCACTATGAACAAAATTGTTTAAAAAATTCAAATGGCTCTAAGGGAAAATTTTCATTTCGAAAGGAAGAAGTCAACCAAAATTTCCACGCACTTCTCTTTCTGTATTGTATACTATACTTACTATTAAACAAAAGTGCTCGAGCTTTTGTTTAATGGTGTACTTAGTATTATATCTAAAGCAGTTTTGTTCAATAGTATAGGTAGTATTGAATTTAGAAAGAGAAGAAGTGCGATAAGGGTTTGGTTGACTTCTTCCTTCGTACATAAAATTGTCCATTTCAGCCATTGCAGCTCTTTCAAACACGTTTTTTGGTCCTACTAACCGACTGAATACCTGTTTACATTCAAGGAGCGTGAGTTCTGCTCATAGAAGATTTTCAATCTATATTTAATATTTCGAATATTTTTTAAAGCAGAGTAGGTATCAAAATATGAGCTCTTTGAAAAATAGGACTGAATTTTGGCTTTGATTGTCAATTTAGTTACTCCATAATATTTTGAAGTTAATAAGTTAAGTTAGTAAAAATTTTCTTGCTATGGCGTATAATCCATTTCTGGACTTCTACATCATGGATCTTGGAGAAAGATTTACTAATCATGAGAATACAGTCAAGTTTACAAGAGCAAGGTGGGACTCGAACCCACAATCCTCTATTTACAAGCGATACACCTCACCGCTGGGCTACCTCCTTAACTAGACAAAATATATTAAACAGATTTTCGGTGTTTTTCAAGCATGATCTATACGAAGTTGACAAAGCAGCTGATAAATTCATCAAAACTGACAAGTTTCATCAAAAAAATTTGTACTGCCACACCTGCGGTTCTCGTTAGTTGAAAGTGAGGAATAAATATTGAATTCGTCAAGGCGATTTTAAGCCTGAAATTTTTCTGCTTATTTTGTACTACATGAAAGATTATTTTTATCAAAAAACATAAAACTTAAAACTCATGGAATTTTTCACGGAGTCATATCCCCCTCCATCGCAAAAAGCTATCTACGCCACTGTATATATATATATATATATATATAAATATATATATATATATATATATATATATACAGGGTGTTTCATTTTAGACGAGTCATCCCGAATATTTCTTACCATAGTGAGTGGAGAAATTTCCCGAAACACGTCAAATGATTTTGTTTGGGGGACATCTTTTGACGTATATTTGAGGCTTGAACGAGCAACCCCCTAATAGAGGGCGCTTTAACCCCTCAAAATGGAATAGGGGAGAGGTGTTGAGTAATACGTCATTAGAAAGGTCTTGAAAAACCTCATTACAACAATGTATGAAAAACGTAAATTTGATGAGCCGTTTTTGCCAAAAATTAATTTTGTTGCTCGAATGCGCCACCTTGAATATTTTGGTTATTTGTACAATGTACAAGCTCATTTTTATCAAGCCATAAGTACGTAATGGAATTGATTTCAAAATTTGTGGAGATGGGTTCAGTAATTAATTTAAAAAAAGGCACCCATTGGAATTGTGAATGATGAAGGAGCAGCTGTGGCGGTATTGGGACATGTACAACTTATGCCAAACACGCAATCTGTACGAAAACTTTCTGCAGCTTCAGGTATTAGCCAATCTAACGTTTTCAGAATTTTAAATAAACACAAGTTTCATCTGTACAAAATTAAATTAATTCTTGAATTAAATGATGATGATTGAGCTCGAAGGCAAGAGTTTTGCGAAATTATGATCGAGGGTATCAACAATCACCCAAATTTCTTGTACAACGTTTGCTTTTCTGACGAATGCACTTTTTTACTTAATGGAGAGGTACACCGGCATAACTGTAGAATTTGGAGCGATACAAATCCTCATGTATTTCGAGAAGCTCACACTCAGCATCGGGAAAGGCTAAACGTTTGGGTAAGAATTTTGGGAGACCACCTAATTGGACCTCTATTTATTCCTGGTAATTTAAAGGGAGAAATTTATCTTGAAATGCTGGAAAATGCGATTGATCCGTTAATAACTGAACAATTAGAAAACGATCCTCTACTATTTGAACAACAATTGCATTTCCAAAAAGACGGAGCTCCTTTTCACTACGCCGCACCAGTTCGCCAATACCTCAATTTGCAATACCCCGGTCGTTGGATTGGAAGAAGAGGTCCTATGGAGTGGCCTGCCCGATCTCCTGACCTGAACTCTTTGGACTTCTTCTTGTAGGTACATCTTAAGTCCAAGATTTTTGTGACTCAGCCTGAAAATTTGGACGAATTACGCCAACGAATTCTAAATTATGCTGAACCATGTTAGAGACGGTTTTCAGTCAAGATTGTATTATTGTATGGAAGTCAATGGAGGACAATTTGAACATTTGATTTAAACATGCAAATTTGATTTTTTTTATTGTAAGCATGATAAAACAATTCAATTTCTTTAAGGAATGTGATTTTTTGAAGATTGTTCAAGTTTTTAAAAAAGGCTTGGTAAAAATGAGCTTGAACATTGTACAAATAACCAAAATATTCAAGGTCATTCGAGCAACAATATTAATTTTTGGCAAAAACGGTTCATCAAATTTACGTTTTTCATACACCGTTGTAAAGAGGCTTCCAAGACCTTTCAAATGAATCACTCAACACCTCTCCCCTATTCCATTTTGAGGGGTTGAAGCGCCCCTTATTAGGAGGTTGCTCGTTCAAGCCTCAAATATACGTCAAAAGATGTCCCCCATAAATCATTTGACGTGTTTCGGGAAATTGTTCCACTCACTATGGTAAGAAATATTCGGGATGACTCGTCTGAAATGAAACACCCTGTATATATATATATATAGAATAAAGTATAAACTTTAAAATAAAAACACTTGGCTTATGTTTCACAATAATAAAAAAAATTTAGATACTGTATTTAGCAGTAACGAAAAGTCGGCATGTTTCGAGTTATGAACTCATTATCAAGACTGATCAATCTCAGTTATATATATATATATATATATATATATATATATATATATATATATATATATATATATATATATATATATATATATATATATACATGGGCTTGCCATACGTCCCGGTTTGACCAGGACCGTCCGGTATATTTCTTTTGTCCCGTTGTCCCGCCCATTTTGATCGATGTCCCAGAAAACAGCTGTAAGATGTAAAAAATAATTAATGATGGCTGTAGTAGTTTAATTCTAAGAACAGGCCTATGAGAAGGGTGAGCGCTACCTAGTGGAGAGGTATACACTATCACTTTATCGGGCACGGAGACGTGAGGGCTTTGTTTTGAAAGCAAAGATTAACATTGTCAACTTATTGATTAATTATTTTTTCACTTTGAAATGAAAAAAATTTATAGTTATTTTTGTAGTTATTGTAGACAAAAAGTTGTACTTTTACAAAAAATAATAAGACTTAGTATTTGTTCAATTGAGCAATTTTATGAAGTGTTTTAAATTTTATTTTATCAACACTTCTTTCTAGATGGTAGACCAGAAAAATTATCATTAAAAAGGAATAAATATTTATTTTCAAGAAGCAAAAATTTCTTTTTTTATTTTTAAAAGATATTTAGAACTAACAATTTAGGATTCCAGATTCCTGCCTTCCGTTACTTGCGAGGCTTAGAAAAAGGTTTAAAACTCACCAAAATTATGGCAAGCCTATATATACATATATACATATATATATATATATATATATATATATATATATATATATATATATATATATATATATATATATATTAATTTCAATATCGCTTGGATAAATACTAGCAAAGTAGGTCAACTTGAATAATAACACGAAAAAAATATTTTTCAGTTCGGAAGGTACGACGCGTTGCCAATCAACCATTTGGTGTCAAATGCCGTTCTGAATTCAGCGAATAAACTAGACTTCAATATTTTCCCCTTTCGTGTTGTCAATTTAATTAATTCCTTCAAATATTTACCGTTCCCATGTTGATAAAATGTACTTACATAACTCCATCCGAAGAACATTCCAGTTCAACTCTGGGAATTTCATTTTGCTTCACTACGAGGAATGAGCTCAGCAAATTCAACAAGCCCAGCTCAATGTTTCTTCAGCATTAAATAAATTTGATCCGTTTAATTGGAATTTTATTTTCGATAAAATTCGAACTATATGCCTTCACTCACTAAATAGTTATATAGACACTAACGATTATTATAATGGCTGGTATCAATGTTTTGTCAACAACGTTTTCTAATAAAAATATAATCGTTTGGACAAGTTTCACATGATATTTAAATTTTTTCAATTCATTATTAATTCATAAAAAAGATTCTCCTTGTTTTCCATATTATTCAATTTGATTCATCAACCACATTACTTAACACAATGTCAAACCCTTTATAAATCAAATTTATTCAACTATTTATTTCAATATCCATAGAGTTACAGTGACTCGAACTTGATGATAACATACATAGGTAGATCGAAGTGTGCGTCTCTCGTTTCAGGTGAAGGTAGTGTTTCTCTACTGGCTCCCTTGGATTCTGCGCATGCGCAGACCTAGTCATACGGCTAGCGCCGATCCTCTTCCACAATCTAGTCGACCGGCTTCTGTAGCGACAGATCGGAAGCCATTACATTTTCAAGATGTCGAGCTAAAGGAACGATCTTCAAAAAGTTTATTGGCCAACGTGTTGGACATCGACGACGATTTTCGGCATAACCATCGCGGGGGCGGTGGGGGTACGGGAACCCTATCTTCCCTTCCGACGGCCACAATCTTCAGGAACGTTTATAGGTGAGATTTGTCGTATATTGAAAATTGAATTGAATGATGGTAGCGATCTTCTGCATTGGCACAAATAGGTTTCAATGAAGGATTTTTCATCAGATACAGCATATACAGTGTGACCCATTTTTAATGGAAAGACCCCTGTAAAATTTGAAGTTGTAAACCGATTTCAACCACTTTTTTTTTAAAGTTCAAGTTCTAAAACCTCTACCTTGGGACGAAATTTGAAATGTGTATTTCAATTTTCAGGGCATACTACGTTATTTTGTCTTAGTTGAAATTTGGTTTTTTTTATTAGCGATTTTTTTATTGAAAAGATTACCACGCCAATGAATTTAGCGTACCCCTAAATATGTATGACCAAAATTTCATGAAAAAATATTCTCATTCATAACAAAGAACTCAAAATTCGAAAACTCACACTTAACAATCACAAAAAAATACCCAATATCAACAGATAGCTATGGAAATTTTTTTTTTATGATTTCAGCAATAAAATAACGTAAATATTTTCACGGAAAATAACGCAATTACATTCAAGTTTTCACGCAAATCAACTAAAACTAAGACCTAATAGATTTTTCAATTCAAATCTTAGTTGCCATGAAAATGACTGAGCGTAAGAGAGAAAATTGATATTATACGCCTTTCGGGAGATGACTTCAGAAGTGCTGGAGAGGTTTGTGAAGTATTTATCTGATGGCACTTTATTCGCTTGAAATAAAAAAAAAAATATTTGATATTATATCTGTTGATATTAGGTGTTTTTTTTGTGACTGTTAAGTGTGAGTTTTCGAATTTTGAGTTCTCATAACTTTGTTATCAATGAATATTTTTTTATGAAATTTTGGTCATACCTATTTAGGGACACGCTGGATCCAGTGGCGTGGTAACCTTTTCTATAAAAAAACGCTAATAAAAAATCCCCAATTTCGACTAAGAAAAAAATATCATAGTATGCCCTGAAAATTTTATTGAACATTTCTTATTTTGTCCCAAGGTAGACCTTTCAGTACTTGACATTTCGAAAAAACATGGTTGCAATCGGTTCACAACTTCAAATTTTACAGGGGTGTTTCCATTAAAAATGGGTCACACTGTAGATGATGATAATTTTCGACGAAATGCGTTGTTGATTTCGGAATCTTCTCAACATGTCACTAAATGATGAAGAAAATCAACAGAGGCGAATACCCAAAATTAGATGGAAATCATTCATGTATTTTTTGGCTCAATTCCATATAGGCTTTTTACAAATAAAGACCTATCAATTTCGTACTTTTTTCGATTTCGAAATCATTTTTTCTGTACTTTATCGATTTTCATTGAGTAATTTCCCTAGTAATAGGTAAATGAAAAAATGCATGTAATACAGAAACTATATGTATTGCGTTTCAGATTTTTTTATTAGAAATTCATGTCCCATTTCATTGTTTCCAAAAATGTCATAACCGTAAATGAGAATTTGTCATTTAATCAGGGCCGGATTAACCATAAGGCAGAGTAGACAACTGCCTAGTTGCCCCGCATCGACTGGGGGCCCGTACACGCACCAAGAAAAAAAAATTCATCGAATGAACATTTTATTTGAAAATTTGTATGAAATTTCTCAACAATATTATTGCTTTCCTTCGACGTATGTTGTCAATTAAATACTTCATACATACAGAACCATCTAGTATCGAGTAGTAGAACTAATAAACTGTCTTCGTTCAACAATGTCTCAGAACCATTTGAATTCATTGTCGATAATGGCCATTGAAAATGATGTAATAGAAAGGGTCAACTTCCAAGATGTTTTAAACGATAATATTTAAACTTACTGTACAGTACAAAACCATTAAATATCTTGGAAGTTGACTTTTTCCAATTTGTACTTCACGAAACAGTTTTCTTTCGTTTATTGTATTTTATTGCGTTTAACAAGATGAAATTGAAAATAACCACGTCCCGTCTCATTTCTCTTTCCTAACCCATCATGCAACCTGGATCATCATTCATCACTTATCTATAACCTATTCATTAAGACCATTTCAATAAAGCTAACGAGTCAGGTAAGGTGATGCTGCAGCATCAAGTCAAAGTAACCATGTTGTTGCAATATCACATAAGACTTTGAAGTAACAGGATACCTGGAGTCGATCATCTGGAAGTTACTTACATCCCTTTATCAACTTGAAAAGACCTGGGGCCCGGACAGGGTTGTTGCCTAGGGGCCCGGACAGGGTTAATCCGGCCCTGCATTTTATATTCACATGCCATCCAAACCTTAAATTTCCTCTTATGAATGATTCCGATGGAGGTAAAAACACAATATTTTCGTTTTGCGAGCTAATCTCCACATATCTCTAGTCTCCAACCTGGCACGACGAGTTTTCATTCCCGATCAATCACCGAATGGGGCTTATCGTGCCTCGCCGTCTTCATAAAGTACATAAAGCACGACAAACTTTACAATTGAGCAATCCAAGCTCGAAAATACAAAACTCCGACGTAGCTTAATTTATAAATGAAAATCGCACGTTAGAATCGGCTTCGTAGGTTTCGTATTGCAGCTCAGCATTATTTTCTTATTATACTATAAATTTCCTTTAAGCCAGATAAGTTGCCATTTAATTCGTTGAAAAGGACGTAGACGACGACAAAAAACATTATAAATATGGTATAAAGCTGGAAAAATTTGATATTTATGTGAAATTTGCAAATGCATACTAAAGACGTGATCATAATTAGAAAGTTTTCATCTAGAAAATTATAATTTTGATACACCGAAAATTGTATTAAATTTCACTAGTACTTCGAAAGTAAAGGTTTGTACAGTGTTTTCAATTTTCGATACTTTTGAATGGTATCTCCGTTATTTTTGAAGATAGAGGGTTGCGGTTTTCGCGACACTGTGCTACTTATTCGTAAAACTGAAGATGCCGTCGACAGAATTTTAATAGCCCTTTTAGTTTTTAAGATACAGGACATTTTTGAAAATGTTGCATTTTGTTATCCTTTATCTCATCGAAAATGTAATACAACATTCTTATAGATTTTTTTCCGTAGAATGCAGTGGTGTAGATAATTTTTGTTACATATTAACTATTTTCGAGTTATAAAGCAAACTTATGTTTTTTTAAATAGAATAACCTGTACATTTATAGACTATAAAATTTGTCTTTTTTTTACCATTTCAAAAATATGTGATAGTATAAACTTTTTCTCAGAAGCGCGCAAACAAATGATAATTTTCTGAAATTAAATGCATAATTTAATAGTAGGCCATGGATATTGTTCACGACAAGAAAGAAAAATAAATGTCAAACCAATATCATCGGTTTTTGGATCGACTTTTGGTTTATAAAGGTGTTTATTTTCGTTCTTTTGGTATTATTATTTAATTGATATTAATCAATGTCTTCGAATAATGCAGAGTATGGAAATTATGAAAAATATGATATGCTGGTATGTTTTATACGGAGTAATGAAAATTCTGAAGAAGCTTCGGAATTATATTTCCTGAGCTATAATGGCTATGAAAATCTCTATTATCATTTTAATTCTTTTTTTTAGATATCCAGAAAGAAGGCAACCGTTTTTTGAGATATTTGCTGGTTTAAGAGCAAATTTAGTTGAGCACGGATCATTTGTTCACCCACGTGCTAAAATATACAACAAAGAGAACAGGGAAACAAAAGAGATAGATACTTTGGGATATATAGAAGCAACACCTTTGTCCTTATAGAAAAATTAAGAAGGAAATTGGTGTGCCAAAAACATTGCAGAACCTCGAGAGGCAATTCATTTAGCTTTTCGAAATCTGCGAATGAGAACAAAGGTTCTTTTAAACGCTATTCAAAGAATTACAAAGATGTGCCAATTTTGCCTCAGAAAAAATCACAATTGAAGATCACCTTCAATTTTTTTTTAATAATGCTATTTATTTGTGTTTGTAATAGTGTTACTTTACGCTACAAAATTGTTGACACTAACTTACTGATAGAAAAAAGATCTATAGGTATTTTTTGAGTACAAGATAACTATATGCAAGGTTCACAATTCTTCGTTAGTAATATGTTATTTTCGTTCATTGTTGTTATCCATGGCCTTCTATTGATTTATGCATTTAATTTTAGAAAATTGTCATTTATTTCCGCGTTTCTGAGAAAAAGTTTATACTATCATATATTTTTGAAAAGGTAAAAAAAGACAAATTTCATAGTCTATAAATATACAGGGTATTCCATTAAAAAAAACATAAGTTTGCTTTATAACTCGAAAATAGTAAATATGTAACAAAAATTATCTACACCACTGCATTCTACGGAAAAAAATCTATAAGAATGTTTTATTACCTTTTCGATGAAATGAAGAATCCCAAAATGCAACATTTTCAAAAATGCTCTGTATCTTCAGAACTAAAAGGGCTATTAAAATTTTGTTGACGGCATCTTCAGTTTTACGAAAAAGTAGCACAGTGTCGCGAAAACCGCAACTCCCTATCTTCAAAAATAACGGAGATACCATGTGTACGTTGTGACAATATGAAAATACCCTTGGCTTTAACTTCTATGTTATATTGATATCTCTGCACATGTTTCAAATTATAAAAAACGCGTGAGTAACAAAGAGATATTTAACCCTCGTAGTCAATTTGGAGAAACTGAAGAGATGCACAAAGATTGGATACCTACAAAAACTTCTACAACAAAATTGCGGCGATGAGAAAAATCATTTGAAACCCCCTGATAGCTCCTACCTGAATCAACCGAATTCACGGTGAAAAAAATCCATTGAAACTCCTATTGCACACTTCCTTAACACCAATTCAATCCACGCATCAAATTTCAACTTTTTTACTCAAAAACAGCGGAGATTGGAGAAAAAAATTTGCACTATAAAAAGGCGCTTCCTCAGCATCAACTAAATCCGCGTACAAATGTCAAAATGAATTGGGAAAAACAAAAGGATAGTCTATTATTTTCGGAGAAAATACGATTAAAAAGTAATATTCTGATCTGTATTGTAATACTCTTGAGGATAGGATGACAACTCGAAACGTGTGCTAAGATACTATCCGAGTAAAACTTAAGTGACGCTTGTTTTATTTGTTTATAAAAATAACTGTTTTAAAAATGATAAATAACAATCTTTCTTATCAAGTCTGTCGAGTTAAAGCAGTTTTCTTCAGATGTAAACTATTAAACTGAAAGGGAACAGTTTCTATTTTGCGAATTGCAATATTAGGTGGGAAACCGTTTGGGTGTTCTTTTCTCGGTAAATTGGTGTGAAGATAAATTGGTGCGTATCGTCTGGAGTCTGGAAGACGCTGCGATTTAGCGCCAAACAAATCGGAATCCGAAAGCTGATATGTGTGTTGTGCTGTTAAAGGGAACATTTATAAGCCCGTAAAACATTCTGCCAGCCATCTACTATGCGATCGATAGATTACAGTTGGAGAATGCTGCCCGACCAACACAAATCAATTAACGTGAAGCTGTCCTTGTCTTAACAATTACCTCTGCTCTGATTCGATTTCGGCTCGTTGGTCTAAGTAGCTAGCTTTTCGACCACAATGTACAATTTGCTGTCAATGTTTGCTCCATTTTATTTGCGCGATGGAAAAAGGGCTTGTCTTTGATGAAAATGAATTAGGGAGCAAGCAACCCACTGAACCATCAACTATCCGATTCCAATATTCGCACATGAATAATTTATCATATCTGATCGATGTATAATATTCTTCATTTTATAGCTCACATTTACTTCATTATCAGGCTGAACCTTTTTTCATATTACTCTCCCTAAAAAGCGCTCATTCATATTTCTTGGGTTACTCAGAGATCGAATTTTTCCACTCCACTATATATATATATATATATATATATATATATATATATATATATATATATATATATATATATATATATATATATATATATATATATATATATATATATATATAGATATATAAATATATATATATATATATATATATATATATATATATATATATATATATAGATATATATATATATATATATATATATATATATATATTAGGAGCGGCTAGTCAAAGGAGGCTAAGGAGTCCAAGCCTCCTCAATAACATTCCGTGTATCACTAATATATTATATTGAATAGTCAGCATTCAGCATATTCATATTAATCAAAATCATATTATTTTATGCACCTACCTTCCTTTCAACCTACATTATATAATATAATTTATTAATTAAGATAGAAGGTATTTACATTTACTGTTGTAGCGAACACCATATTTATGGTCAAATTCTTCAGGGGAGGGACTAGTTATCATTTCCTCTATATAAAATCTTGCTAACCCCGACCATTGATCTAAAAATTCACGGAAAACATCAGCATTTTTCAACGCTTCAATATTTTCCAACACAACTTATGATAGTTGTTGCGGTTCGTCTTCAGGTTCTTCTTCAACGGGTTCTTCATAATCAGGGTCATAGTTGATATTCTCGTCTCTACCAACCATTCGTGAAATATTACTTATTCTCGGAGTTGATTCAAAATTCCCTGTTTTCGGTGTAACTACATGTTCCCTCAATTTCAATTCTGGTTTTATTTCTGGTTTAATTCCTGGTTTAATTTCTGGTTTAAACACATGTGAATGGCAACACCGATAGGAACCCAGTCTCATACAATGTCGACCAATCACAACTATAGAATTTCGCGTGACATCGAGTGAATTCGTTGGAAAGCATTAATTGAATCGTAGTGTGATCGTAGTTACTAATGGCCGAAAACAGCAGCGTGTTTACTTATATTGCTCGCGTATTGTTTTAAAATGAGTTTGGTTACTGAAGTTAATTTCAAAAATTTCAATGGTGACTTAGTGGAATATTTGTTATCCCATAACTTTAGTGCACTAAGTTATGAGGATAAAGTTTTGATAAAAACATGGCGACCTACCCCTGAATCAAACAATTTGGTGCAGCGTAACAGACAACAAAACCGCGGTTTTAATACAAGGAATTATGAGAGATATCCTTGCCTAACCGGATCACAGGTAAAAAATAAATTATTTTGTTGGCAGTGTTTACTTTTCACTAGTGAAAATGTCTCTGTTTGGGGCCGCATAGGATTTGAGTATTTAATTCTATACCTAGTTGAAAGTGAGGAATTTTTCACCGATAAAGTAACTTTAAATACAGCACGCGGATTGATATCTTACTTACAAGATAAGTAATTTATATATTTTTTAAACATCTTTGAATTAATTTTTGAACAAACAGAAATAGTTTTTCAAATCTTACAGCACAAGTTTTCAAATGTAATTTACTCACGAAATCGGCTCAAGTTTCTTTTGGAAAAAATTTCAGAATTTCGTGCAGAAGTTTATTTTAAAAAATTATTTTCTGTATTTCAAACTACTGATGATACGACTCAATTTAGCCCAAAACGAAAGAAATTCAGTTAGCCAGATATGGAGCTTCACTATAAGCAAATATTTTATGAAATTTTGGATACTATTAGGGGTCAAATAGAAATAAGGTTCTCTGATTTGAAAGAACTGCATTTCTTCGACTTACTCAATAAAAATTTGTTAACCGGACTTTCGGCTAATTTTCCAGATAACCTTTTGGAAAATTTATGTCAAAAATACACTTTTTTTGATAAGGTGGCCATAAAAAGTGAACTGTGTGTTGTTTATAATGACAATGAAATTTTGGGGCAAAATGAAAATCATGTGAGGACTATTAAATACCTTTTTGATAATGATTCGAATCAAGATGTACCCCAAGTTTATAAACTCTTATGTCTAATTGTTTCTATCCCGGTGACATCGGCTTTCGTAGAGCACTCGTTTTCCACTCTTAAGAGAATTAAAACTTATTTATGAAATTCAATGGGCCATGATCGTTTGAAAAATATTAGTTTGTTATCTATTGAACAGGAATTGGTAAAACTTTTGGCGAAAGACAAAAAATTTTATGAGGATATTATAGATCATTTTGCTAACGTTAAAGATCGCAGAATCCCGCTAATCTTCAAAAATATATAATAACTTTTTAGTTGCTCTCACCAGCTGTTAACAAATTCATTAAGTAGGTAGGTGGGTACCTATTTTGTGAAAGAAAAAAAAATTTGATGAATAGATGAATTGATTAATTGGCTGAGAAGAGTTTTTGTGAATATTGTAAATAGGAGTTGTAGGTCTCAAGGTAGACACTCGAAAGTGAAAACAAATTAATAGCTTAGGGTGCTTGTTTTACTTTGATTTTCTTTAAATTATGAGGCGGTTTTCCTTGAAATCCTAAAAATTTTCGCCTATGGTGTATTTTTTAACACCTCTTGTAGCCTCCTCAAACCAAAACCTCACGAGCCGCCACAGTTCGGAAATGTAATAATTATCTAGTGAGTGACTTTTGCGATTACCTAGGTAACTGTCAACATCGGCGAATAATTTCATAATTGTCAATCTTTTTCAAAAATGCTTACTCTTCAACAGAGAATCTATCTTGTGAAGTGCTATGGCATTGGAGCTGTTTCGTATAAGTATGCAATTCATTTATTTAATGAAAAATATCTGAATGTACCAGCTACGAGGAATGGATTGAAAAAATTGATAAAGAAATTCGATGAGACAGGATCTGTTGAATACAAAAAAAATCGAAATAGACGTACTTAATCTGAGAACGATGATGCAGCTTCTGCCCTAGCTATGCATTCAGTAGGGAAAATCCGAAGTTAAGTTTACGAAAAGGGCAGCAGAAGTTGATTTTAGCAAGAGCCACTTACAAAAAATATTCGAGCTAAACAAAATTCATTCATTCCAACCGATATGTATTCACACCTTAAATTTTATGAATGACCACTTCTTTCATACAATATTTTATTTTCTGATAAATCAACGTTCACGACAAATGGAACTGTTTCATCTCAAAACTGTCGGTACTGGGCAAGTGGAAATACTTATTAGAGAATACATCGTAATAATCAGTTTGCTAAAAAGGTGAATGTTAAGTGTGCTGTTCCACCATATAAAATAATCGAACCGTATTTTCTAGAGGAGACGTTGAATCAGGAAGTATGTTTGGATTTATTGGACAACTTTTTAATACCTGAATTAGATAACGTTCCCTCGGAACAAAGGCGTAAAATGTATTTTCAGCATTATATGGCTGTTCGCCACATTCGACTTTATTGATAAGAGGATGGCTAGATGAATATTTTCCTGAACGATGTATAGGACGGTATGGACCAATATTTTTTCCGCCTCGATCACCCGATTTAACAATTCTAGATTTTTTTTCATGAGGCTACCTAAAAAAGAAAGTTTACGAAACAAATTTAAATCATAATATTGAAGATCTGAAAGAAGCAATAATTAATGCCGTAAATGAAATCACCCCAAACATGCTAAGAAACGCTTATTAAGAATTTAGAAATAGAGTGGGAGATATTTTGAAGTTGGTGGCGGCTATGTAGAATACTCTATTATACTTGAATTACCGAATGCATGTTAAAAAGAAATGACAATTATAAAATTATTCACCGATGTTGAAAGTTACGCAAAAGTCACTCACTAGATAATTATTACATTTCCGAACTCAGTGCATAAATTGATGAGGTTTTCAATGGAATTGTATATAGAATGAAGCAGGTTTTGTAAAACTGGAATTTTATTCAATTTTATGGGGTTTTTGAACAAGCAAAACTTTTTATCAAGAATAACATTTTTCTCTAAAACTGAAAATAAAAAAGTTTTTCCTCATGGGCACTCCGTGGGCACACTGTTTATATATATATATATATATATATATATATATATATATATATATATATATATATATATAGAAGAAATTTGAATCGCGATTGTTCATTTGATTTGTACTGTTGACATAATCAAATAACTGAAAATCTTCGAACAAGCAAACTGGTTTCGGAGTGAACCAATAAATTCGTTTCGCCAAATTCACAGAAAATGATAAATAATTCCTCAAATAAATTCAAATGAAAAAATCTCGATATTTTATTTTGAGGTGGAGTAATTTGCGTTCTTCATGTTATAAATATCAGATTTCTTGAAGATTACCTGACAATAATTATAAATTATCCAATAATTTTTTATATTCAAGCTATGTCATGTATTATCGATTACAATCGGAGAATACGGGAATACGAATTATCAGTGAAAACATTTGGAACATGTGGTCAATTTTTTTTTGAGATTTATTGTAGGCTTTATTGTGGTTTCACAGTATTTCCATCGCGAGTATTATAAGAGATCAAAAGTAATCCGATGAATTACTTCAGCTTGAGTGAAGGGATCTGATGAGTTAACACAAGTACGAAACAGTTATATGTTGCTATTGAGCTCAGGTGATGACTATCATTTACCGTATGGCAAGTTTTTCTATATTGGTGGCTTTTTTGGATGATTATAAGATTATTTGCATTTATTGAAAAAGTTTTCATATTTGATATAGCTAGGTGCTATTCTATTGACTTATTTTGTCAAGTTTGTGACAAATATTTTTAAAAAACTTTCCGTTCATAATGATCAATTATTACCCAATAAGGGAGAATGGTACCATCGTCTCATTCTCGTATTAACATTTTTCATATTTAATATAGCTACGTGCTATTCTTTCTTATTGGGTGATAATTTATTATTATGAACGGAAAGTTTTTGAAAAATATATGTCACAAACTTGACAAAACAAGTCAATAGAATAGCACCTAGCTATATCAAATATGAAAAATTTTAATACGAGAGTGAGACGATGGTACCAACCTCCCTTATTGGGTGATAATTTATCATTATGAACAGAAAGCTTTTTGAAAATATGTGTCACAATCTTGAAAAAATAAGTCAATAGAATGGTACCATCGTCTCACTCTCGTATTAACATTTTTCATATTTGATATAGATAGGTGCTATTCTATTGACTTATTTTGTCAAGTTTGTGACACATATTTAAAAAAAAAATTTAGTTTATAATGATAAATTATCACCCAATAAGGAAGAATGGTACCATCGTCTCACTCTCGTATTAGCATTTTTCATATTTAATATAACTAGGTGCTATTCTATTGACTTATTTTGTCAAATTTGTGACACATATTTTAAATAACCTTTTAGTTCATAATGATAAATTATCAGCCAATAAGGAAGAATGCTACCATCGTCTCACTCTCGTATTAACAGTTTTCAAGTTTAATATAGCTAGGTGCTATTCTATTGACTTATTTTGTCATGTTTGTGACACATGTTTTAAAAAACCTTTTAGTTCATAATGATGAATTATCATTCAATAAGGAAGAATGGTACCATCGTCTCACTCTCGTATTAACAGTTTTCAAGTATAATATAGCTAGGTGCTATTCTATTGACTTATTTTGTCAAGTTTGTGACACATATTTTGAAAAACCTTTTAGTTCATTATGACAAATTATCATTCAATAAGGAAGAATGGTACCATCGTCTCACTCTCGTATTAACTGTGACCAGTGTAGTAATTATGTTGTTTCAGACAAAACGAAGACAACGGTAACAGCGGGCGACTACATGAAACCTACGTCTCGAACCATTCTTGCGTTAGCGCTGACTACGAGTTAGCTATGATACTGAAGGAGATTCGCTTCATAACGGACCAGCTCCGAAAAGAGGACATTTCGGCAGACGTGACAAGGGATTGGAAATTCGCTGCAATGGTGGTCGATAGACTGTGCCTTATCATTTTCACCATGTTCACGATAATAGCAACCCTAGCGGTGCTTTTCTCTGCGCCCCATATCATTGTCTCGTAGCTACACCCTTCAGCAGCTGCCAAAATCGGGAATCTGATGGCCGGTTCAGTGATACTCTGGCCCTTGTGGATTTCGATAGACCTTAGTATTTGTGGCTAGAAGACTCTAGATTGTTGCAGTTTGTTATGCGCATGCTTCTCTGTTTGATGATTCGAAGTTATAGTATGAATTTTCATGATCAACTGTTGATCCCTTCGGTTTCAAAATTACTTTTTTTTCTTAAAAATCTTCAATAACTGAAGAAACATCAACTGTTTCATATGAGTAGCCTAAGAGTCGTGATGATATCTTCGCTATGTGTGAGAATAAATTATTTCAATGAAGAACAAAGAATTTCGGCAGATTGCATCAGGTTAAGTACCTATATAGCGTTAACACGACCTAATGGTCTTGATATGTTGCTATTTTCCGAAATTCAAATCTTCACCATTTTGGCATTAATGGAGGAACCTCAATGATTTTCAGTGATTGAATAATTTTTTTAAATTGAAATCATGAATTATTAATTTTCGGGAGATGTTTTTATGTTCATGTAATATAAAAATACCTTTCTTAATTTATGCTATTATATGTTCTATGAATCAGTTTTTTTTCAAGTTATTGAACAAATTTGGCTTTTGATCATTTCTACACTAACTGTTTTAAATCAATTTTAACATTTAACACAATCAGCCTGAAAAATAAAATATATATATATATATATATATATATATATATATATATATATATATATATATATATATATATATATATATATATATATAATATATATATATATATATATATATATATATATATATATATATATATATATATATATATATATAATATATATATATATATATATATATATATATATAAAGCCTGTACTTTCCGCAATCATCAGCATTATGAGAAGCATTCACGTATGAGGCTTTTGCAAGGGGTAGTTTTGAGGGCCAGAGTTTAGTGTTAGAAGCTCGGTTGACTTAAGGATTCAAATGGAGTTCAAGTCACCGAATCCGTAAATAGCTGGCATTCGTTTTATACGAACCCTTGTTTTGTATCGTGTTCTTTAGAATATTACACAATCATACTGTGATAAATAAAGTTAACATTTGAGTCGGTTCGCAACCCCGTTCAGCTTAATTCAAAATAACTTCGATCGCTCTGTATATTGACATCTGAAAACATACCATCAGTCAAAACATCTCTGCTGACTGAAAATATGTATATATGTATATGTATATATATATATATATATATAAATAAATATATATATATATATATATATATATATATATATATATATATATATATATATATATATATATATATATATATATATATATATATATATATATATATATATATATATTATATATATATGGCTCTGTAGCAGAATAGCGCTGGGCAAAATAGCGCAGGACAAAATAGCGCTGGACGAAAACAGCGCTGCACAAAAACAGCGCTGGACAAAATAGCGCTAGGTTAAAACAGCGCTGGACAAAATAGCGCCGCCAAAAGATAATTATGCTTCTTTATTTTACTACTATCTCATCCATAAAAATGGACTAGAGTACCGAATTAGCATAATAAGGAATAACATATTTTTCATAAATTACAGTCATGACAATACTACTTGTCAGTGTCATATTTATTTAAAGTCTTGAAAAATGAAATTTGGCAAGTCTCAGAAAGGAGGTGCTACGTTATTCCACGAAGGATATAATTACCGAAAGGACAAGCAACGTGAAGGTTACAGCACATGGCGATGTTCCAAGTCCGGTTGTAAAGGAAGGTTGATGCTTAGCGGTGATGCAGCAAATCCAACCACGGAACATAATCACGCGCCAAATCCCGTAGAGAAAGTTATCAGGATCGTGAAAGAAACTTTACGCGAAGAGGCTTCCAAAACGGATGCAAATCCAAGAGAAATTATACAACAAGCTTGCAGCAGTGTATCTTCGGAGGAAGGAGCTGTCAGTCTTCCAAGCTATGACGCATCACGCAGAATAGTGCAAAGAATAAGAAACAAGAAACTTTCAAGTTCTTCAGCATTTAACGATATTTCTGAAGTTCGAATTGATGACAAACATTCTACAACGGGCAGAGGTGAAGTTTTTTTACTGTGGGATTCAGAAAAAGAAAACCGAAATAGACTTTTGATTTTTGGCACTTACAATAATCTCGATTTGCTCAAAGAATTTCCGCACTGGGCAATAGATGGAACCTTCAAGACATGTCCAACTTTGTTTTGTCAATTATTTGTTATACATGCATTAATTGACTCAAAAGCTGTACCACTGTTATATGCTCTGTTGCCAAATAAATCAGAAGGTATTTACGTTCAAATGTTCAATACACTGAAAACCTTAGATGCTGAACTTAAGCCTGAAACTATACTCGTTGATTTTGAACAATCGTCTATCAACGCGGTGAAAAAAGTATTCTCCAACACGCGTATTGTCGGCTGCTCGTTTCATTTGGCGCAGAACTTATGGAGGAAAATACAACATTGTCAATTAACAAACCTATACAGAGATAACGAAAACATAAGAACAAAATGTAAGATGCTTCTTGCACTTAGTTATATCCCGGAAAAAGATGTGCAGTTTGCACTGGAAATTATTCATGAAAACTTTTCTGATCAACTAAAGCCGGTGATCGACTATTGGGAAGATAATTACGTTGGTAAGAGGATTCCCAATATCAAGCCTCTATTCAGTATAAATTTATGGAATCAATATGAGCGGGTGCAAAATGATTTGTCAAAAACAAATAATTCCCTTGAAGCATGGCACAATTCCCTACAGAGGGGTCTGAACTGCCAGCATCCTCATGTATACAAATTGATCAATCAATTGAAAAAAGAACAACAGTCTTCAGAAATCTTTATTACAAGATACCGTTCAGGATTTAGGAAAAAAGAAGCTCCTAACAATAAATACGTCCAGCTAAAAAACAGGTTGAAAACCTTGGTTCAAACGTATGCTTTCAGGAACGTTGAACAGTATTTACAGTCTGTGGCTCATAATCTGTCCATGTGATTTTTTTTGAATTATTAATTGTTATAAACCTTGCTTTGTATAAAAATTTATTTTGAAAACTTGATTTTTCAATCACATTCTACTGTAATAATTAATTTTGTAAGGATATTTCAACCGACGTTATTTAGTCGCAGTGCTATTTTGTCCTGCGCTATTTAGTCGCAGTGCTATTTTGTCCTGCGCTATTTTGCCCAGCGCTATTCTGCTACAGAGCCATATATATATATATATATATATATATATATATATATATATATATATATATATATATATATATATATATATATATATATATAATATATATATATATATATATATATATATATATATATATATAATATATATATATATATATATATATATATATATATATATATATATATATATATATATATATATATATATATATATATGTATATATATATATATATATATATATATATGTATATATATATATATATATATATATATATATGTATATATATATATATATATATATATTATATATACATATATAATATATATATATATATATATATATATATATACATATACATACATTTATATATATATATATAATATATATATATATAATATATATATATATATATATATATACATATATATATATATATATATATATATATATACATACATATATACATATATACATACATTTATATATATATATATATATATATATATATATATATATATATATATATATATATATATATACATACATTTATATATATATATATATATATATATATATACATATATATATATATATATATATATATATATATATATATATATATATATACATATATATATATAATATATAATATATATATATATATATATATATATATATATATATATATATATATATATATATATATATATATATATATATATATATATTATATCGAAATTGGAAAATATCAATTTCTGAAGAATTTCGATGAAAAATTCATCTGCAAAATATTTATGTGGAAAAATATTTTCTATCTACTTTTCAGGATGTCAATATATCTAACTCGATCAATTTTGGGAAAATATTCTTACTGCATTCATAGATTCTTCTTAGTTTAGGATGCTATAGTTGCTGTTTCAGATATAATTCATGAAAATATTACTGGAAGGAGTGAGCTATTCCACTAGTAACACTGATGTTTTACCATATGAGAATTAAACTCTATGATAAGAAAATTAACTTTTCAATAATCTTGCTGACGCTGATTTCCATCTTGTACATACCCATATACAGTCACTGAACTATGTATGGTACACTATCCTTAATTCAAACATTTTCAGAGTGAAACTTTCAAATGCAACATATCGCAAGAGGAAATAATTTTTTTTTCTGGTGTAATGTCTTTTTTATTTTTAACTTTCTGATACGCTGTAGATATTTTGAAATTTAAAGGAAAACTCCATATTACAAAGCATATAAATATACTAATCTACCTGAAAGTGTTAAATCTGTGAAGCTGTTATCATTTATAACACGAGATTTATGAAACTTTATTTCTCCTATTATATAAAATATTTATATAAAACTGCCATTGATTGTGAATTGAGAGAGTGGAATCGATGAAACTAAAGTAACAAAAAATATTCATGTGATGTGTCACATTTGAGAGAATTCTTTTGGCAATGATTTATAAAAAAAATTCAATAGTTTTGCGACACACTATACACTCCAAAGTTTGTCTTTTTGAAGAGTTCTTTGAACAATTACAAGTAACTCTGATAATGTTCGATTAATTGAATTGCGATCTCGAAAAATCACAAAATTGAAATCAGTCGTGATTAAAAACGTCAATTTTTAACAATCGGTAATCAACTGGTGCGAAGTAGTTTAAGAGTTACAGTGTTTTAAATTACCTTATAGTTCAATTTAAATTCAGTACGAAATGAGAATCCGAATTAAGTATATAGATGTTCTGAAGATACATACTTTCTCATTGTACATGCTGCTGTGTGTCGAATAGTAGGTATAGTTTCAATTAGAATTGGCTCACTTCTTATAATAACTGATAAATCGGGGTATAGGACACATTCTAATGAAAATAATTATATAATGTTGAACTTAGTGTTTCGAAAAATGTAATTTTCGAGGTTTGGAACGCGTGATGACCTACAGTAGATCAGAATACGTTTCTAGGTTAGGGGAACAGACAGAGCGTCTTCATTTTGAAAAATGGCGTCTGCGTCTTCTTCGAATCGCTCAACAGTTTGGAAGTTATGACTTTCGATTATGAATCCACGTTCAGATAAGTTGAGTACAGAGAGTTATATTCCTGGACTTACCTACTTTATTGTTGTCTCAAATTGTTAAATACATTTTATATTGGATGTTTATGATTTATTCGTAGAAAAGTTTATATCACAAATGGAGGTGTTTGAAAATATCAGTGGGAACGGATCTATTTTAGAGAGCTTAGTAAGTATTTTCTTTCAACGGTCTAGCATGCTATGTAAGAAATGTATTTTGTATCTATCATCTATCGTATCTGCAAACTGTAAATAAAGAAAACTGTATTAGAAGCATAAGGAATGCCCTTAAATAATCACATATCTTCACCTTCGATTTTGAATGCCTTTTAAAATTTGCAATGGATGTGTGGACGTTTTTGTGTTATGAAAGTCAACCAAAGTTCAGATACTCCCACGAAAAAGGAAGTTGCTCAATTCAAAATTTCGTTTCATTCGTACTGTCGGGAGTTCGATGAATACCTCCACACATCCGTACATAAATCAACTAAGATATTGAATTATTTGATTTTGAAAAAATAATCCATTGGAATCTTCTCTAAATTGGCTTTGAAATCAATTTTGAATTTTAGATTTCTTCGAATTTTGAACGATGTGTTCTTGAAACTTGTCTTCCAATCTATTAACTTTAGAATGTTTTTCTCCAAACTGATTGTGAGGCTCCAACGGTGCCAAATATCGGTGTAGTTCTAGCTCAATGCGTAGGAAGTTTTTTCAGTTCTGAAATTCCAAAGCCAATTGGGAAAAGATCTAAAAAAGAACTGTTTGAATAGTTCCCAGCTTACAATTTTCGAAGATACCTGTGGCGCTCACCCAGTCAAAAATTGTGTTATGCTCTTCTCTGTCCTATACCTAATCCTTGAAGTTTAGGAACAGAATAGCAGACGCAATTCTTTTTTGTTGCCAAAAAATAATGCAGATTTCTTCGGGAGCGACATCTTTTGAGTCTAGAAATTCCTTGGCAATCTCAAATTCAGTGCACATCTCGAGTGAGATTATTCTTAATGAATTTAGGTTTTAAATACTGGTGACCACGCCAGACTGGCTGAATATTCAGCTCTAAGTCATCTATCTCTCTTGAAAGCTTACATGTAGCCGGATTGGAAAAAACCAGCTTGGTAAGGTCGATCGGAGCTAGACTAAGTAACAAATCTCTTTCGAAGATATACCTAATAAGTAAATAAGTAATAAAAACTCGCGTTCCATTGTTACACGAATAAGTAATTTCCAGAAAAGCTAATATTCGGTAAAATCAAATGATACTTAGATGAATACTGAGGTACAATGACAATCCAATTTTGATCGCTGTAAGGATTACGATTGAGGAAAACTAGTAAAATATCGTTTGTTTTACCAATAATGTTGTAATGTTGAATCACAATGGATAGTACTTTGTTAAATGAGATACCAATAAAGAGAAAATGTTACTACATTTTGGGAGTTTTATTTCATTCAATATTCCTTAGAATTAACTGTTAGACAAAGTGGAACCTTCCTAGGTTTTTCCAAAAATCTAGGATAATTTCACATTCACATGTCGCTTATAAGTTTCATACCATTCTTGATAGATTTCAGTCGATAATTGCTACAACGCATAATTTCAGCCAAATCAAGATATATCAATTATATACAAAACTGATTATTTTGGAAATCAATAACTGGTATTTTTTCTTTCTTTGCCTTTGATGATTTCTATTGAATTTACAGTGTTATGAACAATGAAGAAAAATTATTAATTTCCAAGACATTCAGAAGTAGAGTTATTATCTTATTCCAACGTAGATAATAATAGGGAGTTTTTGAGACCCTAAATTTACACGTAAATTACGTTTTCAGTTATTCTGAGCATGCGCAGAAGCTTTGAAATTACCGAGACGGTTATTAACCGATAACGTACTACGTTATCAACGGGACCTTAACGTTCGCTTAATAAACGTCCGTTATATTCGCGGTGTTGACAAGTTTAAACGCGCTTGTGTTAAACTGTTACAAACTAAAGAAAAATAGACTATTTAAACTATGATAAGTGACTAATATCATATATACTATCGTGCTAATTCTTCCCAAACTTCTTCCTTCGTATTAAAAATTCGCAAAAAATGCTATTTCTTACTATGTGGCAACCATCAATCGAGTCTGCGATCTGATGTTTTGAGATTGACAGTTTCGGTATTTTTATTGGTTATGTCACAGTGCTATTTTGGTTTGTTTATTTGTGTAAATTGGCCTGCTAAATATTTTTTCAACGGTTTTTGTTCACTTGCCACGATAGTTAAAAAAAGACTACGATTTACAGATATGGAGGATCTGTTACTTCTTAGAGTGGTTCTAAGTAATAATCCATTTGAAAACCCAGATATTTGGTCAGTGATTCAGCAGCACATTACCCTTATAACAGGAAAATTATTTTCAATGAGAACAGTAAAATACATAAGCCTTCGATGCCTAAGAAATATATTTGCCCAAATTAATCACAATTATTACTACAAACTATTGCATTTACCAGTTGCTTTATGTCCAGACAATTGGGTTTGGTATCTGCAAAGTTTGGCATAACCGTGGCAAATCCTCTCTTTGAAAACGGAAAATTCTTTTCACCTCTTCAACCTCAATATTATACAAATCGAATCCGGGTATGTTTCCATCAATATTTTCACGTTCTTGTTCCTCTTCAAAGATGTTATGTAAGATTATACCTCTCATTAAATTATGATCCACACCCCCGCGCCTGATCGCTATATAGTCTATTACATCTTCCATGATAATTTACCCAAAGAACGCTAATAATAGGTGAATGAAAATTGGAAAAATCACCCGACAAAAAATAATACAAGAACACAAGAGAGGTTATACTTATTTGACGTTCGCAATGAATTTGAATTCAAAAACTCTTTTTGGATCTTCAACCCGTTAATAACGTTTTCCGTTCTGCGCAAACTCAACATAGCGGTTTACGATAATTACGTTGACTTCAAATAGAAACTCAAAAACTCCCTAATACCCATTGGGAGTACATTTAGTCTGCCTAAATTTGTAGCACAAGTTTTATGCTATATTGGTCAATCAGTATTTGAAGAAAAAAACGTGTTCAGAAATTCAGGACACCTAGGTCAGATAAAGATAAGCATTTCACAAGCAATTGTCGATTCCTGCAACTCCAGTGAATATCAAGTTGGAAGCACCCTTATAAGCGAACCATTTCTTATTACAAAGTTCTATAATACGTAACAAATCTGTACATAAAAGGCAGAGCGCTACCCTCCAAGTTTGATGCACTCACTGAAGATGTCTCTAGTTGCCTATAGTTGAAATCCGTTCAATTTTTTCCCACCGATATTCATCGCTTTTACCACTATGATTAAAATTATGCATTAAAAAATATTTATTGAAAACTATTGTTGCACACAGAAAATATCACAGAATTTTAGTAAAAACGATTACACAGATTACACCAGATATTGAATATATTCACGAAGGTAGAATAATTTGTTTATTCAATAAGTTATCGAAATTTTCATACCTGTTAACTTCTAGGGCTTCCCAAATTTTCTATTGAAAATATGGAAATCTGTATTGAATGAATGATTCTCATCTAATAAATGATTGGAGTTATTAGAATATCTCTTATGGTTTACAAAAGAGAGCTTATATTCCTCGATTATTTTCCCGTTTCCATTTGTTCTACCGTTCACCCAATTTCGAGAATTTATCCCTTTTTGAGATATTATTCTTTTTGGAGAGTTATCTGACAGGCAGGAAGCAAAGGGTGTCCCTGTTAGTTGAGGGGCTCCAATCTACATCCATGCAAACCACTATTTTCGTAGGTGTACCTCAGGGTAACATTTTGGGGTCTGTATTGTTTGTATTGTATTTGAAAGACCTCCCAAGCCTCCCTACAGATCAGCCCTTGAAAATATTTATGTATGCCGATGATACAAATATACTTGTGTCAGCGAAAGAGGTAAAAACAATAAGGAATGCATTGGAAGTGGCAATGACAACAGTAGAAAAATGGTTCATTGAAAATCAACTTCTAATGAATTCGGAAAAAATAACTGCAGTTGTATTTTCAACAGGTAGATCAAAACAAGTTTTCCCCAAGACTTTCAAACATAACGGAGAACTCTTCCAATGCTGTCCAACAGATAAAGTACTTGCTATTACTATAGACGCAGACCTAAAATGGAAAGATCATTGATGTGCAAAACTGGTGACCAAGTTGGGTCATGAGTATACACATTAAATGCTGTTAAAAATTAAATGGATTTGAATATATTAAAAATTATTTACTACTCCAATTTTCAGTAGCTTATGGCTCATGGGATTGTCCTCTGAGAAGATGGGACATGGTCAGAGCGTGTTTTTATTATGCAGAAGCTTATGCGATCGTGGCAGTGTCTGTTTAACATTTTTGGGTCCTATAGGCTGAGAAGTGGTGGGGGTATCGTGAAGGGGACAAAAATCCAAAAGTTTCACGGTTCGCTATTATGTGATTTTTATACTTTTATACTACTAGGTTATTAAATCCTTTCAATCTTGAGGGTCTACAGTTACCATTCTACCGTATATCAGAGATGTGGAGTTAGAGTCCTATAGGAAAGAACAATAACAATTAATTTTGATTTGTAAACAGTAGGTATATCTGAATTTATCTGTGGGCAGTGATTATCTTACAATGTAAATGTGGAATTTAGGGATGTTTGAGATATTTTTATTTTATGGTGCATCATTCCATTTTATAGTACCTACCCAGAATTCTAAAAATGAATGTTATTATTATTATATTGTGCTAAAGATTGTTCGTACGGTAAGCGATATCGATATTATAATGTGAAAGAATTAATGTCAATTTTTCACTACGGTTACCGATATAAGTTAAAATATTGAATTTCTCATCAAAATGTCTGGAAAGATCATCAGTAATGACTATCTCAATTTTTGAATGTGCATTTCTATTATGATAAAAATTATCACATGCCTGAGTTCAACATTAATAATGTAGATACCGGAAACTACGGAAAAAACTTGAGATGAATATACTGTTTTATATGCATAATTTTCTTAATTAACCTCAAAGTTATGAAAACTAAAATAACTGCATCAAATAATTATATAATTGAACTTCTGCACAGAAGTAAATGCTCTTTTAGATATTCGTTTTCAAGCCTACACGCATTTCCTCTAAGAAAATAATATAGGAAAGAACATTGACGTTTATATTGAAACAATGATTAAATATGGGGCCTCGGTAGACCAGCGGTGAGCGAGTACCGCCTTGTACCGTTTGTTGACCGAGGATGTGGGTTCGAGTTCCACCTTGCTCTTGGGCGTTGTGTATGTCCGGAATTTAGTGGTACTAGTTATGAGATTGAGTGTTGGGTAATGTACATTGTTTACAAGCCCATTGGCCGTTCGGAACCGGCGTTAAACTGTAGGTCCCTCGAGTTAAAAAAATATATGATTAAATAATAATTGACACGTATATTAAAAAGTATGATGCAACATTTCTATGAGACTTCACCTTTTTCGGATGATAAGTGAAAAATGATTACATTTCTGAGATACATTCAGTAATAACAAAGATGAAGGTATGTATATATTTGAGAAATGTAATCAGTTTGTGATTATCATCCGAAAAAGCCTTACCGAAACGTACGTATTGTTTTTAATATACGTAGTATAAATTGTTATTTAACACAATTCATATTAAGAAATAAGAACACGTTTATTTCCACTATAATCACAATTAAATGACAATTGTTTGGACGAGTAAGTTTTAAGTTTAAATAAACGTGTTCTTATTTCTTGTAATTTAACCACTGTTGATCGATTTACATCAACTGTCCGCCTTATCATTTCAAACATTGAAGTTCGATAAACTAAGTAGTTTTCAAAAGCTGATAAGATTCATCCTCCTCTACATGGATATAGAGTTCCCTTGGTGAACGAGGATTGATGAAACTTTGATGTCTCAAATTACGAAAAAAGGAAGGCCGTAAATGACAGAATTAATTTGGAAGAAGAATGGGATCGTCTAAGGTAGGTCAGATTACTTGGCGCATTATTCAGTATCCGCTATCATCCAGTCAACGATGATATCTCAATTTTGCTTCGCATTTCAAGGACACTTTATGTTAATGAATTAAGATGGAATAAGACTAGGTAATGAGATATAATTTATCATAATTATATATATTGTCAAGATTGAGACGTTATTCGCCGTAAACTGGAAATATTATTTTTGAATGAAGTTCCTTATCGACCGTTACACTCCTGACACTTGGCGAATTAAAGCTAGGTCTAAAAATAAGAAAATATAATATAAGACTACCACTCTCAAGGTCAACTGTCTTTATATAATTATGCGTATTGATATGTGTTTTGAAAGCTTATCCATTCACAAGGGTGGCTTTATTAAGAAAAGGATAAATTCTATATGTGAATTGAGAACCATGTAATATATTTTAATTATATAAGTATAGAAATATTCGTTGGAATTTTATAATGAAGTCAGAATTGATTATTTTTTATAGATTTCCTATAATTTTCAAGTAGAGAACCGATTATAATTTTTGCGAACTATATGTATATATATATATATATATATATATATATATATATATATATATATATATATATATATATATATATATATATATATATATATATATATATATATATATATATATATATATATATATATATATATATATATATATATATATATATAGTCTTTTTGTTTGGCCAATATAATTCTTATCGCAATCATGACAAGGGATATTATAAAAAACATTTGTGAGTGATAAAATAGGAATTTTGTCTTTTACTTTCGAATATATTTGTCTCATTGAAATAACTGTTCTATTTGCAATTTTGATGTTTTCAAAAGATTGAAAAATTCTGGTCAGTTTAGACCAGAAAAAAAAGACTATTAAAAGACAGAATCACTTCTCATAAGAGTGATAGTAGATTACACCCTGAGAAATGTGCTTTAGCTAAACATGTCAATGATTGTGACCACCAGATGAACTATCTTTCAACAACTGTTCTTGCAAGAGAATCACATCTTTCAAAAAGATCTTTCTTAGAAATGGCCTTTATTTATCAAGACAATAAAAAAACAGATATAAGCCATTTGAGTGAAATTTATTCTTTTTTACTTTCTCTTGATATAAAATAACACTAAATCAAATTAATTTAAGGTAACGAAATAATGTCAAACTTCAATTTGAAAATAAAAAAATGAGTGACAACGATTTGTCATTTCGTTCAGAAATTTAATTATTACTTCAAAAATGTATCAACTTTTCTAATTATTTAACAAATAGCATCATTTTCAATGTTTCTTATATCCTATTATCAACATATATGTAAACATCCTCACGATAGATTCTCCCTGATGATGGAATAAACGATTCCGAAAGCTTGGAAAAACTTCAAACAGTTTCCTTTTACATTGCTGCAGTCCCTACAAATAGTTTTTCCCTATATTTATATATATATATAAAAAAAAATATATATATATATATATATATATATATATATATATATATATATATATATATATATATATATATATATATATATATATATATATATATATATATATATATATATATATATATATATATATATATATATATATATATATTATATATATATATATATAAATATATATATATATATATATATATATATATATATATATATATATATATATATATATGTATATATTATTCTGTATTATTGGCAATAACAGGCTTTTTAAGTTTGATAACCGATTCTATTAACAAACTTAAATGACCTATAAATGCTTGAATAAATGAATAAAAATAGAGCCCCAGCAAGGAGAATTTCAATATATCTTTATATATATATATATGTATATATATATATATATATATATTAATGTATATATTTATATTGAAAGATATTTTGAGTTTCTCCTTGCTGGTGCTCTAGTTTTATTCATTTATTTAAGCATTTACAGGCTATTTAAGTTTGTTAATAGAATCGGTTGTCAAACTTAAAAAGCCTGTTATTGCCAATAATACACGATTGTATTAACAAACTTAAATGGCCTGGTACAAATAAGTGAAAATACAGCTCCGGCAAGAAGAATTCCAATGTATCTTTATGTATATATATATATATATATATATATATATATATATATATATATATATATATATATATATATATATATATATATATATATATATATATATATATATATATATATATATATATATATATATATATATATATATATATATATATATATATATATATATATATATAAGTATTTTTTCTAATATGGCAGGTACCTATATTTGCTCCAGCACGATATTACGGTGGTGGTGTTCAGTGATTAACTGAATGGAGGAATATATGCACGCCCGCCACTGTAGTTGGAAGAACGCGCAGCTTCAGCTGCTCTTTTGAAATCGATATTTAGGTGGAATAAATTTGATTGGTAGGAAGAAGATTTTGCGTGCATGCGACGTATTTGCCATCTGCCATCCAGTTTGCTAAGTAAACCCGAAGGGGTGGCTCTGTGACAGTACACGAGTATCGCAGCATGAGTCGTAGGGTGTATGTCTCATTCGTATCAACATCCACGGTGGAGATATGTGTTGTTTAAGACGCGATGGTTTTTTACTATTCCGAAATGTGTGCGAGTGCACAGCCAGTGAAAATTGCTAAAGGAACTGGCGCCACAGTTTTGGCATCTTCCAAAGGCATGGACCTGAGTTGCAGAGCTAGGTCCCGATGATCTTTCAAGAATTTGCCATGCACGGGAGGAAGATGTGGAGATCTTGGCTGGCAAATCGCCTCTTTCTGGTGGTCATCTCTTCCCTCATTGTCATAGGTAAATCCACCGGCACACCCACCACGCTGAGGCATGTAAACACTGCCCCTCCCCTCTGTCGAAACTATCAAACAAAGACCAAGTATCAAGTCCTGAAGATGACACTCAATCATGAGCGATGTATCTTACTTGTAATACGCCCGAAACCGAATAGAAAGCCTTCTTTTCCAACTCAATATTTGTTAATTAATTTCAAAATTAACTAACTTCTTTGATGCATTTGAGTAACAAATTGAAATATTATATTCAAGTTCGAGATATGTAAATAACGAATCTCATACCCAATTCAATGGAAACTAAATGTAAAGCAAAATATTTTTCAATCAAATCTCTTTATTTTTTCTCAAAATTATTTATTCAAATCAACTCTCAGTTCAACTATACAATAAAAATAAACCATTCGTATATACTAGTTCAAAACAATGTAAAAATATATCGGTAGATATACAAAAAACATAATGAATACATACTAACGTTCGAAAATATGTTACACTAGGAACAAATCTCACAAACATAACTATCGAAATATGATATAATTTCGATATACATCTCTTTTTTCAGAGGAGCACTCAACTAATATAAACATTTACAATTTGAGATTTTGCGAGTTCTTTTTTTATGATTACATTATTATCTGATTTTGAGTCTCGTTTCTTCAATTGTTTCAATATCTTCTAACAAGCTTTTCAAGAAAAGCCATCGATTCTTCCAAACGAAATGAATATTTGAAAAGTACGTTCACAAGAAGAAGAAAATCATCGTGTAATTTTGAATCTTACCAATTCAATTGGGTTTTGAGAAAAATTAATTATTTCGCTATTAGAGCCAATTCACAGGCTGAAGATTCTTAATCGGAATTCGACAAAAAATCTGAAGTTGACTCCTGTCAAGTCCCTTTACAAGTGGACTTCCGAATTTCAAGTAGAAATCTCGTTCCACTCTAAATCAACTCTAACTAATTCATTATTTAAAGTGTCATTCGCCTCAAATTCGTTAGACATCTTATAGAGGCCGGCATACCTTTCTTACATGTTAAATTCTTGGTTAAATGATGAAAAGAATAGCTTCACTAAAGATGCTATAACTCTTTTATTATTAGATTAATAACACTGAATTACTTTAAACTCCAAATTGCTAGAAAATCTTTTTTCACTAATTTTTTATTCGTATTTACAGAATGCATCTATATGAATTTACGAAGTTTATATGTGCTCAATTCAAACTTTATCCCACATTCGGAGTTGATTTAGAAATATTCAGACCTTCAAAAGCTTTCCAAACTTCGAATATATTTTCAATGGTTGAATACGTATGCTCTAGATTTAATGGCTTTCAATACACGAATGTCCGTTAGAAGCCCCTTTGGTGACTCAAAAAGCAGTGAGTTTCTAGAACCAAGGCTATGATTGTATTTTCTTCAAAGGATTACATTCATCTACTTGAAGTAAATTTCTATATTCTACTACTGCTATTTGAAATATCAAACATCACTTTGTACTATTTATTCTCGTCGCAAAAGTGATTTGAAAATTATTTATGTAGTATTTTTTATGCATTTCACGTTGCTTCTAATTATCGAAATACGTTACTGTGTATTATTGTAAAGAACTGAAATTCATAGAAATTTCATGAAAAACCTCTGAAACTTTGAATAAGAAAATAATAACAGTGCGGAAAGCATTTTTCCGGTGACAATGTTTTCCAGCATTATACAAAAATCCGGCCATCAAAGCAAATATCATTGAAGTAGATTGAAACGATTTAATGCTAATGAAAGTAAACATCAGACATGAGTGTTCTTCGAAGTTTTTCTTCGACGAAACTTGCGCCAGAGTTTCTCTGCAAACTGCCGAAACATGCGGGATTATCATCTGAATTATAAATCCATTTAAACCCAGTGCAGTGTTAAGTTCCCTTTGGGGTTCTAAATGATATCCCTCAGAATAATAATTCACCCGGGTGTAAATGGAAGAAGTTTCTCAATTCGCTCCATAGAGATAAGATACAGCGAATTCTATTATACAGGCTGGGTAAACTGCCAAGGATATTTTTGAACAGAAAAAACACGGCACGATCAGTCAAAATCTTGTCATTTTCAGAGTCTGCATGAGGAAGTGGCGGGGAGATGCATGACCGGAAATTGTTCGAACCAGTAGCAAAAAAATAGAAAATTAATAATGAACAACATATTCGAAATGCAGCCTTCTAGAACGCTTTCTAGTATGCACGTGCACGAAGCTAAAAAAACCGATTGTCTGAGGATTTTTGTACCCCTAAACACTGTCCAAAATGAGTTAGAGGGATGAAAATGTGTACGTGGATTAATTTGATGCCAAGGAATGGCGTTTTGACGATATAATTTGTTGCCCTTAACGCCTCTATTTTTATATAAATATTTTATTTATATTAATTTTTCTTGATTTTTTAGTCTTCACGCACCTTCACAAATCCTTATTATAAGATTATATAAAATGGTTGAAATTTCGTAAGTGGATTGAGTTGATATAAGAAAAAATCTTTTCTGTGGTTTCCTATTCTTCTAAAACTACGCCTTTTTTAAGTTAGGATTTGTCGTTTTTTTCGTGGTTTCTGAGAGGGTTGAAACTTGATACGTGTAATGAGTTAATGTTAATGAAGTACACCATAGGTTTCTGTCACCTCACAATTTTTGTGTAGAAATGTTAAGCGTTTTTGAAGATTTTCTAGCATTGCGCTACAGCCTCTTCAAATTCAGCTGGAATGCTGAAAATTTTACCAGTAAAATCGGTTGATGTTATTCGGTGGTTTCAAATGTTTTCTCTCAAGATGAGGATTTTTATGTAGAAAGTTCTAGCGTTTTTCAGGTATTCAAGCTTTGTACAACTCTTCAGCATCTTCAAATTGACTTTGGGGTTTAATAATTTGTACGTCAAACGAACAAAAAAGAGGGGAAAATACGACTCTAGTTGGAAATTTATTCATTCCTCTGCCTGTTTTCGAAGTGTGTTCGATGCATCTCGTTAATAAATCAAACAGAAATTTGAAAAGGTCAGAATTCGGTTGGTGTAGGATCGGTAGAGTTTATCGTTTTCACACCAAGGATCGTGAGGTTGAGTCCCACCTGGATGTTGTATATGTCCCATGAGATTTAGTGGTTCTAAAATTTTTGCATAGATATGACATAGATTCAAGCCCATTGACCATTCGTAAATAGCCTTAAACTGTAGGTTCATGTTGTTCTAAGCTTAACTGTAATGATTGAGATCAACTTTTCATAATAAATACAAAAAGAAACGGTGGAATGGGACACCTGGTAGTTCTTTCGGATAATATAAGAGCAATACAAATTGCAAAAAGGAAACATGTACTTGTCGGGACGCTTGACAGAAGTGATAACTTAAACTAATCCAAGTTGAAATAATTAATATTAAAATGTGGGGCCAAGAGCTGCAACGAGATTGTAAATGAATAAATGAAAAAGCCTGGAGTGACCTCTGGGATTCGAACCCAGTAATACGATACCAGTGTTCAGTACTCAGACTACTCGCCCGTCAATACAACGAGAGACGCAAGAGTGTATATAACGAGAGTGTAACGTATCGCTACGCTATGATAATAGAATATAAACCTACTATACGTAAGTCATTATTTTATGGAACAAATTTGTAATGCTTTATCGTTTCATTATGCCATATCTGATTCCTGTCGTAATCTGTTCTTTTATGCATATAACTAATACAAAATAATTTTGTGTAAGTTATATGCATAAAAGAACAGACTTCATTGTGAATCGCATGCGTAGTAACTCTCGAACAACGGGAACGCTGTCCAGTACGGAATCAGAAAGAGAAGGGATGAAAGAACGGAAAGAAAGAGGGAGAAAGAGAAAGGTTTTATACGCTACTCCATTGTGTGAGTCACTTCCGTCGCGGTTTTATTCTTACGATTTTAGTCTCACATTATTTTCAGTTTGGTCGCGCAGCGAAATCCCTATATGAATTTCAAATGATCAGCTCCTGAATCATATTATCTATAGATCGATTATATGCTACTACTATATTAATTTCCTTCATCTTAAGATCTAGGATGAGATGTGTTCACAGATTCATTATCCTGGAACCAATATATAAAACTTGTACATCAGTTTCTCAGTAAATTTGCTATAAATTTCGAAGGATGATTTTTACTTCTGAACTAATTCAGTCACTATTGAGCAGTTAATGGTGCTATTCCAATGTAAAAGTGGAACGTTTCTTAACACAGAAAATATGAATTATCATAAAATCGGTAGGAAAGAATATTTTATTGAAGTGAAAATGTTTATAATCGGAAATTTGTCAATACAATAGACATTCATAATATTTGAAACAAAAAATTTACATTGTTTCATCCACATAGGTACTATACTAGTACCTGTTTTTGTTTTGACACAGATTCGTATGAGAAAAATAATGATACTCACACTACAGGCTTCACTTTCACGAAATGTTGACATCAACTATCTATGAAGAAACTTAACTGAAATAATATTTTGGATGAAAACTAAATATATTTTAGAAAATTACGTTTCGGTACTTATTTGATCCAGTATACTTTAAACTGCATAACTTCTAAATATTAAATTAATAAATAATAATAACACTTTTAAATATTAAAGATAATCTAAGATACTAAAATGCAAAGAACTATTTCAATTTGAATTTAAGAATATCCATTGTATTTTATTAATATAATTAAATATTTTCAAAGAGTTCATTTAATTTTCACGAAAAATAGTTTACTACCAGCAGAATCCTTATTTCCGTTCAATTATACAGTGGCGACCGAATATAAAGCGCAAATTCGGGGTAAAAGGGGAGAATGAGGCTTAACGATTTGCACATTTTCTAAGAAGGCACGATCAGCTTGTTGGAACATGAACGAAAATTATTATTCCGTAGATTCTTGCAGAATTGATGAAAAGGATGAAGCTAATTGAGATCCTACAAAGGGCTTACTTTGTCATAGTCAAATTCAATAGAAACGTACACAACCAAGAAATATTTCGTGTAAAGTTAGTGGTTTCTTATATTCAAAATATTTTCACGCTAAACTTTTGATTAAGTTACAATGAACAAAACTTCTACTTATCACTTCCACGCGTGCTCCATTTCGAAAACTGAAGTCAATATATACATCTGATTGTCAAGATTTCAGAACAATCAATAAACTTGCATGAATTTTAGAATTAGAATAGTAAGAGTATCAAAAAATCATCAAATTCTTCCAATGAATTGATAATTTGGTTGATATATATATATATATAGATACCTATATATATATATATATATATATATATATATATATATATATATATATATATATATATATATATATATATATATATATATATATATATATATATATATATATATATAACGCGCGTAGCTACCGCCGTATCTGCTGGGCCCCGACGTGTGTGAGCAAAAATTTGTTAAATGTTTTTCAATATGCCACTAAAAATGCAGGTACGGCCGTACTTTAAAGACTCCTGAAAAAAAAATGCTAGATGTTTTGTTTCTTTTATGAAAAATCTTTACCTTCTAATTTGACTTCGCGGCAGTTGGGAAGAAGGCCCCACCGATAAATTTTGATACCGTCTGAGGCAGGCTTCACCACTGATATATTATATATATATATATATATATATATATATATATATATATATATATATATATATATATATATATATATATATATTTATATATATATATATATAATATATAATATATATATATATATATATATATATATATATATGAACAAAAACATAAATTTTGGTCACTAGATCATCATCGGGCAAATTGAATTAAGAATACAATTCTTAATTCAATCTGCCTGATGGTGGTCTATCGACCGAAATTGCAATCGTAGTTAAATATTTTTAAGTATTTAAGTGACAATAAAATTCAAGTTTTCTGTTCATCAAGAAATATTGATATAATTTTTTGATAAAGTGGTATTCAATATGGAGGTCTAACGTGGTGATTCTCAATGAATTTTAAAAAGCGTTAGACGGCTCCTGAAAAATCTTGATTTTTTACTTCAAGAACCTAACCGTTCTTTTGTTTCAGGGGAATGTTCTGAAGATGAAGAGCGACTAGTCCGAGATCTTTTCAGGGGATACAATAAATTAATTCGTCCCGTTCAAAATATGACAGAGAAAGTGGACGTACGATTTGGATTAGCTTTCGTCCAATTAATCAATGTGGTATGTCATCGTTTGATGGTTTGTTACGTTGCCTCACTATGTTTCTCTTACAGAACGAAAAGAATCAAATCATGAAGTCCAACGTATGGCTGAGACTGGTGAGTATCGTATGTTCACTGAATGAGTTTACCTGGTGAAGCCAAACTGAAAATTACCAAATCGTTGGGCTATTGTTGCTTTCAACCGCAAAGTTTTCAATTCTTTATTTCATATTCTTCATACAGGTGTGGACTGACTATCAGCTGCAGTGGGACGAGGCCGATTATGGTGGTATTGCGGTGCTCAGACTCCCACCAGACAAAGTTTGGAAACCTGATATAGTGTTATTTAACAAGTGAGTTCAACATAATTTTTCACCTATGTGCAATACATTTGTTGATTTTAGCGCTGATGGAAACTATGAGGTTAGATATAAATCCAATGTTTTGATATACCCCAATGGAGAAGTTCTCTGGGTACCCCCAGCAATTTATCAGGTGAGTCAGATCGTGATTTTACTTTTTATAGGCAGCAATAATTTTCAGTAAACACTTATCAGCAAGCATCTGCTCCAGCTGATAATTGTTTCCACATGGCCTGGTAGTATCTAGCTGGTTTATTAAGAGATAGAGGTCGCATAGCGGAGACACAGATGTCGTTGGAATCAGTACTGAAAAAATTTTGAATTTCAGTTAATATATCGCGTATAGTTGAAGATTTTCATTTCCAGTTGCCATTATGGCATATTTGATCATTTATCTGAATTATTCTTATTTATTTATTATTTATTATCAGTGATCTGTATAAATTTTGGATCTCTGCTGGGATCAGAGAATCAAAAACTTATGAAACTATGAGGCCTATGGGATACTTACACAGATAATCAACATAAATTAATTCCAAAATAGCACACCGAACACGAAATCAATTCCAACAAATTTATATCAAATTTCAAAAAACCCTTATGACGTCTTTTTATCAATATGGCATGTTCTGACAAGATTGAAATCGTTGAGGACAGAGCCACAACAGAATTTGAAGAAATTATACTATAAAGAAATTATGAAGAAAACCTTGAATATTCTGCATACCCTTTATGAAATTCTTGAAATTACCATTTTCCGACGCACGGATTGAATTAGTTGTTGACATAAGGTATTGACAGGGATTAAAGCTTATTATTAGCGGAATAACTTTTGTCCCAGTAGTGAAATGGAGAAGTTATTGGCTGTTGAATAAAACATGTCGTATTAAGTGAACGTATTAAAGCTTTATAATTATATCCCCAAAAAACAACTTTCTGAAACCAGCAGAAAATAAATTTTATGGAAATTTAGACCCTCTGAAATAGTCGCAGCGAAAAACTAGTATAAAATGAAGATTTTCATTTCACATTGGTTCTCGTTTCTGGGTAATGTACTACGCACAGGCGAATACTCGCCTGTCTCATCCTCTTAAAAAAAAAAAGTACGATATTTTGATAAGTGAGTTCGATATTTATATATATATATATATATATATATATATATATATATATATATATATATATATATATATATATATATATATATATATATATATATAGATGGGGTGTCTCACGGTCGATGGTAGGCTAAAAGTATATGCGAACAAATGATAGGATCGATTTGAAAATTTTGTTGGTTCTACTGAAATGTAGCAACTTATTTCAAATAGATCACCCTGTATATTATATTTTTTTCGAAATCGTTGCTCAATTTGAAT
>JARQZK010004343.1:50000-75000 GCA_030704885.1 Cynegetis impunctata
GTAAAGATAGCATTTGAAGTAAAATTCCACCTAGTTGGTGCGTTACTTGGAATTCTGTTACCTACTATAGCATCTAGAAATTTTGTGCGCGTTGTTGATTTTGAAAAAAATGTTGAAAATGCAGATAAATTTGAAAAAAAAATTCTAACCTGCCTAATAGAACTACAAGCGATACTTAAAACCAAATTCTTCAATTCAGGGGTAGGTTGCATTGTTTTTATCAAAACTTTATCCTCATAACTTAGGGCACTAAAGTTATGGGATAACAAATATTCCACTAAGTCACCATTGAAATTCAGTAATCAAACTCATTTCAAAACAATACGCGTAAAGCCGCGGTCACACTAGGCTGTTTAGCAGCCGCTACTAACCAGCCGCTGGTAATATTGCCAGCAAGCAGCCTAGTCTGACCCAGCACTAGCGGCTGGTAAATGCCAGCGGGCTGGTGTTTACTAGCCACAATCAGAAGTTGAACATGTTTAACTTTTGAGCGCTGCTTACCCTCAGCTGGCAGTCACGTGATCTCCTCGCTGGCGCCAGACAGCCAATGTGAACCCCTAGTAGCTAACAAGCGGCTGGTGAATTAACACGTGTCTAGTTTGTTTTGCAGTGTTGGGTTCGCTTACTGTATTTTCTATTTATTTTTGCGATTAACAGTGAATATGGTTGACAGCAACAAGTGGTCAGGTAAAGACATAATTACATTCCTAGATATATTTCGAAATTATCCATGCCTGTGGGACGCTTCGACTGCAGACTACATCAACAGAAATGCCAAAGATTCGGCTTACAAGGAGTTACTGGAAAAACTTGAAGAACAAGGACTTAAAGCAGAATTGGCCCGATTGAAGAAAAAAATAAAATGTTTACGCGATACGTATCGAAATAAAGTTTATAAAGTGAAAAAGTCTAAGAAGAGTGGTGCAACACAGCTTCCAAGTCACCAGCAACAACTGTACTAGCGGCTAGTAGGTTTATAATGTGAACCCTGCAGATCCAGCTGGCTGCTGGCGATATTGCCAGCGGCTGGTTAGTAGCGGCTGCTAAACAGCCTAGTGTGACCGCGGCTTAACGCGAGCTGTTTCCGCCGGCCATTATTCAGACAGTACGAATTACGATCATAATACGATTCAATCAACGACTTTACTCGATATCAGGGAGATTCTATAGTTGTGATTGGTCGACATTGTATAAGACTGGACTTTATCGGTGTTGCCTTTTACATGTGTTTTGGTTTTCTATTGCAATGAAGTATTCATTCGGAGTATTTGTTTTTGAGTGGTGTGAGTTTGCTTTTCTGTGGCAGGCATAATGAACGTTGAGAATATACCTTTCTAAGCTTTCCGCAGCGTTGCCACAAATCTTGAAATGAATGAAATGCAGTAAATGTAAATACCTTCTATCTTAATTAATAAATTATATTATATAATGTAGGTTGAAAGGAAGGTAGGTGCATAAAATAATATGATTTTGATTAATATGAATATGCTGAATGCTGACTATTCAATATAATATATTAGTGATACACGGAATATTATTGAGGAGGCTTAGCCTCCTTAGCCTCCTTTGACTAGCCGCCCCTGATATATATATATATATATATATATATATATATATATATATATATATATATATATATATATATATATATATATATATATATATATATATATATATATATATATATATATATATATTAAATATAATATAATGTGAAGATGATTTATTATTTTATTTATTATTAAGTTTGGTAGTTAACTGTTGTAAGAATTTTCTTCGTAACATTTAATTGAATATAATCATCATCTCATGAAAGACTAAAGACTGTAATGTGACAAAAATTCAATTGGTCTTAAGATAAATTAAGATGAAATTACAATTGAGTTTTCTCCTGAACAATCATTCAATGTAAATTTAAACTAGGAACTATCAACCGAAATTTTGCAATATATGACGCAACTTTCACCTTATTTGTTGATCAATTTAATTGAAAATATGAAACATGATTTAAAGAATTCAAAATTTTTTTCATCAAAACACACACAAATTAGGGTGTTCATCTCACTTGTGAATCTATTCCAAACTGCTCAAACCTAAATTAAACTTTCATTGCACACAAATTCAACAAAAAGTTGAATAGTTCTTCAAATGACAACATCGCTATTTCAAGGAACCATTCTTTAAATGCACCATAATTTGCGATGTTGTCATTTGTTATAGACAAGAATATTTCAGTGTCTGGCAAAAAAATGGCAACATTGTGGTCGTCGTTCTTATTTTCCAAAAATCAAAAACACTGTTTTGAATTCGATTCTCCACAAACCTCGCATTTCATTAAAATTTAAGATAAAACTTAACATTGCTCACTTAATTATCTCACTGGTGATTGCGATTGAAGTGAAAATTCGAATAAAATGTCAAAGATCCAGTCAAAGGAGAAATTGTTATTCAAAACGAACAGGATGGTGAGAGATCTGACACTGAGAACAAATTAAAATATGTAGATCAAGGGTCGAATACGATGCAAAATTATAAATATAGAGTTGACGAAATTGAGGGAGAGTTATAAAATTCAGCAAACTCATTGGATTCCATGGTAACGAATTTTAACCAGAAAATTAATATTTGGGGATACGCGTAGTTATTTTTGTGTTATTTTTAATTAGGTACCCTTTTTGAATAACGGACAAATATTGCTCTACTCATGACGTAATTAATCTAAACAACCATCATTTTTTGAACTTTTTGGAATGTATTATTATCGAGCCAGGAATCAGTCTGAGTGAATTCATAGCTTTATTATCTAGGTACATCATGTCATCACTTCTCGTTGAATGGATAGTACAGTGTGTTGATATACAGGGTGACAATTTGAAAACGAGCAGCACTCAATATTTTTTTAAATGATGACACTGAATATTTGGCAAAACATGTCAATTTACACATTAAGGGGGACCACTTTTGAGTAATTTGTTGTTATATTATATTCACCCCTTTCACCGTCAGGGCAACTTTTCCTAAAATTTCAAATAGCAACCGCAACTTATTTTTCTGTTTTTGAAATCCTTATGTACTTCCAGATAAGTTATATATATTTTTAATTTTTTTTCTCAAATTTGCAATACTTCATGAATATTTGGATTGTGATTTATTATAATAAATTAAAGTAGTGACATACTGACCTAACTAATTACTTTATGAATCATTCAAAATAGTCTCAATTGTTTTGTAAGCACAAGTACAGCCGATATTCAAACTGTTCTCGGATCTTTTGGATGGTCTCTGGAGAAATAGTCCTACATTCTTGCACGATCCTTTGTTATAGTTCTTCAATTTGGTCTGGTTGGGTTTTGAATATAACCTTTCAATTGACCCCATAGAAAGAAATCGAGATGTGTCAGATCTGGTTACCTAGGTGGCCATTCAGTAGGTCCTCATTGAGCACCCTTGGCTTATTTCTCAGAACCAGTTTCTTCAAATTTACCTAGTAATTGTTGATTAAAATCCAAAATTTCGTGAGGTTAAGTACTGCCATTTTGAAGAAAAAAAAATGAAAAATAGATGTAACTCATCTAGAATTACATACAAATTTCAAAAATAGCAAATTAAATGGAGGTTGCTATTTAAACTTTTAGGGGTTGGCGCCCTGGGGCTGAAGGATTTGAATATAATACACTAAAATAACACAACTAATGCCTCAAAAGTTGTCCCCTTTGATACATAAATTGGCGTGTTTTGCTAAATTTTCATTGTGTCAGAAGTTAAAGAAATATTCAGTGCTGCTCTTTTTCAAACTGTCACCCTATATATATATATATATATATATATATATATATATATATATATATATATATATATATATATATATATATATATTTATAAGTATAAAGTTTAAACTTTAAAATAAAACACACTTGGCTTAAGTTTCACTATATAAAAATATTTTACTTAAGCCAAGTTGTTTTATTTCAAAGTTTAAACTTTATTCTTTATAATGTTTCACCAAGTGATGTGCGGGAATTCAATCTCATTTATAAGTATATAGACAATTTTGTTGCCTATACCGGATTTTCAGTTGTTTTCCATATTTTAGTAATGTTTGAATTGAAAAGTATTAAATAAAATTACAGGAGGAGAAACATATGAAAAATTACTTATGTTCAATATATACAGATTCTATATACACAGAAAATAAATCAAAACTCACCAGCGACCCAGTTTCTCCAATATCATGCATTCCACTTGCAACCTTCAACTCAATAAAACCAACTTCATTTATATATTCCATACAACCAACCTTATTCCTCATCGTGGAATAATAATAACCAAAAAAGCCGGGCCTTCTTCAATAATACTATGTAATAAACACAAAATATTTCGTTTTTTACTCTGGTACAGCATAGTTTAAAGCATAGTTAATTATCCATTTTTTTGACACTTAAATTTTGGATAGTTAAATAGAGAAATATTTGGATTCAGTTACAGATTTTCTGAATAAAGTAATTTTATACTTCTCAATCACTTGTTATTGCAGAAAGATTAACTATATATCTATTGCTATCGCACAATCCAGACACTTGGGGCGAATAAAAACTAGGCCTAAATATGAAAAACTTAATTTAAGAGTAAGGCGGGCTACACACGAACGTCGATTTCTTAATACATCGACGTGCAACCAATAACGTGCAGCCTGATTGCATACACACGTACGTACAAAACCATAGTTTTGTCCAGTCTGCTAAAATGTTTGGCCAGATGTCTCAGCAGGAGGAATATTTAGCTCTGGTGGCAGTGGCGTGTACAAAGTAAAAGGAAAATGAAAATCGTCGCCGAATGTGGTCTAAAGGTTGGTTTTCAAAACGATGAAATTTTTCACACATTCGCCTGTTAGAAAAATGGAGGTTAGAACTAGAGGACTCTCGTAATTACGTAAGGATGGACGAAGAAACCTATTCGTAACTATTGGACATGGTTATTCTATCAATAAAACGTCAAGACACCATGATGAGATTGGCAATAACTGCAGAAATTACTGCAAATTATGGAAGACAAACATTCTCCAGGAGTAATAGGTGCTATAGATGGTACTCATATTGAAATTATCAGACGTACAATCGAGGATGCATTTTTGAACCGTAACCGTATCATTCTAAAAATGTGCGAATTATTTGTGATTTTGACTTGAGAATTCTTAATATAAATGCTCGACATGGAAAACTTCATCTGTAAGACAAGAGATGGAAAGAGCACATGCTAGTGGAGATAGGCATTCTTGGCTGCTTGGCGATTCTGGGTACCCTCAGGAACCATGGCTTATGACTCTATTATTAAATACTCCCTCAGATACTCCAGAATTCCGGTACAATTCACTACTTTAATATCTCCGAAAGCCTCACCCTACCACTTCTCTTCGAGATAAAAACTTTTTCATTTTATCTCCGAAACCCACCACGAAGACTATTTATTTTAGCGACAAGTGTCCTTTTTGTAACATTTGGTTGAATGATTTGCAGCTTCTCTATCAATGTATGGTTAATTTATTTTATTTCGGTCTAAATAGTGCTTTGATTTTGTCTGCCACAAGCAGGGTAGGTCCCTGTACAACTCCACAAATTCCCGTATAAATTCCCGGGACATTGTTCTGCAGTCAGACATAATGATGAAACTATCTGCAAACATTTTTAGTAAATATTATACAAATTCAATAAATATTTAACTTAGTATTTTAAATGCCTACTGCAGTAACAAATTATTTCATAAACTTAACCGCTACTTCTTTAAAAACGCACACTCCACGGTACGACTTGAATGCATTCGTTGGAATGCGCATCCAAAAGTTCAAGCGATTCAGAAAACATCAACGCGGCGTTCATCCGGAGTGTGCATTCAAAAACGTGGGTATTTTTGCATCCACATTAACGTTATTGGTTGCACGTTCCTGGATGTACGTTGATGTATTAAGACATCGACGCCCGTGTGTAGGGGCCTAAATGCTCTTAAATTAAAAGTGAAACTCTCAAGGGCAGCTGTATTCATATATGCCTAAATGAGTATTAATCTGTGTTTTGAAGAGAGATCTTTTCAACGCGGGCAGTATATTTGGCTTCAGAGAATGATAATTTCAATATCTGCATTGAAAAGTATGTAGTCTTTCTACTTTCGAGTATAGAATTTCGTGGGAATTTTATATTGAAGTTATTCGTTATATTTTACGTATGAGTTTTAAGTCGAGGATTCAATATAATTTTTACAAATAATCTACTATCTATTTAAATAATGATAATCAGGGACCAGAATAAAAAATCAAGGAATATATATATATATATATATATATATATATATATATATATATATATATATATATATATATATATATATATATATATATATATATATATATATATACTCGGCTGAGGGGCAAAACCGTGTAACTCCGAAATTGGTGATTTTCAGGTTTTTGTTTCATTCGATTTCGAATAACCCGCCGCGTGTTGTGTCAAAGTCGTTAATACTCACTAGATGTTATTCACAGGTTTACAAAAACGTGTAACTCTAATCGCAGTGTAAATTCGTGTATCTCGACCGGTGCTCCACCGTTGGTTGTACGTGCATCTTGTGCCTCTCAATAAATGTAAGTATTTTTGTTTTTTTGATACATTTGTATGGTAGTTTATAATCTGAAACATCAACTAGATATCAATTAATTGTATTGTAGAGTCAGATGATAATTAAAATGCGTTTTAAACGCATACGTAAACCACACACAATAGTTGATGACACGGTTTTACATTCGGTTTTACATTCTTCCCGCTCTTTAGACTTACACGGTTAATATTATAACTTCTTCATTAATTACTATTAATTTTATTGTTTCAGAAAAATGGACAAAAACCTAACAGATGCACAACTTGAACAAATTGTTAACTCTTCAGAATTTTGGAATGATGAACCTGACCCATTTTTGCGACCAATTCTTAAGATTGGTGACATAATAAATATGACTGATATAGACAAAGGTGATAACAATTCTTCTCTTGTTATGGGCGTCATCATAGAAGACAATGAAGTTCAAAAGGAATATCAAGAAATTGAGGTTCAACAAGATTCTCTGACTAGTACAGTAAATAACAACAAAATAGATAGTGTAATAGATAAATTGCTAAATAATGGTGGCGACCAAGAACTAGAACACTCAAACAGTGGTGACAATGAAGAGAACGCTAACAACAGCAATGACCAAGAAAACTGCAGTTCTGAAGAAGACGAAGAACTTGAAAGTTTTGAAGAAAATGCCAAAGAAAATGATGTTGAAGTCGAAGAACAAAATTCAGAAGATTCCGGTATCGAGGAAGAAAGTATCGGTAGGATTGGAAATAAGAGGACGAAACAGAAGTTAAGGAGAATGTACGGTAAAAAGTACAAAGGAATGAAAAAAATGGAAATAAATTTGAACTTAATACAAAGAGAAAGGAGCGTACAATGGAGTCATGCCAATCAAATTTTTGTAGAAAATCTAAGAACAGATCTTGCGCAGTGTTCACTGAAGAAATGCGGAAGAACATCTTCAAAAACTTCTGGCTAATTTCTTGGGACATGAAACAAGTGTATGTGGCTTCCCTAATTGACATCAAGAGTCCAAAAGAAAGAAAAAATGAGCACCAAACAAGTAGACGAGATAATACTTATGACTACTTCCTGATGTATGCCAAGAACTCTAGATTACAAGTATGCAAAAAGACATTCCTAGGCACATTGGGAATAAAGCAGTGTATGGAAATAAATTTTGCTAAAAAGTCGAATCCTGACGGGACATCAATGCCAAAGTGTCTACAGAAAACTCCCACACGTTCTAGCAAAATCAAAAGGTCTATGAATGCCAACCGTTTTATGTGTGACTGGTTGGAGAATATACCAAAGTTAGAATCGCAGAGCTTCCTCCAGCAAATTGTACCTAGAACCCGCATTTGGCTGCAAAATGGATGTGTACAGAGAGTACAAAATAGCTTGTCATGCTTCTAATGTATTACCTCTCAGTATCGTTAAATTTTTTGAAGAAATGGATCTAAAGAAAATAGCAATATTCAAACCAAAGAAATACCAATGTGATCAGTTTCAATTTGGGACACCTCGACCAAGATCAATACAACAGACATCAAGAGAAAAAAGAAGAGGCAAGAGTAGAAAAAGATAGGGATAAGAAATACTGCGAAACATTCTATTATTCTGACTGTAGATGTTCAAGCTGTTTTGTTGTCACCACAGATGCAGGCTAGTGCTATGTACTACAAGACAAAGTTATGCACACATAACTATACTATTTTCGATCTCACAACCAAAGAAGTTAACTGTTACCTCTGGCATGAAGCCAATGGTGGACTTGAATCCAATATTTTTGCTTCTATTTTGTTAGATTATCTCAGCGATCGAGTAAAGCAGAACCCTTTCATAAAAAATATAATAATTTATTCCGACAGTTGTGGATACCAAAATAAGAATAACACTTTGGCGAACGCACTACTTTGGTTCTGTAGAAGAAATAACATCGCAGTGATTCATAAAAATTTAGAGAAAGGCAACACACAAATGGAGGTGGACTCCGCACACTCTTTGATCGAGAGAAAACTGAAAGGTAGACCAATTTATTTGCTGACTGATTATATCAACGTTTGTATGGAGGCTAGACTGCAACAACCTTTTAAAGTAAAATTTCTTCAGTTTGATTTCTTTAAAAACCACGATGGAATAAGTTATTACACCTCCATAAGACCTGGAGCCAGAAGAGGCGACCCAACAATTTCTGATCTTGTAGCTATAAGCTACGACAAAGAAATTAAATATAAACTACGATTTACTGAAGAATGGAAAACCTTTCCAAAGAATGCGAATACTGACCATGAGGTTGTGTCACGGCCTGATCTTTATAAAAGACCCTTGAAGATAAAAAAAGAAAAGTTTAATCATCTTCAAGAGTTAAAATCAGTTATACCAGATCACGCTTGGGCCTTTTATGATCAATTGGATCATTGAGATTATTGATTTGTTTGTTAATTTAGTTATTTAAAAATTATATATTTTTGACTTTTGTACCTCTGATATATTTTCGTGCAATAACTGCAATAAAATGTTCTACACTACATCGATTACAATAATTTATCCAGTCTTTCTAAATGTTTTTATTAAAATTTTTAGAGAAAAAACGTATAAGTCCACATATTTCAAGTGCAAATGCGTGTATATCCATTTTTTCATTTGATTAATTTTTTCCAGCTCGGAAACGACTAAAATAAACATTTTATAATAAAAAAGCGAAAAGATCACTAAAAAAGTTGTAAGTTCACACATTGTTTTCAAGAAAAAAGGTTTTTTGCCACTCCTGTAAAGTTGTCAAAATAGAGATACCCGATTTTGCTCTTCAGCCGACGATATATATATATATATATATATATATATATATATATATATATATATATATATATATATATATATATATATATATATATATATATATATATATATATATATATATATATATATATATATATATATATATATATATATATATATATATATATATATATATATATATATACTTATATATGTTGGATCGAGTTTAAAAAAAAGAGGAACATTAAATCTAATAATGTATTAGTAACGCCATCTTGTTTCATAGGTAATCATTATTCATTAGTTGTACGCGGCAACACTGTAAGCCAAATATATAAATTGTCAAGTTAATAATAAAGTAGAGAAGTCGTTGTTGTATTTTCAAACAGAAAGCGTGTTCTTTTTGCTCTCATAAATTTAACAATATAGAATACATACATGTATATCTACAGAATTACTTCTATAATTTATTATGCATAATAATACACATATTTCGGATAGTTGTGATAGCATAGTTCTTCATTGTTCGCATTATATGTTTTCATGTTAGTAGGTATTGTTATCAGAGAATGCCACATTGAACATGGCCCCAATGAGATTTTTTTTTTGTTTTGTTATATTCTGAATAAACTTTACCCTCCTGAAAAGTTCATTGTTTTAAATATTTTCCGTTTAACCTTGAAGTAGTATATAAATTGTTATATAAATAATTCTGATATTTTGAGTCGCATTTTCCCTGAAAATACATACTATTGCAGTGTACCTATCGAAGGAAAGCAGTCAGGTGCGGGAGTAGTTTTATTTATTTTAGACCTCCTAGACCACGATTTTCGAATAAATTTTCATGTCTGATGTATATTTATATATATATATATATATATATATATATATATATATATATATATATATATATATATATATATATATATATATATATATAATTATTTATTCGAATTGTTGTTGCCTGTGATTTATTTTCAATCTCTTGATAATTATTAGCAATAACAGGCTGGTTGAATCTTAAAAAACTCGATTTAATTAATAAGTTGACGTTTCACTATGACATTCATAGTTATTCAAAACTTTTGAAAAAAATTGAAAATTCTTTGACATTTAATGACTTGAAAAAATTGAATAGATAAGATTGATCTGTCTTGTTAAAAAATTCTTTCAGTCTAATATTAACATTCAAAATTGTTATTATTAGAAGGCAAGGGAAACTACAGAAACCTTTACCTATGTAATGTTCGAAAATAATAATAATAGGGTACTATTTATTTAACAGAAAGAAATTAGTCACGGGAAAATATTAAAAAAGTAGAGTAGAATTATCGGTATAGAACGTTTATATGGAAGCAGCCGTTGACACGTGTTTCGGACTATTTGGTCCTCATCAGAACGGCGTAGCTAAGTATTGGATTGAAAATTTGGAGATGAAAATAGTTTAATAAATAAAATCCTCTGTTATGGAAGAAAATCACTTATTTGTGGTTTATTGTTTGAACTCTCCGGTATGGGAGATTTGGTCAAACTTTGCCACGGAGGCGATTAATTCCATCCGAGAGATCTCAGAAAGAGTAAATTAATATTAAAAAAGAAAATTAGTTTTGGGAAAATATCAAACAAGTAAAGCAAAAATGGCTGCTTCCATATAAACGTTCTATACCGATAATTCTACTCTACTTTTTTAATATTTTCCCGTGTCAAAGAATTTTCAATTTTTTTCAAAAGTTTTGAATAACTATGAATGTCATAGTGAAACGTCAACTTATTAATTAAATCGAGTTTTTTAAGATTCAACCAGCCTGTTATTGCTAATAATTATCAAGAGATTATATATATATATATATATATATATATATATATATATATATATATATATATATATATATATATATATATATATATATATATATATATATATATATATATATTCCCTATACATATTGGCATCCCAGCGGCTTCCATCGAGTCCTTGTCCTGGGATTGTTTTCGTTGTAAAACGAAAGTATCAAAATTTGGGTAAATTACTTCAACTTCCGCCATTTTCACGTAGATATTTCTAGTTTTCATATAAATATCCTTCCCGGTACATCTTGAGATCTCCATCGGTTCGCATCACACCAAATGAGCTGAAATTTGGTATCTGAATCCATTTAACTTTAAGAACTTATTCAATGAAAAAAAGCCGAAACTTTGATGAAATTTTTTTCACCACTCTGTACAATATTGAAATAAAAATTATATGAGGTAGTTAACTTTAACCTTTCAGCTAAGCAGTAAATACATTTACGAGCAGCTCGTTACATGTTGCAGGGTGTAAACAATTTTTAAATTATGGTCTGTATTTTTTAATTTCTCAAAATTTCTCAGAAACGGTCAGTTTTAGGTATAGATAATATGACAGTAACTTACCTTTATTTGGTATATAGTATCTAAAAATATGAAAAAATATAGGGTGTTCCATAAGAAAAAATATAACTTTGATATGTATCTTTTTTTTGGGTCACCCTGTATATTTCAAAATAATTTTGGAATATGCCATGGGCCCACATATGACTGTGTTAAATTTCCCAGCTAAACACCGAGGCGAATGGGGTGGGCCACCCTGTATATATATATATATATATATATATATATATATATATATATATATATATATATATATATATATATATATATATATATATATATATATATATATATATATATATATATATATATATATTTATTTTATATATATATATATATTTATTTTATATTTATATTTATATATTTATATCTATATATATATATATATATATATATATATATATATATATATATATATATATATATATATATATATATATATATATAATAAGGAAAATTTTTTTATCGACCCTTTTATTGAATTTATAAAAGAAAAGTTTATCGGGAGAGGGGTCAGATACCAAGATTTATATCCTTAGTCTTTATTCCTCGATATTTCGTCCGTTTTTTGTGGACTTTTTCAAGAGATAGACATGGAATGTGGTCAAAATTTAAAATTAAGTAACATTATAAATAATAACAACACGAACTACAAAGAGAAACATTCAGCTAGCATAATATAAGAGACAGTGTCTCTTATATTATATATCTTTGTAATAGAAAATCTAATAACGATATTATATTCATAAACAAATAACGTGAATTGAAAGTTATAATGAGAGTACAACGAATAAACATTAGTTTCATCAAATCCCAGTTCGTGAAAACGTGTAATCGATTAGATTTAATTTGAATCAACGTTCGTTGATGAAAGAGAAAATGCTTTAACGGAAAATAACAGGTCTGCTGTTACATGTCAAATATTTCAGAAAATACTTGATGTTCGAAAAGTTAGACCTCGCCGAAAATTAGGAGTTAGGTCAGAATATCAATTGACGAAGTTCGACGTTGCTTTCATATTTTGATGCTGACATTAAATTTGAATAATAATCATTATTTGAAATTTCCACGATCATTCGATATCGTAGCAAATAGAATTGCTAATGAATCTTCAATTATTTGGAGTTGATAAAAATAACTTTATTTTATTTGGGTCTTGTTTTATTCAAATAACGAAATGATTCTTTCAAATACTTTATCTAGTAAAATCTATTGATCATTGTTATTGTTGTTTTCATTTTCTTGAAACGCAAAACTGCTTTCATCTACTTCAATAATCTTTACTAGATCGCAAAATTCTTGCGATCTAGTATCTATATATAGAATTTCTTGATATATTAAGAGAATATATATTAGCACAAAGAATATAGTGATATGAGTGATAGATCTATTTAGATTTACACATTAAATACCTGTTAATATGCCACATCATGCAAATTTAAATTCGATAATGCGCCAATATCTCAGTCCAATATAAAGAACATTTAGTTCAAGAACTTATTAGCAAATTCAACAAACATCAAAAAAAAATGTTGCAAAATTCTGATTGGAATGAATTATTATAAACCGGAATAAATATGAACTATATTATATTTTACTAGATATTTAGAGATCTAGTTGCCGTGTTCTGTGAGATTTATGCAGCTTATTTCTCTAATTTTTTGTTTGTACTAAAAATTCGACCAAAATTGTTTTTCATGTTCAACTTCAGATTGCGACAATATTTACTCAGTGTAGAAGGAAATGTTTTTGTGTTAATTTGTAATCAATGATAAAATTGTCGTAAGTGGAAGCTTGTTAGAATTTTCCAACTTGCATCAAATATAAGAGAAAATTATCAATATTGAATGTGAAAAGCTCATTTTTGGGTGTCGTTTACTGGAACGTTTATTTACATTAAATACACTGATACGCAAAATTTCATTTTTCAACCTCATCGTGACAATATTCGGCTCATTATCCGTTCAGTGGAAATGTATTTATACGGACACGGATGGCCTCGTTTTCAAAAGCGGTCCCCACACTAGTTCAGTATTTCAAGGCATCCCTTCAATGTCGCGAACGACATATTCCTGAGAGATAAGCTGCAATAAGGAATGGCCAACTTCCGACTTCTGAACTGAAAACGAGTCCGCTCTATGTCAATCGGCAACAAATGAGGTATAAAATTGGGTTTTGGTATTTCCATAATTTTTCCAAGCCGAGCTGGAATCTCGGCGACCGACCTCAATTATTCAGGCTAAGTAGATCGCGTGGCCCCGAATAACAAACGAATGCAATACGTGAAATTGAAAAAGGGACCTCTTGTCAGAGCTGATTTGACAGGGATACGGTAAACACATTTCGAACTCTATGAATGTGGATTCAGTCTGGTGCTTATATAATAGTATAACTTTGAATATACATTCAAAAATCAGTATTTCGTAGATAAGTGCCTTCAGAAAATTAGAATACGAGGTTTGAGGTCATTAAACAATTAATGATAATAAAATATATCCTATAATATCTTCAATAAAATTTTTCGATATACCTATAGTGAACAAGGAAAATCCTTCAATAATTTAAAAAATTTCAACTTTCAAAGGGAGCTGGTATGTAATACGCTTCGACATTTCTACATTCACAATCCAAAAGATGAAACGGAGAATTATAGAAAACTTCAAGTCATCCCGACTCAAAATCTGCATACAGCTGTTTCGATCTTATCAGATCTCATCAGTGCAGCTTATTTGACTTGGATTGAAATGAAAAATTTTTAATTGTTCCCCAATACAAATCGTTACCGAGCTACTATCTGGATAACAACCGAAAGCGCCCTCCACCAAGGAAAAATGTAAATAACTCTATCAGTATCTCAGCAGACGAGACAACCATGCAGCGCAATTACTTCAAGAATGTTAAATTGGAACTTGATTCCAGAAAAGCTAATGGGGAACAGATTATATTCATAGGATACGGGAACGGCAAACCTACCATTGTGAAGTCAAAAAACTGAAACTTAAGATTGGTCATGTTAATATACGGTCTATTGTGAAATCGTTTAACAGTCTTATGGACATTATTGAGTACAATGATTTGACCATTGTGGCTGTTACTGAGACTTGGTTGAGTGCAATCCACAGCTCTAGGGATTTTTGTACTCCATCATTTAATCTTGTGCGGGTCGATAGGAATGGTGTTGGTGGTGGTGTGGCTCTTTATTTACGTAAGAACATAAAATACACTGTTATTTCAACTGAATGTGACGTTGACTTTGAGTTCCTTATGGTGAAAATTGTATTGAACAAGGTAAATTTGGGGATCTTAGTAGTACATCGTCCACCTGCAACTAGTGTTAATTTGTTTATGTCTCAATTAATTACTATAATTGAAATTTTATATTTAGATGTAGATGATGTTATCCTGATTGGTGATTTAAACATAAATTTCTTAGACATTGGTTCCAAGCATGTTACTGATCTTAAAGAATTGCTTCATACCTTTAATATGCACCAAATTGTAAATGAGCCTACGCGTATCACGCCAACCTCTTCAACCCTCTTGGATTTGATTTGTGTCACTAAGCAACTTAATTGCTCGGAGTGTTGTGCTGTGGATATGAACAATTTGACGGATCACTCACTTGTTAGGGTTACTATTGGACTGTCTTGTGATTTGAAATCTGATTGTAAAGTGATTAGGGTTAGAAAACTTCATTTGATTGACCAAGACAGATTTAATTTTGATGCTGGCAGGATACCCTGGAAATGTATCAGGGACGCTTGTTCCTTAGATGATAAATTGAATATTCTGAATGATTGTGTGCTGAAACTCTTTGATCTACATGCGCCGATAGTTAGTGTGAAAATCGATCCTCAGAACAGCAAAAAAATGAAAAAATTCAAACCTTATGTTACTGAAACTATTAAATTGATGCTAAAACTAAAAAATAAAGCCCACAGAAGATATTTAGAAACAAAGAATGCAGTTCATAGGAAATACTTTGTTGATTTAAGAAATTATATTGGAACTGCCCTCAAGTCTGAAAAGATTGCCTATATCAATAGGCAACTAAGTACAAATACCAAACCAAATCATATGTGGCAGTTCTTGAACAAACTTGGGGTTAATCGTAAAACTTCAAATCAGCTTTCCAAAAATCTTTGTGATCCAGATAAAATTAACGAACATCTGATTAATAAATTGTCCGGAATTAATGCTTGTGGTAGCCCTAACTTTTGTAGTGTTCCCAGAAATAGTGTTTTTAGTTTGAATATAGTTAAAGAATGGGAAATACTGCGGGAACTGAATACCATAAAATCTAATGCATGTGGTATTGATGGCATAGGTCTGGGGATCTTGAACATGGTCTTACCTTTTTGTCTGTCTGAGGTGTGTCACGTGTTTAATTATTCGCTCCTCAATTATAATTATTAGACCTGTGCCCAAGTGTAGTGATCCATCCTCTTTCAATGATCTGCGACCAATCACTATTCTACCTATTCTCTCCAAGGTGCTTGAAAAGATTGTTGCGCGCCAAATGAACAATTATATAGTTAGAGAAAGAATTTTGCCAACTATACAGTCTGGCTTTAGACCTGGTTACTCGACTAATACATCCCTGTTAAAAGTTGTGAATGACATCAGTTGTGCCATGGATAGCAGTCTCGTTACTGTTTTGGTTCTGTTGGACCAAAGTCAAGCGTTTGACTTGGTTGATCATACCATTTTGTTATATAAGTTGAGAAAGCTAGGTCTTGATACATCAGCTCTTGAATGGTTCAATGGCTATTTGAGAGGAAGAAAACAAGTAGTTCTGGTCAATGGTAGTTATTCAAAGTCTATCTCAGTCCCTCGTGGGGTTCCCCAGGGCAGCATTTTGGGCCCTCTGCTCTTCGCCTTGTATTCGTTGGATGTTTTGAATGTCTTTGCTAGCGGCCGTATCCACATGGATGCTGATGATATACAAGTCTATCAATCATGCAAACCTTCCAATCTTACGGCAACAATTCAGACTATGAATCAAGAACTAGCACAGTTGTCAGCTTGGTGCTCTAGAAATGGCCTTAAGCTTAACGCCTCTAAATCGAAAGCACTCCTTATAGGAGATAAATCCCTTCTGTTGAGGTCAGATTCGACTTGCAATGTGGTAGTGGGAGGTGCAGGGTTTGGCATGGGAGACTTGTGCTAAAAATTTGGGGGTTTGGATGGACGAGGAGTTGTCATTTAGGCATCACGTTGCATCTATAAGGAAATCCAGTTATATGAGGTTGAAGGGACTTCAGACTTGTTAGATCTCTGGTCTACCCTTTATTCGATTACTGCTGTCCGGTCTACTTTGGTTTGCTGACAAAGAAAAAAAAATATAATCTGGCCAAAGTTCAGAATTCATGTCTTCGATTTGTGAGTTGTATTCCCTACAAAAGTCATATCACGCCCTACCGTAGTAAACTTGAAGAGATCACATTCGCACAGAGGGCAGAGTATTTACTGGCTAGTTTTCTTGCCAGATTGATTGCCAGTGAAACTCCTGACTATCTTTTCAATAGATTGGAATTGCGTGGGTCAGCTCATCAGGTGAATATACGCCAGGCTGGTAATTACAGCGTTCCTCAGCATCCAAATTTGAGGGTTGCTTTGATTATATGGCCCCTCATACGTTAAATAAGTATAAGGCTCTGTTTGAGGCTGATATCTCAATAAGTTCGTTCAAGAAAAAATTGTATAATTGGTTGAGAGAGGATAGTTTTGGTTTTGGTTAAGTTTTAAGTTTTAGTTAAGTTTTTGTTAGATTAGAATAAGTATATTGAAATAAGTATATTCTTTGAATATTGTTGAGTTGTGTTTATGCGTAACTTAAGGCTTCTTATTTCTTACAAGGGAAAGATTTGTTAAATTTTTGATTGTTTTTTGATTGTTTTTTACAGTGTTAAGTTGTTCATACCGGAGGAGTGGAAGATTAGCTTGGCTAAACTCCTTCCATTTGTAAGCCTAGATGTGAGGCAATTACAATAAACTTATTATTATTATTATTATCTTGGAACCAACAATTCGCCGCTTAGATCGAAAATGTAGAATCCCGTCGCGATAATAGAAACTTCCTGACATGAAATGTCTAATCTGCAACTGTGGTGTATGTGATTCCAAAGCACGCTAACGCGTTTTCAATAACTCTGGACATACTCACGAGGGTGCGCTGCTGAAATACTTGTTGCAACTTACGCAAATATTCAATACTCCCTTGGAAAGTTGTTTGGTAATTTTTTTTATTATTGAAGAATTTTCCTTGTTCACTTTATGTAATATTTTAAATTGGCCCTGGTCAATTTGTATATTTTTCATGATTTGATTCTGGTAACTTATATCATTATTAACTAATGCTATTTACATCCCGTGTGATACTAAGATGCCTAGTAACATAGATATTTATCTATGAACTCGATTTTAATTTCATTTTCAATGTCCGAAACAAATTTAGGAAAATCAGAAGAATAAATATATATCGTCCGTTACGCAGTTACTCAGAAATGCACTAAAATGCGTTTTCAGTATCAATAAGAAGAGTTCCAAAGAACTCGTATTATTAACAAGATCACGTCGTTCAATAAATTTTAATATTTGTTCTGTTTCATGAGGTATTTTAAAGTAATTTCAACTTGAGCTCTTCATGAAAAGGATCAAAATTCGATGCGAAAATGCTGCTCAAGTCGCAGTGATGTAGTTCAGTTCGTCAAATACACATATCGTCACAGTCGTTAATTCTGCATTGTTGTTTAAACTGAAGGGTCCCTCAGACAGCTCTACTCCTTCAAAATATTCATTAATTCCTTACATAAAAACATAACATCAACTTTGAAAATAGAAGAAATATTTAGCTGTATACATATTAGTACTTTTACAAAGTACTGAAATAAATATACGTGAAAATCGAAATTTCATTAAAAAACATTTTGGAAAAATAAAAAATTTATTCTAATAAAAAATAATAAATAAGAAATCTCTCATAGAGAACTCTCAATAAATAAAACATATAGCTTATAAATAGATAACCAAGTATATATTCTCTCTCTTGCTTCATCACTTGTTTGCGCTTAATCGCTTTTAGTTGTGTTTCTATTTCCACTTACGTAAAATATAATATTCTGAGTTTGAAAATGAATTAACGGCTAATAATATTTTATCTGAAGAGGTAGAAGAAATTAGAGGAAAATATGTGGATTTTATTGAAGTACTTTTACTTGAATTAATCAAACGCATGCCCTCGCATTTAAATATTTTTCGGCAGATAAGTAGTTTTAGTCCTGATATAATTTCAAATCCAGTCCAAAGAATAAAATTTTTTGAGCTGCCACTTACTTTTGTAACTCCCAATAGAATATCTGACATAGAGATACAATATAGGAACTTGTTAAATGTCGATTAGAAAGAGATGTTTGGTGAATCAGTCCCTGATAACCTTATTATGTTTTGGAGGAAGGTTATATATTTAAAAAATGCATCCTTTCTAAGCTTCCGTCATCCAATGCATTTGTGGATTGGATATTTTCATTGATGATACTGAAAATGTTAAATTCATTAGCAAAGCTATGTATGCAAAATTTAATTCCGATATGTATCAATAGCAGAAACAATCCACAACTTCAACTAAAGACAAAGATGATGATGATGTAATGATGTTGTTAATTTGATGATTTAAATAATTCCAGAGGAGGCTCAGCCCCCTCTGGCGCCCCCTTGGCTACGGCCCTGTATATATATATATATATATATATATATATATATATATATATATATATATATATATATATATATATATATATATATATATACATACCTCTCTCTAACGCTGATATAAATAGAGAAAAGGGTATTATTACGCAGATCGGTATGGTTTTTTTTTTCTCGAGGGACCTACAGTTTAACGCCGGTTCCGAACGGCCAATGGGCTTGTAAACAATGTACATTACCCAACAATCAATCTCATAATTAGAACCACTAAATTCAGGACATACACAACATCCAAGAGCAAGGTGGGACTCGAACCCTCGGCTTACAAGCGGTGCACCTTACCGCTGGTCTACCGAGGTCTCATCGCTATGGTTAATAATTATAAACCAGAAATGATAGAAAATATTTTAGGAACACAAAAAGTTGTTAGGGAAGCTATTTCTCAAGTTTATCCTATTCACTAAAGGAAAATCAAAACATAGCGTTTTTTGGGACCCCTAATACGCGTTCCGGGTTCGGTTGGGCATGGAGAAGCCTTCTCTTCTGCATCTCTATTGTATAAATATATGTTGATACTACTCCATATAATTGCTTATGTACAAAATCGTTAATAAATTTCGTCAACTTCGCATGGAAAACCCGGCACACTAAATCAGGGCGATACTGATACTTTTGCATATATTTTAATTTATCTTTAATCTCCGGCCACTCTGGATTACATGTAAATGTTATGAACAAATCTGGTCTCCCAAACCTAGAGACTACTGCCATTGCGTCCAGATATAATCTTTTTACGTTTCTCGGCCCTCCTATAAATGTGGCAGGCAGTATCTATATCTTGCCTATCCTCATACGCTCTTCTGCTGCTCTCCTTGCTACATATTCTTGAATTCTGTCATTTGGAACCGAACGGTTACGACAATAATGTTGGCGAAGCCACCATAAATAATTCGCTTCAATCCTCACCCAAGCGTCTACCAGATATTGCAAAAACGCTTTTCCTGCATTATGAATGGTGGAGAATCCTTCCCTTTCTATGAGGTGGTACCTCGGAAGGGGAAAATAATTATTTTTATTGTTTAAACAATATGTATGTTATTTATATAAGAATTCTTTCACCAGGTCAATAAAAAAAATACCCAAACAACAAAAGGTCAGGTATATATATATATATACATACATATATATATATATATATATATATATATATATATATATATATATATTGTAACGTAATTTTCACTTGATTATACAGTTACAAGCGAACGACAGCTGTTCGGCGGAGAGCAATAATGGGTTTGAGTTTTTTCTTTTAATAACTGATTCTGAATTGTATTGAACACTGATTTAAATAAAATTTTATTTTATGAGGGCGCCAATTAGTTTGAGTCTAATTAAACTGATTTCATTCGTGTTAAACTAATAAACTCAAGAATGACAAAAAAATATGATGAGGAAATAATACAATAAATGGTGAACTGAATCTTTACAACTAAGATATATTTATTTTCCTGATGTTCGGAAAAAGCATTGGTACTCACTTGGAACAATGGTTACTATAGAATGTTGGTGGAGACGTTAATTCGGAGATTGTGATGTCTTCGACTTTTACAATTGATCCAGTAATCGAAATGAAATTTGAAATCTTCATCTAAGGAACGACGTGGAAATCGACCAGTATCGGGCGTTAGCTGGATACTCAAAAATAAACCCTGTGAAGCGATTCACAAAAATTTTGTGGAAATACAAAATATCGTCTTTACACTCACCTTTTAGGAAGGGGTTTTCTTTAAAGCACAGTATTCAATATCAATAATAGAATAACGAGAAACTAATTTTATTCGTACAAGTCCTCTCAAGAGACTATGATACTGATTCGTTATTATTATATTCTCTCTAGCATGCGAAAACTCGAATTAATTCTTGAAATAGACAGAGGATTTCACTTACTCGTTCGCGATAAGTTTTTATACATATTTTTTTTTTAAATGCGCAACCGTCTCGAAATCAACATCTCCCCAACATTTAATTGTACAGAACTCTGTAATACAAGTGTAAATGTTTCGATCTAATTACCGTTTCTTAATACAGATGGTACAGTCTACTACCAAACATAATGCTGGAGGAATTTGATCTTAAAAATAAATTCAAAGCGCTGAAATAAACCATTCAATATATTTGATTTTTTCTTGCTAGTCATTTCTGTGACCAATATTTACAAAATCATATTCTTGAATATCTACTCATGTACATAAAAAAATATGTTAAGAATAATAAAACAAGAATTCGTATAAAACAAATTATCCGGGGTATATAAAATCGATAGCGGTACAACTTTCAAAAATATTCAAATTACAATTTCAAAACCTGAATGTAGGTTTCGTTATAAAACAGCCACCCAATCAGCTCATACTTTGAAATCAGAGTCTAAAATTAAATACTTCTTCTCACAAGTAGCACCTTATTGAAATTGTTCAGCAATGCAGTTCCATATAGTGGTTCGGTTTGAATTCTGAAAATATTTTACTTAAAATCCTAGATAATTAAGATTGTATATAATTATCTGCAGTATCTGACGATGAAAAAGTACTTCGAAACGTATTCATCATTTTAAATCACAAGCATACTGTAGCTGATAATAATTCACAATGAGACTGTTGAACGCATTTGAAGATACAGAGTTTTTATTTATTTATTTAATTAAACGGACATGCCATTTCACATTTATAAAACTAACCTAACACAAACTATCATTACAAAAAAAAACTAACAAAATTAAAAGGTACAATTTAAAATTCCCCCTTTATAACCGAGCTACATTTTTACAAAATATCATTAACACTAAATTTCAATAAATAATTCCATGTCAAAATTTCACTCTAGCGCCTGTGTTTCAAAGTAGTTTTTAAGAGAAAAAACAGAACTTGAGAAAAGATCAACCTCACAGTCATTTGCTAGGCGCTATGCTCTCATTAAAGTAGTTACTATTAAGTATAACCATAATTAGTTGGAGCAAAACTGATATAGAAGACTTCTTCTATATCAACATTATGTCAAAATTTTTTCTACTTATTAATTCTAATGTCCTCAAGTTTATTCGCTTCTGGACTTCATTATAATTATTTAATGTTGATGGTAATCCCATTTTGAATGCTATCCACTCAAAAAGTTTCCTCTGTACTCTTTCAATATTATTGTTATGTATGTTATAGGCTGAAGACCATACCACTGACCCGTACTCGCATATACTCCTCACGTTAGTACAATACACGTTCTTCGTTACCTCCAAATTGTTAAAGTTTCTCATTGATGTTGACGTACTTGGAAAATAAAGTCAATAAAATCAAATAACAGATACCTAAAGCTGACTCTATACGAAGAATAACCTGAGCAAATAAAAATCAATCTAAGTGCTTCATGCTTAGTATCCATGAACAAGTACAAAATTTGTAGAAATATTCTGAAATTCTAATCGAACATAACTAAAACTTTTTTTATCTTTGATTTCGATGTGTAATTTTCAACTAATCAAATTGAACTAACTAAAAACACCGCAATAATTGATATAAAAATGAATCCATTGCCAAAAATTACAGTCGAACACATTATTGTACAAATGAGTGAATGTTCGTTTTTTTACGTTAGAAAAATAACCCTCCGTATAAACAGCGAAAGAACAAAATGCACACTCATGAGGGAACAAAATATTTTTGCATTACGTTGTTCCCCACTCAACATTTTTTCGCATTAAAGTGGTCGGTTTTGAATTATTATCGCTTTTCATGGAGTGGACGCACAAACCCACCCTCAGCTCTGTAAACTCTTTGGCGCGGAATTAGCGATTAGACCATTAAAAATTTGCTATGCACAATTTAATGATGCATATTCTCATTTTCCGTTTCTCCCCTATAAAAAAAAGTAATGAGAAGGAATGGGAAAAACCATTGCGTATCCACGGGGGGTGGGTTTTAATGTAAAGGGAGAGATGATTCATCAACAAGTGGGCTGAAGACTCGTGAATTTTAATTCAGGCATCATTGATGGTTCGCATTTAAAACATAATATTTTCTGAAGAGCCGTTCCATTTAAATATATTTAAATTCATTCTCCAGATGCATTATCTTCGTACAACGTGTCCACGGATGAGGTGCCCAAGAGGAAAAACTTTTTTATTTTCAGGTTTATCCAGAAATTTTATTCTTGATAAAAAGTTTTGCTTGTTCAAAAACCCCATAAAATGGAATAAAATTCAAGTTTTTTCAGAACCTTTTTCATTTTATGTTCAATTTCATGTGAATCCCTATAAATTTTTGCACTCATTTGGAAAATGTAATGATCTAGTGAGTATCTAATTTCTTTGTTAATTTTTTCAATCCATTCTTCGTAACTGGTACATTCGGGTATTTTTCATTAAATAAAATAATTGCGTACTTATACGAAACAACTCCAATGCCATAGCACTTAACAAGATATATTCTCTATTGAAGAGTAAGCATTTTTGAAAAAGAATGACAATTTGAAAATTATTTACCGAAGTTAACAGTTACCTAGGAATATTGCAAAAGTTAATCACTAGATTATTATTACATTTTCGAACTTAGTGCAAAAATTCATAGGATTTTACATAAAATTGAATATAAAATGAAGCAGGTTTTGAATTTTATTTCATTTTATGGGGTTTTTGAACAATCAAATCTTTCTATCAAGAATAACACTCTTCCCTAAAATATAGAATAAAAAAGTTTTTCCTCGTGGGCATCTAATCCGTTGGCACGCTGTATGATGAAAAGTGATGCTTGTAATTTCATTATTCTGGGATAGATGATGAATGTATTTCTGTATGCGAGGTGAATAATCTGTACCTATTACATTAATTAAATTACTTATGAGCAAGGCCGTAACCAGGATTGTTTTTCGTATGGGGCCCAGTTAATATACCAAGGACCTCCCTTCCCAAATGTCCAAATAAAAATATTATGAGCAGATCACCTTATAGTAGGTACTAATATTAACTAAATGTTATCGAATTGAAAATATCATAAAATATATATTTTAGTATCTTTATTTATTTAAAAAATAAATAGAAAACTCAATTTTTAACTGCTGCAGTTCTTACCAACTTTTTCTATTTTTTAATGTAAATAGGTATAAGCCATACTATTATTCAATTTTTTATTATTATATTTTTTTCGCAAAAAGATTTATAAAGATAATTTTAATATGCTATATTTTTTATTGTAAATACTTATATTCATAACTTTATCGGTAGATATATTAATATCACAGTGTATGCACAAAGACTTTTCCAGATAGCCGACTTTGTCCAAGCCAATACGTTTTGAGAGCAAATTTTGTGTCTTATATTTATTCGGTTCTCTTTTCCATTGAAATGATTGCATGAAAGATGATAATACTCCTTTCGATTGGGCCTTTTGATTATATTTTTATTCAAAGAGAAATTTTGTAGGGGGTTAAAAACCCCGACCCCTCTCCTGGT
>JARQZK010004343.1:80000-182500 GCA_030704885.1 Cynegetis impunctata
TGCGAAATTATTACATGCAGGTAACAAAGGAAATAAATTAGACATTCTTGAAGCAATAGAAATACCAGAAGTGTACCACCAGAAATCTCCCCATCTCAATGACCAGTTGATATTTATGTCACTACTGTTGCCATACTTCTTGAACGACCATTTTCAAGATTCCACAAAATATGAACACGAATTATGGGGATATTATGTAGCTATAACACCAGAATTGAGAAAGTCGTTCAGTTTTGAAGAATCTTCTGATAATGGGTTAGTAAACGGAAACAATTGAAAAGTAATTATATCATGAAATTTCGCCTAGTGGTTAATACGAGAATACCTTTTCTTTATATATATATATATATATATATATATATATATATATATATATATATATATATATATATATATATATATATGCATATACTATTTGGCTAAGCCAGAGTAACCACTGCTAACAGATATAGTTTAAGATTTGGTATAACACACATTTGTTTTTGTATTTCAGGTTACACTTGGAATAAGTATTTTGCTATCATTGGTCGTATTTTTGCTACTGGTCTCAAAAATTCTACCTCCAACATCACTGGTGTTGCCACTTATTGCAAAGTACCTTCTGTTCACGTTCATCATGAACACAGTTAGTATTCTTGTTACAGTTGTGATAATTAACTGGAACTTCAGAGGTCCCAGGACACACAGGTATATTCTCCTTCATTATCGAAAATATTAATGGAAAGATAGAAACATATTAAGTCAAAGAGTAAATCACTAAAGGAAAATTAAGTTCAAATATATATATATATATATATATATATATATATAAATAAATATATAAATATATATATATATATCTATATATATATATATATATATATATATACATATATATATATATATATATATATATATATATATATATATATATATATGTATGTACTTGTTGAGCCGTTATTGATAAAGTTCATGAAACATTTCACTGCATGTTTGAGAAGAAAACAAAGGTAAATTTCAATTGAACATCAAGCACTCCTCATATATAGCCCTAATTCGAACTATACATCTGTCTTCTTTATAGGATGCCTTCGTGGATTCGTTCTGTTTTTCTTAATTACTTACCAACTATGTTATTTATGAAGAGGCCTAGGAAAACCAGGCTCAGGTGGATGATGGAAATGCCAGGAATGGGTGTGCCTCCAAATCCGTATGGGTCACCTACTGACATTCCAAAACACATAAGGTGAGTCTAAAAAAATGAATTGAAATTATGTTGTTTTGGTATATTATGTTCTCAAACTAAGGCTTCAACATCGCCCATCACAAAAATACCTTTCTTATCCAATAGAAAAACTTTTTAAACTGTCAGCCCAAGTAACATCAATGCTCTTATTCCGATCTTCAAGCTCGCTTTAAAACTATACAATAAAATTTCGAATAAAATCAAGTGATCTTCAAGACATCCCTGAGACCATCATAAAGCAGCTTCTAGCCAAAAAGGGCCCATCCTAAAAAGGCCTTCAAGACTAAATTTCAAAACTGTATTAAAACCATTAAGTTTTAATTCTATATTCTTAAAGGGTTCTTCAAGGCAACTTCAAATACATAAATTAAAACTTATTATCTGACATTTTGCTCTCAAAATGTATTCAACGCGGACTAAATTAACTTAAAAATAATTAATGAATCCTAAAAGAGTTTTATTTTGTTTACTAACACTCGACAACTTTTGTGTTTGTATGATGGCCGGCAGAGTGGTAATATTTTAAACCGCATACGTATACTAAGCATATCATAAAATAACATTCGAAAGCAATCTATTATGGTGAAAAATTCACCAACGAATGGCACTTTTCTGATAAAAAGTAATAAAATACTTCAACATAACTCGAGCGCCACTCATTTAATGTATTTTTCCCATATTTGAAAAATACTGAAAAAATATCATGAAATTTTATTTTGCATCCAAGGATCTAAATGCATTTTTTAATCAAATGGCATATTTCGACATACCGTTCTTCAGTTTTTCAAGAAGATACAAGACGCAATTATTTGAATAATAATATCATTTTCGTTTACTATTGAAAAAGTCCAAAATGGCGGCGTCTTTATTGCAGTTAAACATGGCGTGATCTTGATTAAAACTAATTGTTCATTTATTAAATGTTTCAAATCTTACAAGATTTAAAACAGCGTTTTATTTACCACTATAAATCCAATCACTTCCACAGGAGTCTGTTTACGTTTCCTTTCAAAACCAATATGCTTTAATATGTTCAAATAAAGTGGTCTTGCGCTCAAATGGAATCCTAACCTAAAAAAAATTTGTTTCGCGGGTCTTGCTCAAGAATAGTCTTTGGGAATCGTTTATTAATGAGTTGTATTATTGTTTGACAGTGCCTTGGCTCATGTTCAATTCTCTAAGCTCTTCGCAGAAAAGCAGATTTTTTATGAGTTCATTGTCGTTTTGAAATTCATTTTGAATTTGATCGTCGTTTTCGTAGATTTCTTCCTATAATTCCCATGCATTGATTTCATAATCGAACGGATTGAAAGATGAAGTGAAAGGACACTCTTTATAAGTAACGCTGGTTTCAATTGCACTATGGTTTTCGTGCACTGGTTGAAAAGAGCTTCTCTCAGTTATATCCCCTCCACTCTCATCTGAATGTGGAGGGTATATTTAATTAGTTTTAATGAAGTCGTCCAAAGACCAAAAGGTATTTCTATTAACCAAATTGACTAAATTAAAACCTTTAAACTTAATAATACTCTTAATGTACTCATTAAAAGGTAAAAATTATGTTTTTGGATTTAATGTGGTATTATATTGAATGTATTGTCTTAGGATAAAATAGTGTTCCTAATGGGTTTTAAAGAATACAACAAGGGTTCTCCATAAAACTGCATTAAAACTATTTTTCCCAGAACGGATTGTTTTAAAACCAACTTGCTATTTAATTCTTAATGATAGCAAATTAGTTTTAAAATAGCCAATGTTAAGAGTAACATAAAACCAGTATAAGATCAAGAGGACATTAAGAGCAAATAGCCTTTTTATTTTGATTTCAAGAGTGCATTAAATTCTTTGTTAAAGAAAAAGTGGTCTTTAAGAAGTTTTAGTTTATCTCAAGGTTACTTTAAATCCTATGTCGATTTATTGAACATATTAAAGCATTTTTAAAACCTAAATAAATAGAAACTGTCTTCAAATTGTTACTTGGGAGCTGTCCTCAAAATTTATTGAAAATTATTGTTTGACAATGATGCCTCATTTTTTGTAGTTCCATCGAATCGCAAAGCAAAGTTGATGTAATGGAATTGTCAGATTTACATCATCCGAATTGCAAGATAAATAGGAAATTGAATTCAGATCTAGGTGTTAGTGTAGGAGCAGAAAGCTGTAGAAGAGAGAGTGAAAGTTCTGATTCAATTCTTCTCTCACCAGAAGCGTCTAAAGCTACGGAAGCTGTAGAATTCATAGCAGAGCATTTGAGAAATGAAGATCTCTATATTCAAGTGAGTATTTATAAACTTATTATGAGTTAATTCCAGATGTCTTCATTTCAAATTAATATTTGCCGCTGGAATAATATCAACGTATCATCATAGAATTTTAATAGCTGTAACAAATTACTCACTTTTCATTTCCCTTTTTTTCAGACTAGGGAGGACTGGAAATATGTCGCCATGGTTATCGACAGGCTCCAGTTATATATGTTTTTTCTAGTGACAACAGCCGGAACTGTCGGTATTTTAATGGACGCACCTCATATTTTTGAATATGTCGATCAAGATAAAATAATAGAAATCTACCGCGGTAAGTAAAAAAGTCATCGGCATCGATATTTAAATCAAGTGGCTTCCAAGCGATTTCGCAAGGCCTATAAATTCGATGGCATAGTAACAGTTATGCGCAGGCCTGGCCAGACGAGCGATCGCTCATGCGCACTGTGAGCTTGGCCGCGTCGCGAGTGTTTCCAATGATAATTTGTTCCTTAAATCGCCGAGTGACAATCGAAGAGGTGTGCCAGAATAAGAGGGTAGACGCCAAACGTATCCTAGATGACGAAATGTAAATGTTGTTGAAGACCTGAATCCGTAGCTCAATTCCAGATGACTCGGGAGCTCCGCAGCCATCCAAACCTACCCCGAAGACGGCTAAACGAAAGGCCGCGTTACTCCTGGGTCGCGAATTCATTAACACTGTCATATATTTAGATTAGAGTAGGTTTGTCCATTCCGATTGGATGAGACTGGGCAGTGTTATACTGTAACGTGCTGCAACGCAACGCAACCTGGTGCCAAGCGTATGCGCAAGTGCCTCCTTGCACCAGCTTCCCATTCGTCCATAAAATGACGCCGAAGCCTACAGCTCAAACACCAAACCTGTACATTACAGAACTTCACGTTCAGTTCACTTAATTAGCGTAGCTAAAATAAATGTCATAGTATATTTAGAATGAAATCGAAATTCCATTCTTATTTCGTAATGTTCCGAAAATCTTCCATCGCACCTGAAATTTGAACCACACCTGAATACATAACTAGGTATGGAAAGTTCAATTATACATCTTAATAAATGGGCATGCGCATTACTAAACTCAATATGTCCACGTGACATGCATTAACTTTGGAATTAATTTCAAATGTTTTATTTGTTAACCAATCTCTATCCCTTTGAATTTGTAAACAAATAACTCATCTGCAACAAGCTTTACATAGACAGTATATAGATTCATAGAGGGTTGGATTACACTTATTGTATAATATTAACAAAGGTATTCGTCACGTGTGGGCAGAGTCAGGTGTGTGTTTGCTGCTTACACACACCTTCAATTTGATATATTTCTTATGTGAATTTTCTATTTTAGTTAGCAAATGAGCCAAATTCAGTTATTAAGAGACAAATGGGTACATACGGATTTTTGTCGAACAATGTTTCCACGCCTAATTTTGAATTTCAATTCTTTATCTCGATGGAGGAATTTTCGGAATTTCAAATTTCATTGTGGTTCAAACTCTTCGACTCCTCTTCCATTCATTATATCTCTACTCTGTAACAACACAAAAATCATTCAGTTGAGTGGCAAAATAGCTGATTATATTCCTTCATTTTAAATATATACCAAAATTGTCTATATCTAAAGCCTTCTTAAGCTTTCACATCACTCTTGTTTCTAACTCGCATTAAAAATATTTCTATTTCAGAAATATATATTGAAAGATTATGAGAAAATATGTTAGCCCACAATATGAATACACCGGTCTGTGGTCTGCATCAAAATGTAACATTTAAGTAAGAAATGAAATAATTTATTCATTAAATATAAACTTACATATATGTTGTATATGAAACAAAACATATATTTACCTATTGTACTATTGTACAAAATTCGCTAAATCAACATGTAAAATTTATGTAAGAAACATTTACTCCTCAAATTCTTTGGTACTATTATAAATTTCGGGGGGGCTGCAGCCCCATGGCTTTCCCCCTGGGTGCGCCACTATATATATATATATATATATATATATATATATATATATATATATATATATATATATATATATATATATATATATATATATATATATATATATATATATATATATATATATATATATATATATATATATATATATATATATATATATATATATATATATATATATATATATATATATATATATATATATATATATATATATATATATATATATATATATATATATATATATATTTTAATTATAGCTGGGTATTCGGCAAGGAGTTATGATCTAAACAACCAAATTTGTCTCAGTCGACGTTTGGCTCCTCGCTTCGAAATTATTAAATTAATAGACAATTTTTACTCCAAAAACAATGAGCTGTTGTAGAGTTGTGTTATGTTATGGGCCGTACAACCTAACTGTTTGTAAGTATTTGATTAAATTTTGGCATTTGTTTTTGAGTTTCAGTCAGATTTTTATACCATTTAGTTGATATTTCGAGCCCATTTATTTCTGTTTTTTAGCTTTATTCACGTTATTTTAACATGTTTTCGGTTTTAAATGAGTTTTTGTTGTATATTCCTTGTAAATTGCAGGAACTAGAGTTCAAAGAAACTGTTGTATACATGTAATTTTGTGGTTTTTTATATATATATAAGACGAACTGTTTCGATGTAACATTCTTTGTCATTCTTTTTAAATTGTAGATGTCCTGAGGAAGACTCAATAAAGAGTCGAAACGTCGACTGAGACAAATTTGGTTGTTAAGATCATAACTCCTTGCCGAATACCCAGCTATAATTAATATATTTTTTAAAAACCATCGGCAGTTACTTACTTAATTGTATATATATATATATATATATATATATATATATATATATATATATATATATATATATATATATATATATATATATATATCGGCAAGTATCAACAGCACAGTCAATCTGAAGAGAAATATATGACTTGTTTGTTTTTTTTTAATATTTCGTCCGAATCAAACCCTAAAATCTCACAGGCTATACATCTTGGTATAAAATTGAACGCTAATCATAAAGCCAGAATGAAAACTCTTTTATGTTTCAAACTTCACACAACCATCTGAGGGTATAAAAAACTAGTAAACGTATTACGATTCAAAAGTAATTTACGTTGTAAAATATATTTCGTTATATTGTAAAATATATTCTGAATTCAACGAACGTGTGAATCTGAAACTTTGTAAAATTGTTGCAACAACCAAGCTCAGTAATGTCGAAATTGTACATAGTTGATTTGCTGTTCTTCTCATAGTTAATTCAATTTTAGAAATGATGAATGGAGAATATTCTTTAATGGAATGATTGAAATAGGAGATAATTGTAAAAACCGATGAGGATGGAGTTTTGTTCAATTGAATTTTGAATTAAGTATTCTTTAGGACACCAAAAACGATATATTATGGCCTAAGTTATTTCTGTTCAGTATTATATCAAAATACAGTAATTAATATATTGCTCAAACACATTAATGTGTGCAATCACTAGTAAATACTTCATAACACAGGTTAATTAATCATTATAAATATGTACAGTAATAAAGTGATCACTATGAGCACGTTTATTTCTTCATTTTTAGATATATATTAAATAGTGATAATATTACAATTTGCAATTTAAATTAACTATTCAATAGTATTGAAGTATTTTTCCTTCAACAAGATTGAGTAACTACGAAATTTTCTTAGAAAAATACTGAGTGTGTATATTAAGAAAGGTCTTCCACTATTTTATTATTGTTTCTTAAAACTTACAAATATCGAGTTCTTATGGGAGATTATTTTGCATCAACTGCTCTACCACCTGTGTGTAATAGTTATCAGATGTAATATAACGTTGTTACAGATAGTTTCTAATATAGGAATACATACCGTATAGCACTGCCTGCCTGTGTTTCAGCACATAATTGCTTGGAACACCTATTGACTATTAAACAATAATCATTTACTTGTTATAATGTTAATGTACCAGAAAGAGGCATTTACAATAAAATACGCATAATAAATTGTTAATATTCTTCTTAATTTTTCACCTCTTTCAATTACTTCAAAGAGCATTGGTTAATCTATTAATCTATTCAGAAGAACAACCTACATAGATAGTGAGTAACTTCAATTTAAAAATGCATGCAACTATCTTGACCTCTTCATATCGATTCGAATGAGGAATTATTAAAAAACATCAGCTTAGCTATGAACTTTATTCAAAAAAACTTGGAAATATTTTAATAGTTTCTAAATAATTGTGTCAGGTTAACCCGCTCAAAATCTGAATATTTTTCGTAATCATCTAATATCTGCAGTAAATCATTGTAAACATCTGTGGTCCATTGTTCAGATGAAAGGGCTGTAAAAGCAAAGCAGCATTATATGTCAGATTGAAAAAAAGATTAATACAAAAATGTGAAGTTTAAACTTACATAATTGAATATCGAAGATTTTCCTGAAATATTTAAACTGTAGAAATAAATCTAGTTCACCGAATATCGGTTTCAATGAATCCTTTTTACAAAAAGAACAATTGTCCCTAGTCTCCATACAATTCAGAGGAACTCTACGACTAGAATATTTACATTTTTCGTTTTTACATGATAAATCATATTTATAATATGTACTTATATATCGTCTAATAGCCAACACCAATTTATTTCTCAAATATTTTGGTTTTTTTAGTGGACAAAAACTGCAGTCTGGATTTTGGCAAGTGACTAACTGCAAGTTCTTGTTTAAACTTTGATCCACTGCTATAACATTCCATTTTTTACACTCAATACATTTAAATGTAAAAGGATCTCTTCTTTCGAATTTAAGCTTGTTAATTTTCGGAACAGGTCGTACATTTTCGCCATCTTTCATGGTCATATATTTCGAACCCAAAATGGCTTCAATCTTGGAACGCAAACCTTCTAAAGGAGAACATATTCGCCAAATCATTGGATAAACCTTTTCATGTAAATAATACGAAGTATCTATCTTCCATCCTGGCCATCTTTTCAATTCTTTCAAAAGAAGAGCTCTTTTTGGCGGGTAGCTTTTGTCGTTGTAACACATAACATAAGAAACTGCATCTCCTTTTTTAAAATGAGAGACTGAATTTTCATTGCACCTCAGCGCCACTTTTACATGAGGCATTGAGTTTTTAGATGAATAGTCCTTAGGATCTTGAAATAAATACTTCGTGATTACTAACGATTGCTTTGGTACTCGATTATTGAGTAACGCTTGTTTTGTTTGATTCAACAGTTCTTTAATTTTTGAAATTTTATCTTGAATCGAAATATCACTCAAAATATAATCAATGGCAACTTTGCCCACCTGACAAACATATAATGGCCAATCGCCTCTAATCACATCTAATCCTTTCAATATAGTTTCACATCTCAATTCACCGACATTCTGGATATGGCATTGTACTGTAACTCCAGCGTATTTTTTCTTTCCCACTATTAATAAACGCTGAAAAATTGAGTCTACCCTCAACTCAATAAAGGAAAACTTTTTATTTATCACACAATTTATTTGTTCTCCCAAATTTAATACTGCAGCTAAATCTTTACTGTTTGTATTTATCATCATACTATCAGTATCACCATAAATTATCTCAAATCCTTGTTTTTGTAAAATATGAACGCTATTTCTCAAAGTTTCTCGAGCTCTTTCAACAATCTCTGCTGCAATTGAGGGACAATAAAATCTAAAGAATCGAGAAGCGAGACATCCATAAATGCCATTGGATGATAATTTTAAAGCAGATTGATATATGTTATAATGAGAATACTTGATCGATTCTTTATCGAATCTATTCATCGCCATTTGGATACTTTTCCTTTTTTCAGTCAATTGTTTCATTAGCAAAGGGATTACTCCTAGAGATCTTTTCTGTACGACATCAGTGTGGGATAAGCATAGGTTGTATTCTTGGATTATAGTAGGATACAGGGATCGAAAGTCCATCAATAAAACGAAATTTTCATAAAAACCAACTTTTGGTTCCAGTACCAATCCACCTGATAATTCTTCATCGCAATTATCATTTGTGAATCGTCTAAAATTTCTGTCAGGTATAATGAATCCCTGTTCATGAAAAGCGTGTAAAAGCAGAAATTCACTTCTCTTAGAGACTCCACCAGAAAATGTTTGAGATAAACTTGTTCCACAAATGTTCGATAGCTTCAAAACTAACGGAATTACATAGCTGTTGAAAGCTAGATTTAATAAATAAATTGATTCATTTGTTGTGTACACAACTGATTTCAATAACTTGGCATCAGGGGAAAAAACAATGCTAACATTCGAACATCTTTGTTCATTTGAAATATTTACAAATTGTTCATACAGTGTTTCTAATTCTTGATACTTTGAGAAAATTAAATCCCTTGCTACAATTTTCATATCGCATATTAGTCTTCCACTAAACAAGAACGCTTTAACATCAGTATGCTCTAGAGTACCTTTGAATCTACCAAACTTGCAGAAATCTTCAATTTTTAAAGAAACTAATCGGTTGATCAAATTGTGAATTTCTTCATTTTGAAAATCATATCCAATTAAAATATCTGGGTCAAATTTGCTGAATTCTTCCAGGAAATAGTTCAGCAAATCACTCTCAGAACTCATTCTCTTCACTAGAGTTTTTCTAAATGTATCATAAATTTTTGGTAAAGGCTTCTCTTTTTCTGAAGTAACAAATACTGAAATATCAAATCCCATTACAACTCTATGGTAAAAGAACCTGAATCAGAATATTAAAATTATTTAGTTATTTACTTCTTTAGTTGGCCGAGAAAAATAAAATAAAAACATACACTTGGCCCAAAAAGTTTTCCCAAGTATTGTGCGAAATCTACTCATCAATAAAGAAAAATTATTGAACAACTGAGAATAACAGAATATTTGGCGAAGAGGGCTGGCTCAACATCAAGATACCTACGAGTATATCCTCAACATTAAGACAATAAAAAGAATATCAGTGAACTGTTATAGTTCAAGAATGGCATGTAACTGAGCATTAACCATACTGTGAACTTGGTTCTGTAGGTAGGTATACATACAAATTTATTGAGTGTTCATCAAACTCAACTTAATGTTTTCAGAATTGATTTTTCTATGGGTTAACAAATTAAATGATTTGTAACATTCAATTTTTGACTGGAGCAGATTGCAATTTATTGCCAAGTCTACAACAGATCACAAACTATCACTATTAATTCAATAACATCTCATCTGTTTGTAGCTATCTTTGATATTCAGAATACATTCTATGGATTTTTATATAGAATGGTTAATATTTATCACAAGTTACAATTGTAGATAACCTCACATCTAATGAAAAAAATTATTTGATCACAATTTTTGAAATAATCTACATGACATAAAATTAAGTACTATCCGTACAAATTTTCTACTTATATAGATACAGGTTAAAAGTACTGAAGTTTTGTTGTTCGTGTATATAAATAAATAACAATGAATAATTGAATAAAATTAAAATGAGTGAAAGTAAACTTTAAAAATTGAGAAATGTTTTACATGTCTTTCTCCAAAAACTTTATAGCTACCTTTCTTTGCTTGCAATCTAAAAAGAAATTCGATAATTCAATAATTTTTCTAATGCAACTTTTGTTAAACCTGTCATAAATTGGTAAAATTTGTGAAATTTCTCCACAGTATCCGTCTTAAGTGCTTAGTATGAATTTGAGATGTGAGGAACACTATGACAGAAACAAGTTTTTAGAGTTACTGATAATACAATTTCAAACTGACCTCCTGCTGTCTTGCTTCATGCTCAGACATTTTATCTCAATTATTGAATATAATTAAAACTATGAAATTCAGAAGAGGAAACTTGTTACGATAGACAAAATTGGAAACTGGGGATAGATAGACTGCGACAGCCGTAGAAATCTGTTGTTATATATATATGAAACTATGGAAAATAAAATTATTTCCTACCACAATAACACGTCTCGGAATTCAAATGGGATTTTCCTGACCAGTCATAGTTTTTGCATATTGCCCATGATATGAGAGCTATTTCTCCACTTTTCTCCTCATTTTCCAAACTTCTGATGTACATGGACAAAATTGATAAAGGTGGAAGTGGCAAATTCAAACTTTTATTAGTGGAATATATTTCTTCAGGAGTACACAACATTTCTAAAGGACACCATGTTTTTTTGTTTTTTGCCTTTCTCAGATTTGATACATCAAGCCAGCAAGGCCCTTTGATACTTTTTTCAAGAAGAAAATTTTCAAAAAGATTTCTTTTCACACCATACACTTTGCAGAAAGAAGAACCTTGAACATCTTGATCAACTGGAGGATATTGTGACTAGAATATGGTAAGGCTATAAAAATTTGTTTGAGAAATATATGAAAAAAAAATAATTTGGTTCATAGATCAACTGATAATTTTTATGAAATAGATGAATCGAATATCATACTCACAGAATATTCAATTTCCAGGACTAAAATTTCTTTAGGTCCCAAAATATTATCTAGATTCTTTTTCAGAACAAATCTACAGTTAAATTCCATTATTTTCAAAGGTTTCATTGCAACAGAATAAAATTCCTCAAGTATTTGTTCCTCATTGAATAATGACTTCACCTTGGAATTTTGACTCACAATCTATAACAGTATATAGTTACTGTATATTATCTACAACCACAAGGTATAACCTTCATCACCTCAGAACGAGGAAGGACAAATATTCTCCTTTTTAAAGGACCAACAGCTACACAGCAAGATAAATAGTTGTTAGCTTGTGAACAATAAATTTTTCCAAATAAATGTACAGTTGTGTTATCTCCAAACAGATTTTCAAATGCATCCATATAAAAAAATCTAAAACACTGGATAATCATTATAGAATCATTATTGAAATCCAAATATAAAAACTTACATTGTTTTCAAATTTTAAAAGTGGAAGCTGATTGATATCACTAACTTCTCCACTGTTAGAGCATTTAAATTCAGTTTCTTTGAGTAAAAAATTTGTAATAACATTTTCAGTAACCGCTTCATCTATCTTCGAGCAAGATGAACTTTCTTCACAGGTTAAATCAACTGATGTGTTCTCTATGTAGAAGAATTAATAATTAATTTCTGTATTTCGTATATTATCAACAGAATTTACCTTTATTTTCAGACATTCCGTTTGGAATCTGGGTTTCGGAATAAACATCTTCAAATGCTTCCAGTTTTTTCTGAATATAATTTAGAATTTAATTTCCAATTTTCAAAATTAGAAATACTTACCTCTTTGAAAACTACTTTTGACCATACACGTATATTTTCGATTTCTGAATTAGCTAATATATCCGGTAATTCTTTTTTCAATTGTAAATTTTCTTCTAAATTATTCAAAAATTCCCCATAATATGTAGTTTCATCTCCATCTACAAAAACATAGATTGACTAGTTTAATTTGAGTTCAAGGAACTCATATTGATTCTACTTGAATACTTAACTGAATTCAGCTAATTGTTCTGGTACTGAACGAGGTAAAAGACTTCTTGCAAAATCTTTAGGATTGAATTGTTTTAAAAGTTTTTGAACGTCGACAGAACTCTGCCTTAATTGAGTTGTGTCAAGTTCCCGCATATCCATTTTTCCTAACCAGCACTACTTCAGTAAAAATCTAATTATTGTAATATCATTGAAAAACAATATTCAAAATTCAAATAAGCATCTAATTCAATTTTCAAATATAATAGGTTATGTTTATAAATTACAGACAGGTTCATAGAAATTAATGAAAAAAGTAGTGCTTAGCAGTTATATCGCGTTGGGTTTGAGCTTTACAACTACGTAGCCAGTATCGATCCATTCAATCTGCTGTTTCAAAATTCTTACATATTTTGCATTATCTTTCCTGACATTAAGATGTTTGGAATTAAAACAACCGAGACCTGTTAGATGTATTTTATGTTGGATTGGAAGTTCAATACTAAGGTCTAGTCTAAACATACACGTCACAGGTAGATAGATATTTAAATATTTATTTATTGTATGTTTTGATTTTTGAACTTCATATTTCATAAGTCATCGGACAAAAAAGCTAAAGTGATTAAAGCAAATAGTACGATCGATTTACAAATATATAAGATTCCATTTAGATAGTATAACCAAAGAGAATTTATTTCATTATTAACATTAACTTCTCAATTTGTGGGGTTTTTGATGCAAAAATACTATAAAATTGATCCATCAAATATGTTATATGAATTCGATAATTCGATTCTGAAATATCATTCATTCAGGATCTCATTAACATACAGTGCTATATAAGCGATTCTTAGAGTTATTTTGATAATGCAAAACTTTTAGTTGAAATATATACTAGTTTTAGCACAAAGCCAATAACATTTCTGCAATTTTCCCGAATCTTCCCTTCGCTGTAGAAAAACTGAATTACAGCTTTTATTATCTTAATTAATTTATTTTATTTATTTATTTAGCAACAGCAAGATTAATGTACATATGTAGGTACTATAAATCACATTATACAAGAAGAGAGAAAAAAAAAAGAGGAAATCTTAATTAATCTTAACAAAACAAAGTATTGCCGCTGCTAAAAGAGATCTGGCCCACAATGGTATTTGAAATACTGTGTGTGCGCGCCTCATAACCTATATGTGATCAAGTTGGGGTCATGTTAACAAAAGGAAAGAATATATGAATCCACCACACATCATAATGGTTCGCACTCAAAAAAAAAATACAAAAAAAAGTATACAATAAAAATCAAAAAATAACAAACTATCCTCTCAAATCCATAAACAAGATCAGTACCCCCATGACAACAACAGAGCTTAAGCATTAACAATAAAATCAAATATTCAATTTGAAAATTACTATCGATTATCCACTTTCTAACTTCCTTTATAACTTTGTAATATGGTTTTATTCTAATATTTTGTGGTATACTGTTAAATATCTTGGGCCCAACACAGTAAATGTGTTTTCGGCATGTGGTATATATGGAATTTTGCAAGACAACATTATTTTTTGCTGCACTTCTTGTGTTAACCCCATGGGTGATATTTTTCTTGTAATAAGATGTCTTTAACATGAATCTAATGATGGCATTAATATATAATTGAATTGGTGGTGTAAAAAGATCACTCTCTCTGTAAACCAATTCAGTAGGTATCGCTTATTACTTTTGAAAGGCATTAATTTTATTATCCATTTTTGAGCAATTTGTAATTTAGATAAAACTGTTGATCCTGCACTACCCCATGCCACTATTCCACAATTCATTATTGACTCTACAATTGCATAATATACTATTCTTAATGTTTGAAATGTTAAGATGTTTCTCAATTCATAGAATTTAAAGATTAGTTTTCTTATTTTAACTGTTACATATTGTACATGTTCTTTCCATGTTAAATTTTCATCAACAAGAATTCCTAGATATTTTAAGTAAGACTTTCTTACTATAAATTGATTACATTTACAATAATTACGAAAATCACAATCATAGCTGTGCAGTTTAATATCTTGAAAGTTGGGTAGAGACCGCTGTGACAAAGAAAAAGCAACAAATTTTGTCTTATCGATATTTAGAGAAAGCAAACTATTATCAAGGCATTTTTTTATCTTAAACATTGCCATTTCCGCACTTTGACTTGGTACTACAATCAATTTTTATATCGCCCTTGAAAGCACAATTCAAAAGCCATTGACTCTTCAGGCTGTTCGAAATACTAACATCCTTGTCTTTGAAACATTTGAAGTAATACTGTTCAAAATATAACGGCCAACAATTGCATATGTTTATAAAATCAAAAGATTGAAAATTTCTATTAACTCATTTAATCTTACTCAATTCAGATGATTCGATCTGACTGCATTTTTGTATATAGAATCTACTAGTACAAGCTTAGTTTCATTGTCAATTCAAGTCATTCATGGATCAAGTATTTATAAAAATTCTTGGTTACTCATCATATTAAGGATAACATGTGTAATGCAAAATTTTTTCAGACATAGTGAAACCTGGATGAAGAAAATGAGATAACTTCCCTCGTTATTTAAAAAAATTGGTACAAGTTTATAGACAGTTATTTGTAGGTATACAATAATAATAATAACAATATTTATTTCAAAAATTATCACAGACAATGATCTACACTGTAAGTAGTAAAGTTGAAACAAGTCAGGTGAAACCCCTACCAGGTGTTAAGAGTATAAGGAACAAAAGTTGTAAAATTCGACAAGATTATAGGGTTCGGCATCCAGTATAAACTTACGAATTTGTCTTTCAAAGAGCTTCACATCGTCACATTTCGAGAATTTTCTAGGAATGGCATTATAGAGCTTCATGCAGGTATATTTGGTACTCTTCTTGGTTAGGGTGAGTGAGCATTTCGGGAGCAAATAAGGTATTATCTGGCGTGTATTGTTTGAATTTTTGAAATCTTGATGCCTCTGAATGTAAAGTAAAGCTTTAAATATAAATAGACCTGGGAATGTGAATATGTTGTTTTTTCTGAATAAACCTCTACATGATTCTCTATATGAAAGGCGTAGCATTGACCTCAAAGTCATCTTCTGAGTAATAAATAGGCGCATAGCATAATTGGTATTACCCCAAAAAATCATCCCATAAGACAACAATGATTCAAAGTTTGCATGGTATACAATCTTCAAAACATCCAGATTAACCTGATTCTTCAATACATTAATTGAATACAATACAGCGAGCAGTCTCCTATCTAACTTATCAATATGTACATGCCACCTCAAGGAAGCATCCATGTATACACCTAGAAATTTTACAGAATTTACAGTCGAAAAATTGTGATCCGAGACAAGGATTGTAGATGGAAATTCTTGTCTTGAGCGGTCTGTATGAAAAAAAATTAGCTCAGTTTTATTAGCATTTAGATTTAGAGAATTATTCCCACACCAATAAGTAATAGACTCAAAAACCTCTTTAGTTTCTCTAGTTAGTGATGCAAGATTGCCATTTGAGATGATGACATTAGTGTCATCAGCATACAATGACATCCTGCAAGAGAAATTGTCAATAACGTCTGGACGGTCATTTATATATATTAAAAAAAGGAGCGGTCCCAGGACACTTCCTTGTGGCACCCCGCTCACTATAACAAGATCATCTGACAAAAAGGTAATACCATCCTTAACCATCTGCACTCTCTGTTTCCTATTGCTGAGATAACTCCGAATCAGTTTTAATTGATTATCACGAATACCACATTCTTCCAATTTTGTTAATAGTTTCTCATGATTAACACTGTCAAATGCCTTTGACAGGTCAAGAAACATTCCCAAGGGAATGTTGCCTTCCTCCAAGGCACTTAATATTTGATTCAAGAGGTCAAAAATGGCAGTATCAATAGATTTACCTGGTAGAAATCCATGTTGGTGCCTACTAAAAATTTTAAATTTACGAAAAAATGAAATAAGACGTAAAGAGAGAACCTTTTCAAATATTTTCGAGAATGAGGGTAGTAGACTAATTGGCCGATAATTGCCCAGATCTTCGTGGGAACCTTTCTTATGAATAGGCTTTAAAACTGCTACTTTTAAAGAATCAGGAAATATGCCTTCAACAAAAGAGTTATTTATGATGAACCTGAGAGGTTCTGCTATTTGAGTTATACATTTCTTTAAGGTAGTCATTGGAATTTCATCATAACCAGAGGATGTTGAATTATTCATTTTTGCAACTATAGATATCAATTCTGAAGGTGTTAAGTTGAAGATGAAGAAAGATTTTTGGCATCTTCGTGGGCCTGGAGTATGATGGTCCAATAGTGGGCCATTCGTTCTTGAGTTGACAAAAAAATCATTGAATTTGTTCACTATATCATGTGGACTTCCAGAGGGTGTGCCAGTAAATTCTTTAATTAATGACCACGTTATCTTTGACTTATTAGAGGAACCAGAAATAAGGTTTCCATAATGAGCTTGTTTCAACTTACAAATATGTCTATCATATTCAGACTTTTTCAATTTGTAGAGCAGTAAATGATTTGAGTCAATTTTCGATCTCAAGTAAAGAGTATCTAAATCAATTTTTATTTTGAGAAGTTGCGGATCAGAATTGAAGTTTTTGATCTTCACTCTACTTGAATTACTCTGTACTAATGGGAAAGAACTATTGAACATTGAACTAAATCGTCCCGAAAAGAACCTCCACATACTATCTATCTTACATTTTTCAAAAGCATATAGAGATGACCAATCCACTTCAATAACATTCTTGTATATAATAACTCTGCCTAACTCATTGTCATGAGGTTGGAGGCTATTAAATAAGAGCCAAAAAAATCTGGTGAATTTCCTTTATTTAACAGACAATATATTTTTTGTTACACAACTGTCAGAGAGAAATAAAGAAAGTCGACTAGCGTTGACATTACAAATTAACATTATTATATGAATACATAAACAGTTAACATATATTTTCACATTATGTGATGAACTGTGGATAAGAAGAAAAACAAATATAATATTCACATTGTACAAGTAAAATTCAGAGAAATGTTAAAATATACAGTACATATTTTGGCACTGTTTTTCTCAGAATAATTAGCCATAAGTTTAAAAATTACCATTTTAAAAGAGAAATGTATATGTATATAAGTACAAAATATTGTGTTACACTTTGTAGACGTGAAATTTTTTTCAGAATAATGAATAGCTATGATACTAAACGTTCATAACACTTCATACGACAAATTTTTTTCAATATTTTGTTCGTAAATTTCAAGCGCTTCAAGTAACATTAAGGCACACAAACATATTTAGACACCCAACTTTTAAGGAGTAATCAGTTCATATTCTATTTAAAGGGTATATATAACATAATAATCACTAGAAAAATAGGAAATTAACAAACAGTAAAATAACTGTAGGACAACTTATGGTGCTTGATATAGATTCGACTGTAGAAATTGATTCCGAACAGTATAAATAATACAATGAAGCATAATAAACATTATTTGGTAAATAGAAAAGCAAAATTGAAATTACTGCATTGGTACTTACAGTGAATTTTTCTTTTGCTTAGTATGCATTTATGAATAAATACTAAGCAGTATATATAACTCACAGAATGAAAATTATTTAGTGACTGAAAAATTGAAAGTCTAAATTGAAATTATTATTAGACTGCTAATTGTGCCCTTTTCTAATGCGTAGTATACATTTGATTGTATAAATGACTTCCAAACAGTATATATAACTCTCATAATGACAATTATTTGGTAAATAGAAAATTAAAAAACAAAAATAAAATTATTGTATGGCTACTTATTGTACTTAGTATGAATTTGATTATGGGAATGAAGACTAAACAGTATAACACAAGAAAGCAGAATGAATAGTATTTAGTAAATAGCAAATTGAAAAATTAAAATAAAATTATAGTTGGGCTACTAATTGTGCCATTTTCTAATGCTTAGTATACATTTAATTGTAAGAATGAATTCCAAACAGTACATATAAGACACGGAAGCATAATGACAATTATTCGATAAATATAAAATTATAAATAAAATTATTGTATGGCTACTAATTGTGCCTCTTTCTTATGCTTATTATACATTTGACTGAAGGAATAAATTTCACAGTATATAAATAAGACACAGAAGCATAATGAAAACTATTTGGTAAATAGAAAATTAAAAATCAAAAGTAAAATTACTATACGGGTACTTATTGTGCCTTTTTATAATGCTTAGTATATGTTTGATTGTAGAAATAAACTCCACTAGAATACATAAAGCATTTAGAATATACATAGCTTGGCATGCTTCCAAATTACAGTACAACTTAATCGAGGGTAATACCATCTACAAAGACGTATTAATTAGAGATTGTTTACAATATAATTGAAAATTGGTTCACAACATTGGTACGCTTAATTTTAAAATATGAAGAGCATGGACAGAAGACATTCAATGATTGAGTACATCATGGATTCGATTATCTTGTTTCTTCTCAAAAAACATGGCATCCTGTTGAAAGAATAAATCAGATATAATAACATTGGTTCAAATATGACAAGATCATAAAAGCAACGCTAAATAACAAGAAATTAAACACTGACCTACAAATACGTAGGTGTAAACAAAACTGAACATAAACAATTTCCAATACAACATAGCTCATCACAAACTTTGAGAATAATAGCTTGAAGAAGATGAAAATGATAATTATGGTTATATGATTTTAGAAGACATGCATTAGGCTATGAAAATATACCAAGCTAGTTAGTTGAGTACGTTAGGTACGCTGGCTAGTATTTGGGAGGTCTCGGGTTCAAACCCCGGGGCCGACTGGTCTGCCATGAAATTTTTTCAGAGATTTCCTCATGGTACTGCTTGCAAACTTATAAGGCAAATGCTGGGCCAGTATTAACCCTCTGAACCCTACCCCACTTCCTATGTTCCATAAATATCCCGTCTCACCAATCCTTAATGCACTTGTACATACAAGTGTATCCTCTGATCTGGCTGAAGGAGTTAATACTCAAGCTGCCCGCCTCCCTGACACATACCTCAGGGAGGAATGAAACACGTGTCTTTCCTTTTTTTTAATGAAAATTAGGTAGTATTGATTATTTGCCAATGAAAGTTGATTTAGATTACCTTTACGACTTTTCAATGACAGTGGATTATAGAAATGAAAAAAGTATTAGGAGATATGAGAAATGATCCTCATTTGATCAGAGACAGTGCACCTCTACGCCACTCTCTTTCCAAAATTAGGAAAATCCCAAAATTTTGACTGAATTTGCCCCAATTTTGATAGCTTCGTTCTGCCTCAGAAATAACCCAAGATATCAAAATAAACTCGATAATCGTAGTCCAGGAGATCTAACAGATCCGAAAACTACTTCCGCACTTTGCTTCAACTTATGAGAGAGTGCAATTGTCTATTATTTTCGAGGAAAATAAAACTAAGAAGCCAATCAAGCAATAAGAGACTTTTCGCGCTATTATATCATTACTACTGTACATGGAGCAACAATCTAAAGAGGCATGTCATATATTAATAAAACGTACTTTGCAAGCACTTTCAATTAATTAACTCATAAGATTCTATTATTGCCATATTTTGATTGAATTGAAATTGAGGCTACCAATATACTATAGCGAGAAAAATTTCTTAATAATATATAAGCAAAGCGTATAAGTAAAAAACCATACTGTTATTGAGGAAAAAACCTTGTTGTATACTCAATTGTTGTGATTTTTATCTTCGAAAAACATAGCGTCCTGAAAAAATAATATATCTACTAAATTAAATCATCAGTGATAGCCTAACATTTCTCTATGTATAATATAAAATAAAAAAATTGGAATATTCCCGCACAAACTCTAAAATCTGTTTATTCAGGTGGTTCTGTAAGTAACCAAGGATACAATTCTATGAGTAAGTTACCTATTTATCTACAAGGAAGTCGCTAAAATTAAAATTTGCATACTGAAGGCAGACTAGTAGAAATATGATTTAAATCATTGAATTTTTATCAATAATAGAACATCCCAGGCAAAATTAACAGAAACTATATCTGCTATAAAAAATATAAATGATACATGGGAAAACTTATTCTGTTATACAGTTTCTGTATATCATGCATCAGACAATCCTTCAGACAAAATATTATTTATTTGCCACCTTTACCACAGCATTCAATCGATTCCTTTCCGATTGGTTTGTTTTGTGCCATGCACGCATCATGCAAGAAATGTTATTTGAGGTTGCCTACTTTTCTATTTTCAAAATAAGCATGCTTATTTTAATAATGTGATTTTCAAAGTCATGCAATTATAGTTGAAAATTAGGTTTTTTTCTCTTGAAATTTGCGTTAGTTCTGTACAGTAAATTTGTTTGTATATATATATATACGGTGCAACCTCGATATAACGAATCGGTAGGGAACAAGTAAATATTCGTTATATCAAGTAATTCGTTAAACTTAGGTTTGTTATATTGAGGTTAGGTTAGTCTAAAATTTGTTATAAAGAGGTAAAAAAATAGTTTTATTCACCTCAACATTACTCACTCATCTTCTTATAGCGAACAACTTCTACTAATAAATGATAACACATTTTTATCAAATTACTGTATGTATTTTCTATTTAAAAACAGTTAGGTAGGTAATATAAAATTTTAATAATAAAGTAGGTATTTAGGTGGGTACATACATTATTTAGGTAATTTGATGTTCATTTCAAAGATTCGAACAACAAAACTCACGAATTAATCTTCTACATTTACAGGCAAACCACTTTCTTCTGAAAACTTATCTTTAAATTTTAAAATTGTAGCCAATGTACTTGCGGGAATCTCGAACTCATTAGCTATGTCTAATTTTTTCATCGTAGGATTTTCATTAACATAATTAATGATGTTTCGCTTTTCTGCGACTGCTGAGGAACACCTTCTACGTTTCTCAGCCATTGCAACTTGAATCTTTAACAATAGTGACGAGCAGCAGTGTTTACATTACTATCCATGAAACAACGATTGTTTCACGAAAAAAACGTGTCGAAACCTGTCGCGACATGAATCACATACTATGGGATTAAGGGTCATATATTGGTGGGACGTTGTTTAAAGGTTTTGTGTTGACAAAATTAGTTAAATAGAGGTATTTTCATTTTTTTTTTTGATTTGTTGAGTTGAAAATTCGTTATAAAATTGACTCTTATGGACAATTCAAGGGGATTACGAAGAATTCGTTAAATCCAGGAAGTCAATATATTGACGCATGTTATATTAAGGGGTTACACTGTGTATATATATATATTTATATTTATATATATATATATATATATATATATATATATATATATATATTATATAGTTTATATATACATATATACACATATATACAGATGAGTGATGGGCCACCCCTGTAACTTTTAGAAGAGTTGATAAATTCTTTTCAAATTTTGGTGGGTTATAATACAGCAAATTTTTTCACATGTACAGTCAATATGGTCAACTTCCGGTCTAACCGGAAATGTTATAAAAATTAGAAATTCAAATGAAATACACACACACTCGTGTGTTGGTTTGAATCGTACCTCTCAGGAAGAAACCAGAGGGTGGCACTATCTAAACAGGGAGTAGAGGTAAAATCTAAAATTGAGATCAGCGAAATAGGAGTACCACAAGGTAGTGTGTTAGGCCCCATCCTGTTTATTTTATTTTTGAATGATGTAAACGACTGCATAGAAAGCGTTCCAGCTTGGATAACATCATTTGCAGATGATACAAGTCTCATAGTTGGAGCTGAAACTTTAGAAGAGGTCGAAAAAATAACGGGAGAAATTTTTGAAAAAATCAAAAAGTGGATGAATAGAAATAAGCTCATTTTGAATGAAGAGAAAACTATGGCTACTCTTTTTAAAAGTAACAAATCCAAAAAAGAATCTGCACCCTCGATACAGATTAATGAATGTAGAGTTGAAATAGATGATGCTGTTAAATTTCTAGGAGTTTATGTTGACCAATGTTTTTCATGGAGGCAGCATATTGAGTATACATGTAAAAAACTCAGTCAGATATGCTTTGCCATTAGGTCAACAGGAAATTACTTGGACGAGGATGTACAAAAGATTGTTTATTTTGCCAACTTTGAGTCTATCCTTCGATATGGGATAATTTTTTGGGGAGCTGCAGGTAGAGTGGAAGAAATTTTTAAAATACAGAAAAGAGTTATTAGAATAATATATAAAATGGGGCAAAAGGAGTCATGCAGAGGAATATTTAAAAAAAACAAAATTATGACGGTATATGGAGTCTATGTGTATGAATGCCTAATATTTTTAATGAAAAATAAAGAAAAATTTACTGCTCATACATCAAGTCATACATACCCAACTAGAAGCAATGATATTCATTATCCCCAACATAAACTCTCTCTTATAGAGAAACATCCATCCTACAGATGTATAAAAATCTTCAACAAGCTCCCAGATGAAACGAAGAAAATAAATCGTATGAAGGAATTTAAGGAAAAAGTTAAAGACATGCTAATCTCATTGGAACCATACTCACTGAATGAATATCTAGAGTAAAGGGAAAATGAGGATAAAACAGTTACAATATTTGTGTTAGAGGGTTGTGCTCATTTGTGACGTCATTTTCGATTCTCTGTGGGTTGTTGTATAATATAATATGTAATCCATGTGATATTCGGAAATAAAGAGGTTTATTATTATTATTATTATTATTATTATTATATATATATATATATATATATATATATATATATATATATATATATATATATATATATATACTGTGACAAAATTTTTCACGTATAAACTTTTGAATAAAATACAAGAAACCATATTTAATTTGAAAATATTACTCTCAAAAAGAATTATCTCTACGTGATTCAATTTCATAAATATATTCATTATAGGATACCTTTTATGAACACTGAAAATACCACATGTATTATTATGTAGCAGCAATCTACTTATTAATTATTTAAGAGTATTCATGCATTTCCACTTACAATAAGGAAGCAGGCCCCTAACATAACGGCTTTCATCTTCACATCTAAATCCATCGGAAAAGTAATTCCAAAAAAATCGGAATCGGTGAACATTTCTCTGGCCAATCCGGACCATTGTTTGGAAATTCTACCTACTTCAGTACCTCCATCTGCGGACAATACTTTGAATTCAACATCGCCGCAAAAACTGAAAGTGCAACATGGTCCGTCAATTTTGAGAACAGTGTCGCCATTTTGATTCTTTATGGAGAAACTGGGACAGCAGAGACTCCAGTCTTGCTCTACGGTTCCAACCAAATTGCCCGGTGGTGCGGAAACTTCCATACTCTGTAATAATTTATGGATTCTTGTAATATTTATGTGTAATCATCAATATTTTCAACTGAAGAGATGTAAGTTGTAATTTCACAATAACCTATCAATCATTTCATAAGTCTGTTATTGTCTGTTAATCATTGGACAAATAATACCATCTACGAGTTTTCTCAAACTTTATCGAAATTTATATCGTATCAAAACAAAAAAATATTGTTATTGAAAAATATGTCAAGTTAACATGAGCATAGGGTTGCCATCCGTCCGGGTTTCCCCGGATTTGTCCTAGTTTAGGGGGCGTCCGGGGGTCGTCCGGGCGGGGCTTTCAAAATATGTCCGGGTAAAACCCGGACAAATTTTGTGTCCGGGTGTGTGAAGCTTGAGTGTCAGTGACGAAGATGAGCTATTAAATGCAAACCAGTTGTGGCCGAATTTTTTCGAAACATCCATATTCTAAACTGCTCAAAATTGCATAGTAATATTTTTGCATACCAGCTCACATTGCGAATGTAGAGCGAGTTTTTTCGCTAGGGTCGCAGTAATGGAGGAAGGAGAGAAACTTGCTAAATACACATACGCTTTCTTTTCTGATCAAAATAAAGTCTAATTTTAAAAACTTGAGTTGCTCCGACTTTTACAAATTCATGATGAAAAAAAAAGACATTTTGGGAAAAATTGGCAAGTCTGGAAAATTCCAAGTTAAGTTGAATTAGTAAAAAGAACTTGATTTCGTTAAAATTAAAACTTTTTACTTACTTTTGTTGATTTATAGTTAATAAATAATTTGGACTTTTGGGTACCTAACTTATCTAACCGAACTAGATGAACTATCCTATAATTTCCTATTACAATGTAGAATCTAGTCTATTTGATTTATGATCTACCAAAAATTATCGTCATGAGTTGTTTTTCATTTGATGATAACAAAAAAAAAGAGAAAACAGTAAACTTTGTATAATAGAATTTTATTTGTTATTTGTTGTTCTGTTTATATGGCAAACAAGCGGATTGAAGTTTAAATAAATGAAAAAAATAAAATATAAACGATGTTTTATTTTATTGAAAAAAAAAATTTTACGGGGTGTCCGGGGAAAAACAAAATTTCACAGAAATGTCCGGGGTTTTTAAAATTTTTGTCCGGCATCGGCAATTTAGGTGATGGCAACCCTACATGAGCAGTATACGATATTTTGCATGTCTTTCATCATGAAATACATTATAGAAAGTATCTGTCTTTCAGTAAAACCATATTATAAAACAAATTTTACTGATTTTGGGGGATAAAATTTATCGAGGTACTACTCTGTTCCTAGTTCCTATAATGATAATCGGGGCAGTGGCGTAGCGTGCCTTGGAGGGGCCCTGTATCAAAATTAGTTGGAGGGGCTCAAATTAAAATAAAACAAAAATGCTTACGTTAAATTAAAATAAATGTTTATTGATCATAAGTTATCAATTCCTTCTAGAAATTGAGCTAGGAAACAATTCAAATTAAATATAAACTTTTATTGCTTTTCTCGGCAAATTGATTAGGTAATTAAATCATCTATAACTGAAGACGATTTCAGGTTTTCTAACATTTCTGCCTCTATAGACAATAGTGACAAGTCTGATTGCCGTTCCTATCCCATCGAAGTCCTTAGGTAATTTTTTATCAGTTTCAATTTCGAAAAACTTCTTTCAGCTGTTGCGGTTGTAACTGGTACGGTCAAGAATAAAAAGCATGCTATCATTACCTCCGGGGAAACTGGATGCAAGACTATTGAATTTTATCAGCAATAATTCCATGAGTTCCTTAATGGAATTAATTTTTCGAATTTCAGATTTTAAGCATGTTTTCAGAGCAATTAATTGTTCATAAAGATTAACTGAGATGTCTTTACTGTATTTAGCCGACAGTTTTCCGGAAGTGTTTTTATCACTTCGTTTGAAGAAGATAGGAGTTTATCCGGTTGTAGTACTTCGAACATATAACTCAGGTCACAAAGGCTCTGAAATATTTGTTTAGTTTGAGAAATTAATACATCTAAACATCAGCAATAGTACACATTGACCTTGAAATATGATTCCGGGTCTGCCATTCTCTCATCTTCTGATAACTCATCAAAAAAATGCTTCGTTATCTTCCGCCTTTCTCTCAAAACAAAATTCTTATTATTGCTCTGTACAATACGTGGTCAGGTATTTTCATATATTTCATGTATTGTCATTGTTCTTTCCAAAAACCAAATTCACCCTTCGCTAGTGGTATATAAATAAGTAGTACTCACCATTGCAATCTATATCACTCACAGAAGCTGATTGCTGAAAAAATTAAGAAATTTTGGACATTTTTTTCATAACCTCCTCCCTTTTCTGTTTATATTTCCTTTTCGTAGCTCCACTGGGATAATATATTTTCTTTTCACTCATTGTTTTTACAAATCAATCTAAGTAACCAACAAATAATCAGAAGAACAAGATTGTATTGTATTACAATGTATTGTATTGTATTACAATGTAATAAAGAAAACACGGGGGAATACAACAAGGAAGCATCCTAGGACCTCTCTTGTTTATAATTTTTGTGAATGACATGGAATTTTCAAGCCGAGAGCCTGTACAAGAAGGGGAAAATGAACGGGATGATACAGAAACAGAGAGTGACTGGATGGATTCTTCTACACAAGAATTGGAAAATGAGCCACATATCACTCAATACGCTGATGATACAAATATCCTGGTGCGGAGAAAGACTTTAGAAGAGACCATAGATAAGGCGAGGGAACATTTCACAATGATAGAGAAATGGTTTAACAAAAATAAATTAATGCTAAATAAAGAAAAAACAACAACAATTCTTTTCAGAACAAGACAGGCAAGAGCTAGAATACCAGAGGAAATTGAACTAGGGAACATAGTTCAACCATTAGTTAAATCATCTAAATTTCTTGGAGTCCACCTTGATGAATTTTTAAATTGGGAAGAACATGTAAAAAATATCAGCAAGAAACTAAATGCCACTACATATGCGCCACTACATATGCGCTCAGAAGTATTTCCTTTCATATGGATGAAGCAACTTTGAAAGTTTTTTATTACGCCTGTTTCGAGGCAAGTGCAAGATATGCAATCATGTTTTGGGGATCCTGTTCCAGTGTTCAACACATCTTTGTGATCCAGAAGCGGGCTATAAGAAGCATATTCAAAATGAAGATAAGAGAAAGTTGTAGAGGAGTATTCAGAAGGCATGGACTCCTTACAATATACGCTCTTTATATCTACGAGTGCTTGATGTTCTTATTTCACAACATTGGCTACTTCCAAGCAGAAAGACATCACAGTTATCCAACAAGATCTAATGACATCATATATCCGAGTCATAGACTGTCACTTACCGAGAGGGGAACATATTATAGATGCATCAGATTCTTCAACAAGATACCAAGTAGGCTACAACATCTAAGAACACAAAATTGCTTCAAGAAGGAAGTTAAAAAATATTTGATTGTTTTGGAACCCTACAGTTTACATGAATTCCTAAACATAAATTAATTTCAAGTTTGCTTGACACTGTTTCTTTTTAGTTGCATTTCCTGTATAGTTTGACACCTTTTGGGATTGTAGCTCATTTTGAAATAAAGAGTATTATTATATTATTATTATTAATAACGTTTGAACCGGGATGAAATAAAACGCGTGAATATAATTGCTCTCCGTGGTTTGTCATTGTATGTCGGTTAATGCGAGATTCCCCCGTTTGAGGGAATGACTTAAACGTGGGAATCCCGCAATAACCGATGTACGATGTTGCCAACTTTTGGGAGCACGCTTAACCCGGGAAAAAAAGAGATTGCTTTTTTTGACTTTTCTCATTTCTGAAGTGAAAACTCTGTAGGCACGTTAGGGGCCCCTGTAGACCGGGGGCCCCGTATCATTGATACGGCTGTAGCTACGCCCCTGAATCGGAGATCGGAAAATTAATTTTGTCAGCACCATCCACATCTTCAGAATATCCAACCAACCATGAATCACATACACAGCATTCATTTTTACTAGAATAGGTACAATATAGATCATATGCGAAATTACGTATAATGTCGTTTCAAAGAGAAATCTTCAAATCAAATATTTAAGAAGTCATGCAGTTACATGACGTCACGTCAACATTTCAATAAAGTCATTTTTCTTCAGGCCTATTATTGCTAAAAAAATACATGTCAATAACAATACAACGCAGGCAAAAAAAATAATAATATATATAGATAGAGATATATATATATATATATATATATATATATATATATATATATATATATATATATATATATATATATATATATATATATATATATATATATATATATATATATATATATATATATATATATATATATATATATATATATATATATATATATATATATATATATATATATATATATATATATTATATAAATATATATATATATATATATATATATATATATATATATATATACATATATATATATATATATATATATATATATATATATATATATATATATATATATTATATATATATATATATATATATATATATATATATATATATATATATATATATATATATATATATATATATATATATATATATATATATATATATATATATATATATATATATTTATATATATATATATATATATATATATATATATATATATATATATATATATATATATATATATATATATATATATATATATAAAGTTATAGAACTCATATTTACCTGTAAACAACATGGAAAACAACATGAATCGCAGGCGAGAGGACGATGTAAGTGGATGACCTCGTTCCTGAAATTATCCAAAATTCTCATATCGAACGGTCTCATCGGTCCGCAGCAATTTCTCGTGCAACAATCAGAGTCTTCAACTGCATAATACATTTTCTGACCCAGGCTGTTTTTCACGGTGAATTTGTTTTTGGTCTCGAAACCAGTGAAAGCTGGAAAAATTCTGCAATAATTTCATCAGGTCACACAAACACAACCTCCTTGATATCCCGACGGCTTGAGTTCATATAATACCGTCCATTTTGAATACAAGAGAATAATTGTGTATTAAATTTTGATACATTTTTACAAACAATGGATCATAGACTTTGGATCTAAGCTTCTAGAAAAGTCTATAAATCTGGCAGGTGCGTTATGAGGTTGTTAGCAAAGTGTAAGTTAGTATGCGCATGACACTGTGTTCAAACGGGTCATAACTGGTAATGAAATATTTTTGTATGAATATGACATCAAACTGAAAAAGTTCGAAGAAGAGATAACCACGAAGAAAGCTCAAATAATGTCGAATGAAAATCCTTTGCTCAAACCTGATACCACAGCTGGAAATAATTATGAGAAGTTGAATTTTTGCAAACATTCAGAGATGACAGAATGTCTGAAGCAGTCAAAACCATAGCGCTTCGAGAACTTAAAGAAGCGCTAACAGAACTGTATTTATTCAGCATATTGTTTTTTTTGGAGTGGGCATAATTTAAATTAATTTGATTTTTAGATAAAAAATCGAAACTGCATATTTTTTGATAAAACTTCTTATACCTTCCAACAGTTCGACTTTTTGATGAACCAGCAACTGGTCAATCATAGTAAGGTAGGCCAAACCAGGAGGGCAGTTGACTGGGCCTTGCGGTATATTCATCCAACCACCTGAAAAAAAAATGAAGCCAATCATATAAAGTGTTTGTTTTCAGTATATACATAATATTTTAATCTTTCTGAAATTTAAATCAACAAAATTTTTATATGTATTATTGGAGTATTAGTTCAATTTTTTCTTTATTCGATAAACCTCACAATCATTTTGTTATCGTGAACCTTTGAATCATAGTACAGCACACAGTAAACAAAAATTGTCATCTCACATTAACAATTTTTTTTTTTAATTCCTTCAACTAATTATCACAACATACCTTTGCTCATCTTCAGACAAAAATTTGTAATATCCTTCAGATTTTGGTGATTTTTTAGTAAACATTTTCTTCAGCCTTCTCAAGAAACCAGTGAAACATTTAATTTTCAATTTCCTCTTATCTGGCATTCTTAGACTAAAATGAACACTCTTGGCCTATCTCATCATCAATGTATCGAAAGCACAAATATACGAACAGTTAATATTATTTACGGTTGAAATCAGAATGATATACCACTATGCAAAAGAGAACACATTTTTTATCAGTGTTAATTCAGCGATCGCCCTCTATCCATTTCGATGTTCAATTCGAAATAACAATTTCTTAGAAACAATGAAGCTCTTATCATTCTTATCAACAAGAACGAGAGTATTTATCCACAAATTGAAAGTCCACAGAGTTGGCTGGAGAATTGAAGGTTCAATTAACCTTAATAAGACATGATGGCGCAGTGTTGAATTCGATACACCTATTCAGTGTGTTGAAGAATTAGGAAGGCACGTTGCGAATTGAGTTAATTTTATCATTGGATGGAATAGTTTCCTGAAGGTTTGTTAATCGTCTGAGAAAATACATTCGCATATTTTTACAGGATCATTTCGGTTGTGATTTCCGTCTCCGTTTCAGTCGAACTGTCAGTTCATCCGTTTTCGTTAATTTCTTTTTACGCGATCCGTTCAGTTGTCAGTTCTAGTCGACTTTGACATAATTTGATATTGTTAATTGATACTGATATACGGATACTCTGTGATGATTAATATTCATAATGAAATAATATTTAATATTTAATGTCACCTCAAAAAAATTAACCAAACTAAAATGAGAACGGAAAATCAAATAGGTATGGTCATCCCGTTAGTTCTCCCTCTCCGTTTTCCTGACAGGTCGACTGAAACGGGGACGGAAATGAGAACTGAAATCATCGTGTAAAAGGCCTATAACGACAACTTCAATTTCCACTCGCTGATGACATAGTTACCAAAATCCTTTTTTAAATAATCATCAATTGAAAAGTATAGTTATCTAACTTTACGAACAAAATTTGTCCAGTTTATTTTTGGCCAATAATAAAGACAAAATTGACAATAATGTAAATAAAATGAAGAGAATATATTTCACAGAACAAAGGCTGCAGTAGAAAAAAACAAATCCTTCCCTGTAACTTAATAAATAATCAACAATAAAACTTAATTGAATATTTTTAAAGATGATGTTAATTGTCTTGATAATAAACAAAAGCGAATGTACTCAATAAATAAAATTGATCAATTTTTGATTACCGCGCTGAGCCAGTTTTAATTAATGTTATACGCAGAAATATGATATACTTATATCGGTCTAGGTATACACGGATACATATGGTAAGAAAATATTTTTCGGTTTTATTATGTTTATATAGGTTGTCATGAAAACAACTTAGCTCGAAACATAAATCAGATGACAAAAATTGAATATTTGAAGAGGAGACATAATGTAATTATTTTTAATGTCATAGTCATTATATAGTTGAAAGATAACGAATGTTATCATTCAACATACAAGCATCCAGTAATATAATAAAGAATGGTCCAGCTAATTTTTGTAAATAGCCAGAGCTGTATTAACAACAATTGACGAATTAACATTCTGGTTCAATATATACCTATGTATATGAATTTGTTACCTGTTTACGTTATATGGGAACAATAAAAAAACATTTTAACACCATACAACATCAAAATTATAAACAAACCTCGAAACCAGATTAAACAAATATATAGCAAGTTAAAGGTAGCAACACCCACAAACAAAAAGTCCAATGTAATATACAGTATACCATGTAAGGATTGTGATAAAGGATACATCGGATAGACCTCACAGAGACTACAAGATAGACTAAACGCACATAAATACACTAAAAACGCGACTACCGCTCTCAACAAACATCATACTACAACAGGGCACACATTTGACTATGAACAAACTGTGATATTAGGAGTGGAACCAAAACAAAAACAAAGGGAGTTTTTGGGAATGATTCATATACAATTAAACTTAGAAAACACGGTAAATGACAGACAAGACATTAAACAACTAAGTCAGACATACCTTCCACTCTTGACAAGACCAGATACACGAACGTAAAGAAGAAAATAAATGACAAGACACATGACATGACATACTATATGACCGACGGTTTGTTTTTAATGTGTTTATGTTAGTTTATTAAGTTTAATTTTATTGTGGATGTACTTGACAAGATTATTGTATTAATTGATTTTATATGTATGTATGTTACATTTAAGGTTGTGTACCCTATCGTCTGATATATCGGCATTACTGATGATAATACGTTTTACAGGTTGTTTGTGATTTATATATCGAGTGCTGAAGAAGGTGGATGTACCACCGAAACGTACAATTTTATACATTTATTCGTTTATAATAATTAATTAAATTAACCTGTCAGAGCTAAACTTTTATTGTTCCTATATATACTACATATATATATATATATATATATATATATATATATATATATATATATATATATATATATATATATATATATATATATATATATATGTATGTATATATATATATATATATACATATATACATATATACATATATACATATTTACATATATACATATATACATATATACATATATACATATATACATATATACATATATACATATGCACATATGTACATATACACATATATGTGTATGTGTGTTCTCCAATCTGTACATTTTAAGGTACCTGAAAGGAGACTCAGATCGGCGGAATTGAAAAGAGTTTTTTATTGGTCAAGGTATTATGTTTCACTATGCTGATGTCTTTGTACTGTTTAAAAAGTGCGATAATTTTGTTTGTTAATCCATCTATATATGTTAAATTGACGAATATAGATGGATTAACAAACAAAATTATCGCACTTTTTAAACAGTACAAAGACATCAGCATAGTGAAACATAATACCTTGACCAATAAAAAACTCTTTTCAAAGTTGAAAGAAGTCACTCCACCGCTATTAAAAAGTGATGTCATCTATAAAATAGACTGCTGCAACTCCAATGGATGCTATATAGGTCAAACTGGTCAATGGTTGACACAAAGAATTACGCAACACAGAAGTGATTGCAAGATAAAAAAAAAGATCATGTGATCTTACAGATCATCATTTGAAAACAGGACATCAGTTTAAATTCGAAGATGTAAAGATTCTAGACGAAAATCATAATTACAAAAATCGTATTTTGCTTGAAATGTACCATATTGTAAAAACACAAAATGCAATAAACTATAAAACGGATACAAATCAACTTAGTGGCATTTACTGTAATATTCTAGATAAAGTTTAACTCCTTGCTGTTTTCGTACGGGGTCATTCGTTTTTCTGTTCTCATCTGTGATAGTCGATGTTTATTATTTTTATTTTTTTATTATTTTAATATGCGTGTGTTAATAATCTCTTTAAGTAATGGAAGAAAATCTCTTTATATATATATTTTATTGTAACATTATACTCTGTAGCTTCTCCTGAAGAAGCCATAAAATAAATGGCGAAATATCAAGAATAATTGAGATTTCAATCAACACTGACCGCTTCCCGATATAATTGCTTGAATATATATATATATATATATATATATATATATATATATATATATATATATATATATATATATATATATATATATATATATATACACATCAAAAGAATCTAAGGGTCGAGCATATTTTGGGATTGTTTGTTAATTCTCGGAAATCCACGTGGCATTATCGCGTTGCAGATCTTTGTTTGTTATTTACACAATACTTTTCATCATTTTGAACATCATGGCAGGTGTTCCTCTTTTTTCCAACGACTATTCATTTTCTTCATGTCGTTCCTTGTTTCATTCATCAGATCAAATCAGATGTTATCCGACCAGTGAACGTTAATTATTGAAAATTTTGAGTAGTGTTGTTTGTCTAAATTATGGAACGTGATCACCTTCAGAGAGACGTGCACTTAAGGGCCATTGGAATGCTTCAAGCTGGAATGTCGCAGAGGGTTGTTGCCAATGAATAAGGGACTAACCAGTCCACTATAAGTCGTTTATGGATTCATTATAATCAAACTTGTGATGTTAGAGAGCAACATACTAGCCGTACCAGAATAACAACGGTGGCACAGGACAGATTTATGGGAATTCAAGCTCTGAGAAATCCAACCGACACTGCCGGTCAACTAAGTTTGGAACTCACTAACGCTCATCATATACAGATAAGTGACCAAACTGTGAGAAATAGACTACACGAGTCCAATTTACGTGCCAGGCGTCCATGGAGTGCTTCACCATTATCCAGAGGAAATCGCGAGGCCCGAATAGTCTGGGCTAGAAATCACATCGAATGGGGCGTGCAAGAATGGACTCCTGTGTTGTTTGGTAATGAATCGAGATTCGGTTTACGTCCAGATACTAGACGTACTCGTGCATGGAGACAACCTGGAAATGTTTTGAGACTTAGGACTGCACAGGAAGTTCACAGCTACCAAGGCGGAACGGTGATGGTTTGGGGTGGTATCAGCATTGGCGGAAGAACCGACCTCGTATTGCTGGAGAAGTTTGTAAATGCTCTTAGAAATAGGGACCTGATATTAGAACCATTTGTCATTCCGTATGCAGCTGCAGTAGGTGAAAACTTCATCTTCATGCATGACAATGTGCGCCCTCATACCGCCGCTATCGTAAGAGATTACTTGGATGGGAGTGGTATAAGTGTTTTGGATTGGCCTGCTCAATCGCCAGACCTGAATCCGATTGAGCATGTGTGGGATTTGCTTGGCAGAAGAATTTTAATGCGTAACATTCTCTTCCAGACACGAAATCAATTGTTCCATACGCTGGTTGAAGAATGGAATGCGATTGATCAGGAAAGCATCGATAATCTTATTCTCAGCTTACCAAATCGATGTAGGGCAGTTTTGAACAATCGCGGTGGACACACTCTATATTAGACATTGACCAGTGACAATTTTTTGCTCAGAATCCTAAGTGCATTGAATTCGAATTTTTCACTATTTTCTGTTAGATTAAAAGTTTCAATTGATTTGCAAAGTTTGTATGAAATTATGAATAAATTATGTGGCAAAAGATTATGTTCTACGTGGGTAACCAAAATTTTATTGAATTTCCCATTACCAAGTGACGAAACCCTAAAAATATCGCTGACCCTTACATTTTTTTGATGTGTGTATATATATATATATATATATATATATATATATATATATATATATATATATATATATATATATTTATATATATAACGACATCATTGCATTGATAACACATAACTATTTGAAAAATGACGACTTGTCAATTTTGGTATACGCAGCAGAAACTTTTTTGTATAAATAAAAGATTACTGTGTTGACAGAGATGACTTTTATACTATACTGCATATTCTACCATAATACGGAAAACAAATATCGTATTAATAATACCTTCCAATTCGGTTATATCAGTAATTGATAAGAAGATGATAAAATAATTTTTATCAAATCATGTGAATGTGTGTGTGCATGTGATACGATTTTAACTTTTTTCATATATAACTAATGAAGAGAAATAATTTCTGAACAAACTGAATAAAAACACACTGGGCTTGAGTTTCACCTAAGTATTATAGGTATACTTATAGTAATCTTGGTAATCTGACTGAAAATCCGTAGGGTTTTCAATTAGTGAAATTTAAGCGAAGTGTATTTTTATTTTGTATATCAATCATTCAATATTGAAAGCGAAGGAATTAAATCTGCGAAAAATTATTCGAAATGAAAAGATATGGACACTTAAGTTTCAATATCAAAAATAATTAATTGGTATGTTCAAGTGAATGAGGCAGTGTCATAACACTGGGTGGTTTGAAGTGCCACTCTTCTTTACCTATTTCGAACATTTTTCGATTGGAAATGTAAGGGTTGTTTTCCTTGTTAAATTTTGAACTTTCTTAGTGTAAACACTCTTATTTATCTATTTATCACGAATATCGGGAAAATTATCGATAATGCCAAATTCAGTAATTGCGCAAGTCATAAAAGAGATAAATATCGCATAGGTGCGCAATACCTGATTTTCTGAGCAAGCGCACATGTAACATTACACAGTACACACACAATTTTAACCTACTTTGTTCATATTTCCGAAAATTCTACACAATGTCTTCATATTTTTTGAAGAAAACCCGAAAATGTATAACTCGCGTTATTATTACATTTGTGATAATTCAGACTCAAGTAAACATTTCCTCAGGGAAATGAACTTTGGTATTCGTTATTAGGTTAACAGAAGAATAACTATTATCATTTAATAGTGATAATATTTATCATTCGAATTTATGAGAAAATTCCTGCAATAGTTTCATTGTATTGAATTAAATCGTATTCTTGTATTCAAGGAAAGGAGCCTACAGCGCTTGATAGCCGCGCTACGATGTTAAACCTATTGATACTGTTTGATGACCATTTAAGTAAATAAGCCCTCAGCGTTCATATCGCCAATACAAAATACGACAGATTAAAATATTTAGATTCTCCAGTCATATGGTTGAAATATTTACAAACTGATAATATTGAATTACAGAACTCTAGAGCCTGGAGTGGTGGATTGAGGTTACTAATTGAAGTGAACCAAAATGTGTATTCCAAGATGATTCTACAGGACCAACATAGACATGGCTTACTTTACGAACATTGATAAGCATTCCCCAAGCAAAAAATTTAAAAAATATATCAGAAGTATTTCAATCAAGAAGTATTTGCAGTAAGATTATTACAGAAAGTATATTTGTTAATATCTTGTTTCCTTTAGCCACACTTGTTAGATAACCATATAACCATGCACAGCTGGCCTTGAAAAATTAATATTTAATCACCTTATCAGATTATTTTTATTTGGATTGGTTTTGTTTTTTACTCTATAAAATATAAATACATAACAGGTCATTTATTTCACAATTATATTAGGATTGGACATTTACCATAGCGAATATAAAAAAATAAAACAACAACAAAAAAAGATTATGAGCCTGTTATATACATCATGCAATAATCAGCAGTGAAGTATACATATATAAAAAATTCTATAAATAATGAAGGTATTAAAATTTTTTGGGAATAAAATTATATGTCCAAAGATTATCAGATTTACTTTAAATTATACCACACCACGTATTTCACTGGAAATTTCAGCTACTTTGCATGCAAACTTCAAATTTGCGAAACGCCTATAAAAGTATGGTTTAGTGAATATTACAAACAGATTAACCAATAAAATATGAATGGCATTTCATAATTATCTCGTTTTATTACAAGTTATACCCTACGCAAATTTTGTGAGTCCAGTACAGTGCTGAGGAGATCAAATAAAATCGAAACAGCTGTCAATAGTACTAGAGTTGAAGTGAGTTTTCCATCATCTATTATTCACCATTATTTCAGAAGAGGTAACGAGTTTTCAGTGTTGGGACATATATAGCTAGCTTCCATGGAATGTTATTCGATAATTTTTCAAATATCAAATGACTTTTTTCAAAATCGTTTGAATTTTTTGTATGAATTACAAATGTATTGAAATTTATTGTATAAAAAGTAAATATCATCAGAAAAACACATGCTTGGTTTTGAAAATTACTATAATTGAATCTATGACGCAATGTGGCTTCATCAGATAAAACTGATTATTATTGTGATACCAACATCATAAGTTCAATTATAGTAATCATTAGAATCAAACATGTTTTTCTTATAATATCGTTATGGATTCTAGATCAGGAAACTCGAAAAGTTGTGAAATTTCGACATTCCTGAATATAATATCTAATCTAAGTATTAAGATGTATCACTAGGAATTAACATTTTCGTCACTGTTAAAATTATTGTTTTCTGAAATATTTTTATAGTTTGTAAGCCTGCGAATTTACTTCCATATACTTTAGCCACTATTCCATAAAATATATTCTGTTAATTTACATCCCTTCTAGATGTCAATATATTCATGTTATAATTCTAAAAAAATATTCAACTGAATAAATAATTATAATTCTAATCAAAACTGATAATATGCATTTTTAATTTAAGTTGAATGTTACAAAACTCACCATCATTTCCCATAGGCTGATTTGTAACAACTGGTTGATATCCACCTGGTGGTGGTGGATAACTGCCAGGTGGTGGTCCATATGATCCAGGTGGTCCAGGATACTGAGGGTACTGAGATTGTGGCTGGGGATATCCAGGTTGTCCCCCCTGAGGTGGATAATTCGGATCATAAACAGGATTAGGATCTAAAAATTGTAGAATATTAGCAACAACGACCTTATTCAATGTTGAGAAATTATAAATAAATCTTTAGGAAGAGACAGTTTCTCTTGATTACCGTTTCCTTGTAGAACTAATTCATTTCAAGGAAATATGTAAGAATTTCAGAAAATTATGATAATATAGTCTCAAGGTAAGAATTTAGTTTTCAACTGCAATCATTTTCTATATAACCACGTAGTGCATGATTTTAATTATAACAGACAAATTGATCAAGCTGTGGATGAAAAATATTTGTAGCATAAACTTTTAGATGGCAATTTTTCATGAAAAAGAACATATTTATGTAGGAAATAAAGGTTTCATTATGTACGGATTTAACTAAAAAATGCTGTGATCAATTATATCTGAACCAAAACTGATTGTTTCATAATTAGTTAATGAATATTGGAAACAGCTTCAACACATACAAATTTACTCACGTGGGTATCCGCCTTGAGGGTTCGCGGGTGGATACGACATACTATAACAGATAATTTAATGATTATGAAATATAGCAGAATTGGTTTTTTAAAGCATATATTCCACAAACTTGATGCTATACTTTATAATGTGGAAAATATAAGAAATAATAGGACAACTATTCAATTATAATTATCAAGAACATTTTGCAGATAAAGAAGGATATCCTGAAAAACCACAGGCTTATTTAATTTATCATCGAATCGATAGGTTGAGATATCATTCAATCAGAAACATATTGAATTAACTTTAGATCAACCAAACTAATAACCATTGAGAAAGTAGTTGGTTTCTTCTTGCAAATATAAATATGTATATAGGTATATATATATATAATATATATATATATATATATATATATATATATATATATATATATATATATATATATATATATATATAAAGATCAGATAAGCCAAGCCAGTCTAAGAACGTTTGTATAATAAAAGTTTTCTGATAACCACTTTACCTATCTATTTAATATCAATAATTTCCTTATTGACGCCAGTGACATTAATTAATAAGAAATCACAATCAAATTCGAGTATCAAAGCAACTAAATACAATTCACGTTGTTATCTTACCTATTTCAGTCGATAAAATAGAAATATAAGGATCTGCCTATTGAAATGACGATTATTATTAAATGCGCCCACTTATGACATAACAATTCAGAATGTTGCAAATATTCTATTTTAACCAAAAGTTTTGCACTGAATAAAAGCAACTGAATTATTTAATGCACGCCCCTTTCCCTTTCTTTAGCCAAGCTGCCTAGTGCTATAAATGGGTTGAAGTTTGAAGTCGAAAGACCGCAAAAAAAATATAATCCGTAAAGAGTAGTCAGTAAACAAGTTGACTGGCCACTTTTCGATTTTTTTTTCTAGTCCTGTCAAAAAATTCTTCTAATGTTAAGGTTAGCTAATCAGACTTGTTGTGAAATGTCATAATTCATTCATTTTGTATACTTTGAACTATATGTATTTATCTACCTAAACGGTACAAGAAGAAGAACAAAGATCAGAATTGTTCTCTGGTTGACTACACTGAAAGTTAAGAATCAGGTTTTTTCAAGTGTCTCTCTCTCTTGCCTCTTCTTTGATATAACACTTTTTTCTAGTCATCACGTCCACTACGTTTTTCTTGTAACAAATACCGTATCAATCAGAATGAAATAGTGAGACACAGAAAATTACCTACATTTTGTCAGTGTTGCCGTTTTGGCATTTTTAATGCTAAATCTAGCATTTTTTTGTCTCAGCATGTAAAATTTGAGTTTAGCATATTGCATGTTTTTAGCATTTTTTGGCCTCCTTCTACCAATAATAGAAAATTTTCAATCTGCTATGGATATTAACACTTGAATGACTTTTCCTATGGAATAAATGCATATCAAGATAAAGTCTATAGGCATTTCTGAAACTCAACATAATTATCTAATAGGGGAATTCATCAATATTCGAAGAAACGATTAGAGGAATCGCTCAGTCAGCACCCGAAGCGAGTTAGCGAAGATTAAGACGTTTTTTTTTGTGATATTAACGTTTAAGTGAGCACACTTGCAATTCTTTTGTGAACATACCGCAATTTCAAGGGTCTATTACCTATCAGAAATATGCAAGACAACATTTTCTGACAGTAGAAGTACGGACAACATGAAGTTACATAGAACAAAATATTCCTACATTATATATTTTTTTGATTTTGCTTAAAATCAATTAATTATTAATCAAAATAAAAATAAAATTTATATAATTGTATTAAAAATACTTTTAAACTGTTTGGCATTTTTTTCAGCATATCAATAATTTCATTTGGCATTTTTTAGCATTGTTCCCGAGAGATTTTAGCATATTTCTCAAAAACGAAACGGCAACACTGCATTTTGTAGGTTTATGTTCAGTTCACAGAGTTGAAATGTATATTTCATCACAGACAAAATAAATATTGCTGTTAATATTTTTTCACTTCACTTATTCTATTAACTATTGAGTCAATACAGTCAATAGTATTATCTCAGGGCAGCATTAGTCGGATCTCGTGTGTGGTCTCTCTTTCGAAATAGTTTGGGCTTCTCTAATCTTTATACCAGGTCTTTTCAACTCTAGCTTGAATTACATAAGCTCTTGTAATTTATAAAGGCAAACAAATGTGTTTAAGCATAACTTAATTTATATTAGTGAACCGCTTCTCGTTAATTTTTTGAATTCCCAAACTCATTCAATATATTTTCCTCAAAATATTGAGTATAGGTATGGACTCTATGGAAATATCCAATCTCATATAATTATGTTCTTGTAGAGTATTGTGTTTAATTTTCCATAGGAACCAATGTAGTTACAGCTGCATATTTAAATGTGGAACTCTTCATGCTGAGTATATGAAACTTTGTGAAAATTTCTTCTTATGAATAGAATTTTCGTTCCTTTCATCTGACTGCAAGTAGTTAGTCTAGGTGGGAATAGATGACGCGTATATCCATACGGAATTGAACTCGCCATTGCATTGCCATACACGTCATTTAGGACTGAGATGTTAAACACGAACAATCTACAGAATTCACTGACGGTAACGGAACGGATTTTAAATTCTCAATTGAGAATTCATGAATCCTCTCAAAAATGTGTTATAGCGTAAAAAGATAAAATGCGAATGAGCTACCGACCAATAGATGTCTCTAAAGCGCTACAGGTTTCTGTTTGTCTCATTCAAGAAGAAAGAAGATCGCTAGCTGTGCGCATACCGTGGTGGTGGTACTTTGACGTGCGCAGAGAGAATATTGAAATTCATTAAATTGCCTTGGTATTCGTGTGTATCGAAAATGTAAGTAGTCCCGAGTTGGCCCCTCGTGGCTGTACCTCTGACGAATATTGTCCGTGATGAACATATTGCTAAGATGGCGACATGTGCATAATTATTTATGATATGGATTGCATGTCGTGCAGACGTGTAAACAACAAAATAAATCAACGTACAACATAAACGAAGTGCAGTGCCCGTAGAAGCAGTTGTGTTAGTTGAAAGTTTGGTTGTAAGCGGACACTATGCGTGAGTTTAAAGTTGTCGTGTTAGGTTCGGGTGGGGTTGGGAAAAGTGCATTGACAGTACAGTTTGTGTCGGGTTGTTTTATGGAGAAATACGACCCAACTATAGAGGACTTTTATCGTAAGGAGATCGAGGTAGACAACTCTCCTTGTGTCTTAGAAATTTTGGACACCGCTGGCACGGAACAATTTGCCAGCATGCGCGACCTCTACATAAAGAATGGCCAGGGGTTTGTAGTGGTATATAGTTTAACAAACCACCAAACATTTCAAGACATTCGGACTATGAAGGAATTGATCACCAGAGTTAAAGGTACGGAGAGGGTTCCCATATTACTTGTAGCAAATAAAGTAGACCTGGACCACCAGCGGGAAGTGACTTCCTCGGAAGGTAGCAGTCTTGCTGCACAATGGGGTTGCCCCTTTATCGAGGCGAGTGCAAAGAATCGAACAAACGTCAATGAGGTGTTCGCCGAGATCGTGCGTGAGATGAACTTTAGTCCGGAGAAAGATAAAAATCCTTATTGTTGTTGCAGTTTGCTCTAATAACGTGGCCCCGTTACGTTTACCGAAATGGCAAGCCAATCGAACACTTCTGCATTGTATAGTGAGCTAGAAATTCTCTCCGCGCGAACTGAGTCAAGTGAATCACCAACTTACCCCACTTTGTTTTTGTTAACTGATGTTGATTAGTAATCTACAGAGAGATGAGATCAGTTAACTCCGTTCGAGTGTTTGGACCGCAATCCGCCGTATTAAGACTATAAGCTCATTTCTAGTATACTTACTCATTGATATATTATATAAGTAATGGCTTAGAACAGCACAATATATTTTTATACATTGAACAAAGTCAACGCGAACGATACATAACTATTTTATTTAGAAATTTTTGAACCAACTCATATCTACCATCAGATCTTTACTACCTATTAATAATAGTGCCTGAATGATTCAACTAAGGTTGCAATGCGACTGTTCAAGCATAGATAAATGGTACCCACATGGCCTAATCCCTAGCCACATGGTTGCTAAATTATACCGGCCAATATCGTCTTGGTGCCCCAATTATCATGTGAGCTCATATTGTACATATTAGAAGACTAACATAATTTTATCGAGAACTCTGTGTTTTGTAATATAAAACTACTATGTGATGTGTGTTTGATTGAGGGATGCGTGCTTAAATACTAAAATACGATTTTGTAAGTATTCAAATGTTGCCGATAGGATGTGTGTTCTGAGAGCCAAAAAGGATTTGTGATATACGTATTATAATAAAATTCAAGTGCAACATATTAGTTTTCTTTTGAATTCACAAATCCTCACCACAATAGCTGGCATAGGGAAACAGTGCTAAATCAAGAAGTGTTGAATTTTCTGAACAGTGTTCACATGTTGTTTCAATCTGATCATTTTTAGTACAGCCATTTCAATCCAGTAGTAGCTGCAATGGAATTCACACATGTGGTTTCATACTTGGCTGTGCTGTGGGTTTTTGTTGTTTATTTCAACTCAAACGCTCCACACTGTTTTGGATGACTTGATTGTTGTTATTGTGTTATACTTGATCCTACTAAATCTAACTGATTTTTTTTCGTGCATTGATGATTCCACACAAAAAAGTTCAATCATGTACCCCTCAAAACAATTCTATATGTTTTTTCATTCAAAATCTGTCTTGAAGACCAACTGTATGATTGAAACATAAATGTTTCTAATTAAAATTTACTTTTTTTTTTATGATAATTTGCATGGAATTTATGGAGTTGATAGTTTTATTAACTTTCAATTTTTTTTCATTTAAAGAAAAAAATTGTCAATTAATAGGATGACTCTAATAAGTTTAGAATAACAAGGAGACGCTAATTCTATCCATATTTAATTAGATTAATTATTGAAATTTATTTCTATTTCTCAATTAAATAAGAAGTAGACCAATCTTAGTAATTAAAACTTTGACAATAGAGGGGGGAGAATCTGCTATAAATTCGTAAGTTGCATTAAGAACAATTTTTTAAGGAGGCTCCGTGGCGGAGAGGTTATAGGTAGCGCTATGCCGTCTTCGTTGACGGAGTTGGTGGGTTCGATTCCCACCGTATTCCTGGGTGTTTGTGTGCGTTCTGAGTTTTCAGTGGTTCCCCTCATTTAGTAATTTGATGGCTAATGTCCATAGATGACGAAGCCAAATTGTACGGGGGTCGGGCGGTGTGAGAGGGCACACGTCCCATCTCTTAAAAAAAAAAAAGAACAATTTTTTTCGCACCGGATCTCTGGACTTCATTTTTCATCACGTCCAACTGATTTTCATTAGTCAAATTCATTACGTATAATGCATTTCGATTTCATTATTACACGCATAATTTAATGAAATAGAACCAAGGCCTGAAATTCAATTTTTGGAGGAATACATAAACAAAATAATGTATAGGAGAATGTACCTAGTGTAGGTATTTTATATCACTAGACTAGGTACGTTATTTGCAGTACTCCTGGACCAAATGTTTTTTCTGTACTGACATTTATTTCATAGTGGGTTGGAAGTTTTTCATACAATGTTACTCAAAAGTATTGATAAGTAATTATCAAATTGATATTACTTTAAATCTTTTAACTAACCTGTTGAGCTTGAGATGAAATTAATTCTAGATGTAATCTCTAGAAATCATGAAACTGAAAAAGTAACTAGCATAAATAGGTACATAACTTTTCGAAAATCTTGATGAAACACGAAAATCAATAGACTTTCAAGGAAAACCGATCTTGATTTAATTATTGATTTCTTTCCATCGAAACTAGGTAAGTAAATAATTTTTAATCGTTTTTTCCCATAAAATACATACTATTGCAGCCGAAGCAAAGCAGTCAGGTGAGGGAGTAGTTTTAGACCACGATTTTCGATCTAGTATGTATATATATATATATATATTTTTTTTTTTTTTTTTTTTTTCGGTAAATATTGGCATCTCCAGAGGCTCCCAATGAGCTGAAATTTGATAGATACCTGGGATTGTTATCGTTGCAGAACAAAAGTTTCAATTTCTACGTATATATTTCTTGTTGTTCATGAAAATTTTCCAAATTCCACAGCTTCTGTAGATTGAGTTAGAGGGTTCAAACTTGGTACGTAGATTGAGTCTATGTCGAGCCAGTGCCTTTTGGTAGTTTCAACAATTTTCCTCAGTCGCGTTGCACTGCGCGGGGACTGTTTTGTTCAAATCGCATCGCTGTCAGTAGACGATGCACTTCGCGATTTTTTTTAAAAGAGAGTTGAAATTTGGTACGTGGATCGAGTTGATGTTGAGGTACGTTCTTTCGTTGATTCAACATTTTTCCTCAACCACGGATTTTTTTTAAATAAATAATTATTTGCTGCTTTCCAATTCGGTTTGCTATTTGAGCGTGATTTCTCAAAATAGTATTCAATCCCTTAGAATCGCATATCGACGTGATGCATTTCACTCGAAAAATACGACCTTAGTGATGAAGCTCTATATATATATATATATATATATATATATATATATATATATATATATATATATATATTTATATATATATATATATATATATATATATATATATATATATATATATATATATATATATATATATATATATATATATATATATATATATTATATATATATATATATATATATATATATATATATATATATATATATATATATATTATATATATTTATATATATTTTATATTTATATATATTTATATATTTTATATATATATATTTATATATATATTTTTATATATATATTTTATATATATATATATATATTATATATATATATATATATATATATATATATATATACTATATATTATATATATATATATATATATATATATATATATATATAATATATATATATATAATATATATATATATATATATATATATATATATTATATATAATATATATATATATTAGTATATATATATAGTATATATATATATATATATATATATATATTATATATATATAATATATATAATATATATATATATTATATATATATATATATATATATATATATATATATATATATATATATTATATATATATATATATATATATATATATATATATATATATAATATATATATATATATATATATATATATATATATATATATATATTTTTTTTTTCTTTCTTTGAATCTCCACTTATAAAGGAGACTGTCAATTTAGACTTGTAGTCTTTTCCGAATGACTGTTTCTGTGTATTGCAGGTGATTTCTTTCTGTGAATTCGTTCTGGAATTTCAAGTTTCAATCCACATAATTATTTAACGAGGGATTTCCTGCATGTATCCTTTTGAATACCCATTAATAGCAAGGAGTTTGATTTTAACTCAATTGAGCGTATTAAAGGTTGATTTAACCGTGAATTTGACTGATATTGGCGTCACGTAAATAATTATTTTCATAGGTGATATTTGAACACTTGCACGAGACGAGCAACAAGTTTATTCCAGGAAAATTATAGCACTTTTTTTTTGTTAGATCATACTAACTTTTAACAAATACACTTTCAATCACTTCTTTCATTTTGGTATAGCCAAGATGTTTATCAATTTATGGCCTTCATGTGCAACAATACTGATTTACACTGTAGTAGAATCATTGCACATCAATTTTGAACAGTATACAAAATTCACATTCTAGACTATTTCATCCAATTTTTAGTTTGATTTGGACTCTCAGTTCTGCATTATATACTTAACTGTGCAGTTAATGATGGCTACTTCTGCTAGTCCTATGTTCTATGCTGTTGCGTACTGTTAAATTTAATTGTGTTGAAAATAATTGCTCAATTTAATCAAATGTACAGCTGCTTCATTGTTATTGTTAGCTCTAGACGAAGTCAAGAAATGTTTTAACTGCCAAAACAAAGATTGAACAGAAACAGGTAGATATAGTGGTTTCAAACTTACCACTCCAAACGAATAAATTCTAGGCAAAATGGTGCTTTGTATAAGAATTTTATTCTCTGTACTGGGACCTATTTTCAGACTGAAATACTTCAAGAGAACGTCATAAAAGGGCAGAAAGGACGGATCCTTGAAACTACCAGCGTGGTTTTCGAGGAACGGTCGAACGGAGCCAGGGGCCCTTGAATGGAACATCTGTTTTTAGTTAAATGAATCTTTATAATCGCAGCATAATTTACGTTACCATAAATTGAATCACATCCTTTCTAATATGTATTTTGGAACATTTCATTGTGAACCAGTTGGGCAGTGGCGTAGTTTGCGGAAGGGTTTTCGCAGTTAATAGCTATGCTATAGCAAGTTAATTTTAATATTTATTTGTGATGATCAACCCTCCAACGGAGCTAGTTTTGCGAGACTCGACTTAATGAAATTCCCATTAATCAAGAGGAGAATTTGAACTATTGAATATATACATATATATATATATATATATATATATATATATATATATATATATATATATATATATATATATATATATTTTTTATATATATATATATTATATATATATATATATATATATATATATATATATATATATATATATATATATAATCTTTTGATAATTAATAGCAATAACAGGCTTGTTGAATCTCGATTTTATCAAAAAGTTGACGTTTATATATATATATACACTGGCCAGCAAAATTAACGCACCACTAAAATTTTGGTCAATTTCAAAGTTAATTTTCTCGCGAACTGCTGAATCGATTTAGATAAAAAAAATTTTAATGTAGCTTAAATCTTCAGAAATGACGTTATGCAAAGAGAGAAAATTTGAATTCGAATTTTAGGCATATACTGGGTGTTTGAAGAAAAACTAGTAAAATGCAAAACTTTTGTCATATTCTGTGGGAATTCCCATCTACAGTATTAGGTGTCTCTCTAAGTCAAAATATAGCCCCATCTTTTACAAGCATTTTGTTTTTTTATTCACGTTTTTATCTCACATATTAAATGAAATACGGAATTTAATGTCGAAAAAAGACTTAAAGACTTCAATTTGCTAGGGAACATGTGAACTGGACTGGACTTTAAATAGCGAAAAGTACATTGACGAAATTTTGTCAGAGCATGTGGTCCCTATGGTTGGTTATATTGGAGATAATTTTATACTAATGCAAGATAATGCCAGACCACATACTGCGAAAATAGAACTAAATTATCTAAATCAGGTGAATATTGACGTCCTAGATTGGCCTACAGGTAGTCCAGACCTTAACGCTACAGAACATTTATGGGATCTAATGAAAGGCAGCTTAGAGATCATGCAAATCCCCACCTTCCTCCTTGGATTGATGTAGAAAAACATTATGAGGGAAATATGGACAAATTATAGATCAAGCAAAAAATTAGACGTCTGGTTCAAAATATGGGTCGTCGATGTCAATCAGTTATAAGGAATAGGGGAGAAAACACCCTATGTTGACTTTTTATTTAATGTTTAAGAATTTTATTTCAAATTTTTTTTTTAAATAAATTTTAGTTGTTGTACGTTTTTACATTAAATTCCGTATTTCATTTTAATAAGCAAGATAAAAAGTGAATAAAATAAAAACAAAATGCTTGTAAAAGATGGGGGCTTTATTGTGACTTAGAGAGACCACCTAATACTGTTGATGGGAATTCCCACAGAATATGACAAAAGTTGTGCATTTTACTAGTTTTTTCTTCAAACACCCAGTATAATTGCCTAAACTCGATTCATTAAATTTTCTCTCTTTGCATAACGTCATTTCTGAAGATTTAAGCTACATTGAAAATTTTTTTTATCTAAATCGATTCAGCAGTTCGCGAGAAAATTAACTTTGAAATTGATCCAAATTTTAGTGGTGACGTTTAATTTTTGCTGGCCAGTGTATATATATATATATATTATATATATATATATATATATTATATATGTTATATATTGATGTTATATATATATGTGTATATATATATATATATATAAATATATATATATATATATATATATATATAAATATAAATATATACAGTGCAACCTCGATAAAACGAATCGGTAGGGAACAAGTAAATATTCGTTATATCAAGTAATTCGTTAAACTGGGGTTTAATATATTGATGTTAGGGTGGTCTAAAATTTGTCCTAAAGAGGTAAAAAAATAGTTTTATTCACCTCAGCATTACTTACTCATCTTGTTCTAGCAAATAACTTCTACTAATAAATGATAACACATTTTGTGTTTCAATAATAACGTAGGTATCTAGGTGGGTACATACATTATGTAGGTAATTTAATGTTAATTTCGAATATTCGCACAACAAAACACGAATTAATCTTCTAAATTTACAGGCAAACCACTTTCTTCTGAAAAGTTATCTTTACATTTTAAAATTGTAGCCAATGTACTTGCAGGAATCCCGAACTTATAAGCTATGTCTAATTTTTTCATCGTAGGATTTTCGTCAACATAATTCGCTTTTCTGCGACTGATTAGTAAGATATTCTACGTTTCTGAGCCATTTTTTCAAAAATAATAATAATAATAATAAATTTTATTCGTACGTTGGCTAAAACAAGCATGTACACGTCATAATAATGTATAAATAGAATCTTAGAATACACATATAAATAAAAACATACTAACATATCTACAACATAAGTTACAAACACCAGCACAGAACTATGTGGAACAAAACTCTTCGAATGAATAAAATGCATGACCTAGTAGAAAACGCTTCAGCTCTTTTTTTAACTTTACAATACTAGTTCTGCTAGTAATAAATGATGGCAATTTATTATAAACAGTAACAGACATTGCAACTTGAATCTTTAACAATAGTGACGAGCAGCAGTGTTTACATTACTTTCCATCAAACAACAATGATGGTTTCACGAAAAAAACGTGTCGAAACCTGTAGCGACATGAATCACATACTATGGGATTAAGGGTCGGTCATTCATTGGTGGGAACGTGATATAAAAGTTTTGGGTTGACAAAATTCGTTGAATAGAGGTATTTTCAATTTTTTTGATAGTTGAAAATTCGTTATAAAGAGGTTGTTCGCAAACAATGTTCGCAATTAAAGGTATTTTTTAAATTGACTTATGAAAAATTCAAGGGGATTACGAAGAATTCGAGGAAGTCATTATATTGAGGTACGTTATATTGAGGTTACACTGTGTGTGTGTATATATATATATATATATATATATATATATATATATATATATATATATATATATATATATATATATATTTTTTTTATTATTTTTTGAAATAATATATTGAATGATTTTATAAAATTTGTTTAGCTTTTAAGACGTCAGTTGCATAGAAGGAGCATTAAATAATATTATCAATATACATATACATGCATGTAGTCATATTCTGTGTTCCGTTCTTATCTGAACGTTGTTGAACGACAATGTTATCAAATAAACAAATTCCAGGAAGAAGCATATCAAGAAGTAGTTCTCAGCAAACTGCTTATTCTAGCTCCTAATGGAATTGTGTTATATTCTGTATGAAGATACTAATTTATTAACGATATAATAGAGAAGCAGTAATAGCAATTATAGTAAATATGTAGTGAATAATTCAAATTGATTGAAAGACAAACGTTAAATACCTAATACTAATATGGAAATAAATAGGAATGTATTAGATAATTATCGTTGAAGAGGCTATCAACAATTTGTTGAAAACTTCGAGTGATAAAAATGCGGTGTTTAATATCATCAGAAGGTTAATACTTGATTCAAGTTTTGGAGCTTTTTCAGTTTTATTTTCCTTATGTAATAAAATTGAAAAAGATTTTTTCTTCAAAATTTAGTAGTTATGGACCATTCATTTATTCCGATATATGTTGAGCCCAATAGTTATTTGTACAATATAAATCGGCCTAATATATATATATATATATATATATAATATATATATATATTATATATATATATATATATATATATATATATATATATATTTATATATATATATATATATATATATATATATATATATATATATATAGGGTTGGGATAAAGAATGGAACCAAGTAAATATCATTTGAACGAAAAGGAGAAAAGTCCAATGGCGCAAAATGCATCTGATGTATGATTTTTTGTTGATAATATACTTCCAGTTCCGGTTGTACCGGAAATAGACCCTAAGTCGCTCATTTCAAATCGAATACCCTATATATTATTACATTTTTGGATTCTACTTAAGATTCTAGGCAGATTCTATGCATCATGTCCTATACCTAAGTCTAAGCGTTTTTGACATAGGTATTTAGGTTTTTATGTCAAAAACGACGATTGCAAACCCTAATATAATTATCAATTGTTCCTATAAGGAAGCCTTTTTTACTTACTTTGGTTTAGATTCCTTGTTGAAAAGGACATACTTTAATAGATTTTGTATAATATTTGGATAACTAATCATACAGAGTGTTCAAAAAATAAGATCTAAAATGAAATTGAGAAAACTGACAAAAATCAATTTTTTCAAATGGAAACCCCCATTTTTCTTATTTTGTAGTATTTAACATTTAAAAAGAAGGTAACTTTGTATAAGGTTATCTATACCTAGAATTTGAAGTTTTCGAAATATTGCCAATTTAATATTTTTATATGGCGATTTTGCATTTAATCGTTAAGCAATTAGACCTAGGATAGCCACGATCGTATTTGACATTTCAAATCATCGTAATGGCACCCCGGTTAAATTATACAAACGAAGATTATTTAAACTTATTCATTATTTATAGACAATGTGATAAAGTTATTTCAAGAACATGTGATACATTTGCGACCCGATATCCTCATAAACAAAAACCATCACCAAATACTATTAAACGAATTATAGAAAACTTCTTTTTAAATGCTAAATACTACAAAATAAGAAAATGGGGGGTTTCCATTTGAAAAAATTGATTTTTGTCAGTTTTCTCAATCTCATTTTAGATCTTATTTTTTGAACACTCTGTATGATTAGTTATCCAAATATTATACAAAATCTATTAAAGTAGGTCCTTTTCAACAAGGAATCTAACCCAAAGTAAGTAAAAAAGGCTTTCTTATAGGAACAATTGATAATTATATTAGGGTTTGCAATCGTCGTTTTTGACATAAAAACGTGAATATGTCAAAAACGCTTAAACTTAGGTATAGGACATGATACATAGAATCTGCGTAGAATCTTAAGTAGAATCCAAAAACGTAATAATATATAGGGTATCCCATTTAGAATAAGCGACTTAGGGTCTATTTCCGGTACAACCGGAAGTATATTATCAACAAAAAATTATACATAAGATGCAGTTTGCGCCATTGGACTTATCTGCAAAATTTCATAAATATTCTCATCTTCGTTCAAAAGATATTTACGTGGTTCCATACTTTATCCCAACCCTGTATATATATATATCTATATTTATATATATTATATATATATATATATATATATATATATATATATATATATATATATATATATAGGATATCTATTTGTAGGGACAGTAGCAAGGTAAAAGGAAAATCTAAGAAGTTAATCCAAGCTTTAGGAATCTTATATTCCATCATCAGAGAAAAACTGTAGTGAGAATGATTACATAGATGTTGATAATACGATATAAGAAACATTAAAAATGATGCTAATTGTTAAAAAAAGATAAAAGTTGATACATTTTTGAAGTTATAATTAAATTTCTGAACGAAATGACAAATCGGTGTCACTCATTTTTTTTATATTCAAATTGAAGTTTGACATTATTTCATTACGTTAAATTAATTTGATTTTGTGTTATTTTATATCAAGTGAAAGTAAAAAAGAATAAATTTCACTCAAATGGCTTATATCTGTTTTTTTATTGGAAAAACTTCAAAGAGTTTCCTTTTACATTGCTGCAGTCTCTACAAATAGATATCCTCTAAACTAGACAGAGACTATCCCCCTCTTGTATATATATATATATATATATATATATATATATATATATATACATACATATATATATATATATATATATATATATATATATATATATATATATATATATATATATATATATATATATATATATATATATATATATATATATTTCATTTAAAAATAATTAGCTGAAGATCAATTAAAACTATCAAAAAAATTGTGTGAAATTTAGAAAAGATGTAATGTATATTTACTGGACGGTGCTGTAGTGGTAAATCGGCTTGAATTCTGTAATTTATATAGAAAACCTATGCAAATAAAAGCTTGATTAGTGCACCCCAGCAGCTTCAGAGCTATAAGAAAAGTGTTCATATTCGACAATTTATTTATTTCTCTTCAGGGTAAAAAGTATTCTTGAAATACTTGTCCACTTCAGTAACTAGGATCTTCGTCGATATAAGGTATTTATTTATGGAAACAACTTCAACCTCTTTCACAACAAATGAGCACTTTGTGGCTGAATATTGCACGAACCGTTAGAACTGTATCGCTCCTTCACGACGTATTTATAATATATCATATAAAGTTTTAGGGTATAAATATCACTCGTTCCACTAACTTAGCCATTTACTCATAAATATGCTGTTTATTATTACTCGAGTTAAAAAGGGAGTTTACTTAATTGTGCTTTCCAATGACAGGGAAGGCGTGCATTTGCATTGTTCCACATTTTCATTAGAGACTCCAGTAAGAAGTTATAAAGTTAGGAATTCATACGGTAAGTGCATTTACCTCTTCGTTAGATATTGTAGGTTACCTAAAGATAAAAATAAATTACGCATTATTTTTCCATATTCTATGATGTTTGTTATTTTGTGTCAAAACTGGAAACATCAAATCGTCACGAAAAATGTTGATAGCTCCCTTTCACTGTAAAAAATGAGACACCGAGTTGACATGACTCACTTGGTGAGCAGGAAATTATTGTTATCGTACTTTGTTCATCAAGGATAAGTATTTTCGTGTCAGCCGCCTGGCTAGTACTTCAATCCGGTTTAGTTTTAGCAGAATCGGCTAAATATTGAATAACAATTTCTACTTAATTCTGTAATTATAATCAAGCTTGAATCAAAGTTTCTATGAAGTAATTTTCAATAATCCGCATGTGCTACATTTTAATAGATAATGAATTGTTCAAGGTGCTAGAAAACTTGTTTTGTGCTGTGCATTGCTACATACTCTTTCATACCTACGTTTTCCAGGTACTCGTAATTATGTATGATAGTAATCTGAATTTCGAATTATGACAATGACAATCGGGTTAATGACTTGAGATTTGTGCTTGATAGTTAATGAGGGACTATAATACTGAACTTTATTTAATTCCATATTAAGCTTTAGTTATATTATGAGTATTTTTTTCGACAGAATGTCTTCGATGTAATTGAATGTCAGTAGCAGAGCTCCTTCACTAAGATCCTGTTTTCTTCATATTTCTGTTTTTTTTTAATACAAGTTCTTAAACCCCTTAAAACGAATGAAAAGTTTATATAAAAATTGCAGCGATGAGGAAAAACCTTGGAAAGTCCCAATTAAATTTGGAGTGACTGTAGAGATGCGCAATGCTCGAAAATCCTCAAAATCGCTGGAAAATTGACCATGAAAATTGCGACGATGAAAGAAATCGAGTAAAACCCGCAATGTGCACTTTCCTTAAATAAACTCTACCAACGTAGCAAATTTCAACCCCTCTCAATCCCCAGAATCTGTGGATATGGGCAAATCTTCAAAATCCACGAAAAACTCACTGAATTAAAACAGCGGCGGCTGAAAAAAGTAGATAAAACCATTACAGACTTCCACAATTCAACTCAAGCCACGTAAACAATGTCAAGCTCCTCAAACTGAATGTACTATAATGCTGTGAACGTACGCAAATCCTCAAACAATACGAAAAAACAAGAAATCCCTACTTAAAATAGACGGCGATTAGAGAAAAGAGTTTATAACCTCAAAAGGCACTTCAATCGCATCAATTCAATTCAGGTTCTTACAAATTTTCAATACTCTAACTGAATTTGGAATGGGGTTTGAGCGTGCAGAAACCCTGCAAAAACCGGGGTTTCTGCTCCATAAGCCCCCCCAATAAGCCCTAGGAGGCTGCATTTCGAATATGTTGTACATAATTAGTTTCCACATCTTTTGTCGCCAGTTGAACTGCTCATGAATCTCCCCGCCACTCTACAAATATATATATATATATATATATATATATATATATATATATATATATATATACATATATATATAATATATATATATATATATATATATATATATATATATTATATATATATATATATATATATACAATATATATATTATATATATATATATATATATGTATCCGTATTGTATTTACTTTTTATTCATAGCCTAGCTTTCGAAACACTGCGTTTCTTCTTCAGGGCAATCTGTAAAGTATTATCATTTATTTATTTAACATATCAGTTCAACAAAAAAAAACAGTGTACTCACCAATGTGAAGTTACAAACCTGCTCGGCAATTAAACAGCAAAACAAATAACAGTGGTCATTACAGATTATCCTGAAGAAGAAACGCAGTGTTTCGAAAGATAGGCTATGAATAAAGAGTAAATACAATACGTAATTTAAGATAGACAGAGTTCCCTACGTTTCAGATCCTATATAGTTCAACTTTTATCGAAGAATATATATATATATATATATATATATATATATATATATATATATATATATATATATATATATATATATATATATATATATATATATATACCTATTCGTTCAAAGTTCTGCTACTTAGGTATTTAAATCAAATGTATTCGAGAATTGTTAACTTAACGTTAGTGAAGAAATGTGTTGAAGGTTCTTGATATCCTTTGCTAATATTATTATTTATTTGAAAATATCGGCAAAAGAAGGTATGCCTAGAATATCTGTAAATTTCAACAACTCGGTATGAAAGCCAGAGAACAACTGGAACTTAATGTACCCCAAGCTTTAAAGTCTTACAAAAAAAATCAATTGGCAATGAACTCAACACAAATTTCTAGTTAATAAAATAAATGTTGAGAAACGTGTTTCGACTTTTCGCGTATAATGAGAACATTGCAAACTATCATTCACAACTGTGTTCGCATGCGGCAACCGATATAGAAATTAATTGTCTTGCTTCTAGTTCCATAATTTCCGACCAATGGATCGTTCGTAAAGCAGCAGTACAAGAGAGAGAAAATAGAAATTACGTATGTTAACTTGATATATATCCTACACGAAAAATCTATTGTTTGCGTGCGTTATAAGCATTGGACTTAATCATTTCACTGGGAATTCTTGAACAATATGAATATAATAAAACTGATAGTATAATACGCGTATCACTGAATAAGTTTCAAAATTTATGGTTATGTGTATATCGATGAAGATATATTAATTATATACAAAAAATATCCGATATATAAAACAGACTTAATCAGGTCAGCAAAGGAGTAATTATATGCAACCTTGTTAGAATAGATTTTAAGTCGCAGGGTCAATCTCATCGAAAACTTTGGAATAAACTTTTTTTTATGTTTGATTAAGACGTTAAATACAGTAATAATACGGCAGTAACAGTAACTAATTCAATAATGAAAGTTACTTCATATTTCCATTTACCGGTTGCTTAGATTTCCGGCAGTTAAAATAAATATTACCTATATATGAGAAACAATATACTTTCTATATTTCACTTTTTTTTTTCAAATGTTTGCAACTGCAGTTTCCTAATACTACTACATTTTCAAGCAAATCAATCAAAAAAATTTGCTTGAGAATGTAGTAGTATTACCACACTTTCAAGCATAATCAATCACAACATTTTGCTTCAGCATGTAGTAGTATTTCTACATTTTCAAGCATAATCAATAAAAAAATTTGCTTGAGCATGTAGTAGTACTACTACATTTTCAAGCAAAATTAATCAAAAAATTTTGCTTGAGCATGTATGCGTACTAGGTACTTCTATTTCAAGCAAAATCAATCGAAAAAAGTTTGCTTGAGAATGTAGTAGTGCTACTACATTTTTAAACAAAATCAATCAAAAAATTTTGCTTGAGCATGTAGTACAAGTACATTTTCAAGCAGAATCAATACAAAAAATTTGCTTGAGCATGTAGATGTGCTAGGTACTACATTTTCTAGCAAAATCAATCAAAATATTTTGCTTGAGCATGTAGTATTACTACAACATTTTCAAGTAAAATCAATCAAGTAATTTAGTAGTACTACGAAACTGTATTCGCAATCATTTAAATGAAAAAAGTGATAAAAATAAAGAATATTGTTTCTTGTCACAAAGTAACGAACAAATCCATGCAATATTCAAAATTCATATTGTCATACTTTTAAATCGTTATTGCTTATATGTTAATATCGAAGTCCAGTTATCTAACCACATTCAATAATAAAAAGTTTGAATGTAGAAAAAAAAATATCTAGAAGATAAAAAATATTTTGCGACTGATAAAATAATTGAAGAATACGTCCGAAGCACCCGAAAAAATGTGTCCGTTAGATAAAATGGTTTGTTATATCAGAGAAACCATACACTGATCATCTTCAATGTCAAAATTAGATTAAGATATTTCGAGTTAATGTACAAACATAAATTAACCACGCAATGATTATTTTTATAGTTGAGTTCACGTATATTTCAACAAAAATAGGCTGGTGGCATCACATTAATAATCCAAAAATTATATTAAATGTTATGTTTTGTACTTAATCCTAGAAAATTAAATTTCACAAATAATTGTAAGTCATGATTGATTCCATTTGGTACGAAGGCTGAAATCAAATTGGTATTGTCGTTTTGGGGCATACAATATGCATAATGTCAATTCCCCACAATGGCTAAGACTATCAGATGGAGCGGTTAACACCAGTCTTTCAATTCTGAATAACTCCAAGTCGAGAATTAAAGAGCCAGACGTCGGGCGGTCACGACCATTCAGAGTCGTAGTTAGTTTTATTCTAGATGGGGGTTACACAAATTTGTTCAAAAAGTGTAACACTGATAAGCATAAACACATATTTTCAAATTTTTGAAAAATTATTTAAATTTAGTTAAAATAAAGAGAAATAAAAATGCTTTTCGTTTATTTCCACACAATGTATTTAAAATATAAGTACTATCGGTTTCGACTATTACGTCATTGTCAAGTAAATGTAGACATATCAGGTAAAACTATTTATATCTAACCCTTAAAGATTTATACGAGTGGAGAGGAGTTGTGGTCTAATTGGTTGTTTACAGTTTGGAATTCTGGGTTTTTCCTAAGCTTGTTAATTTCCAAACTTTCTAACAGATTCATTGTGGTTCCTTTATTGCAAGTATGTAGAATTTTGAGATCTTTCATTGTGATTTTACAAACCTGCTTATCTCAAAATTATTTTCAATATGAATCATCATTTTTTGAACAAAACTCAGGCCTACCAATAGGTTCACCACTTAGCCCTCTATTGGCAGATATATTCATGAATAATTTAGAAAAATCAATTATGAAAAATAAATCAACACAAAAACATATTCTCTTCTGGTACCGTTATGTTGACGATATTTTAGTAGGCTCTCAAGGTTCAAATAGACAAATAGACCAATTTTTGAATTTCTTAAATAAATACTAACATAAAATTCACTGCAGAAATAGAAAATAATAACCACATCAATTTTCTAGAGTTGACAATATCGAAAGAACATAATAAACTGTCATATAATATCTATAGAAAATATACGTTCACAGATGCAACTATTCCAATGGAATCTTTCAATCATATAAATCACAAACTTGCGGCCTATAATTCAATGATTCACCGAGCTTTTTCCATCCCTCTATCAGATAAAAATTTTAATATAGAAATAAATACAATAAAACAAATAGCTTCAAATAATAATATTCCTATAAGTTTTTTAAAGCGAATTATCAATCGTAAAGAACAGAAACAAACTTCCCGGTTACTATACTCCATAATGGAAAATGCAGAAAGAAGATATGCTAGTATAAGTTATATTGGTCAATTATCAAATAATATTTCCAACTATTTTTCAAAATTTGGTATAAGAACATCATTTTCGAGTGGGTTAAACTTAAGCAAACTATTATTTAATGCCAAACAAAAAACAGACAAGTATAAAAAATCTGGGGTATATAGAATTGAATGTGGTGAATGTCCAACAGCGTACGTTGAACAAACCGGACGAAATTTTGAATCTCGTTTTAAAGAACATATTTCTTCAGATAGTAAATCTGCGATATTCAAACATATAAAAACTACAAGGCATAAAATCACAATAAAAGATCTCAAAATTCTACATATTTGTAATAAAGGAACCACAATGAATCTGTTGGAAAGTGTGGAAATTAACAAGCTTAGGAAAAACCCAGAATTCCAAACTGTAAACAACCAATTAGACCTCAACTCCTCTCCACTCCTGAATCTTTAAGGGTTAGATATAAATAGTTTTACCTGATATGTCTACATTTACTTGACAATGACGTGATAGTCGAAACCGGTAGTACTTATATTTTAAATACATTGTGTGGAAATAGACGAAAAGCATTTTCATTTCTGTTTATTTGAAATGAATTTCCATAAAATAAATAGTTCATCAATATCGCTAAATTTCGTGTCCTTAGACTACCAGAGGTAAGTTTTTATTCTAGTGCATTACAATATGGAAAGACAATGGACGCTCTATTTCGAAGTATTTGGATGATGTATGTACTGTGTTTGCTGAAATTGAGCGAATAATTTCGTATGATCAAAAAGCACAATTTTTGATATTCATAAAAAATGATTCACGTGCAAATTTCCAAAACTGAAGAAAACTGTGTATTACTTACGACTTACCTGACCGATAGCAACATATTGCCATCAGTTGTCACTAGATTAGCGTCACAAGAACTGAGCTGGCTTTTCAAAGCAATGACTACTTAATTCCAACAAAATGTCTTTTCACTGTACAAGGAAAACCCTAGATCAGGGAAGGTGCGAACCTTTGGCAAGAGTGCCGTAGATGACACGAAATAAAATATTGACGGCACGCACAAAAATATAATTTTTATAATTCGAAAGAAAAATGTAGAATAAACTGTTCAAAAAATAGAATCACTTACCTATAATCCATGAAACACATCAAACCCAGGACGTGTAGTTTTAAATATAACAAAGTATAATCCAAATATAGAATCCTTAATGTCTTACATGCTACAAGAATTACATCAAAATTTGTGCATTTTGTAAAACATTAAAATTATTTGATATAAATTTTTCATTGTATTATAAAAATGTGTTCTCATGAGTGCAAGTGAAAGAAAAAATATGAAATAAAAACGAGAGAAATAAAAGAATCATAATTTATGTAAGACAATTTTATTGTGGCACGTTATTAATTTCATAAAGATTTTTTATAAACTTGTGTCACGGACAATGAAAAAGATTCGCCATCCCTGTCCTATTATTATTTCCATATCTACAGCTCTGCAACAAGACAGAAGAAAGTTATCCATTCAATTGATGATATATATATATATATATATATATATATATATATATATATATATATATATATATATATATATATATAATAATTCACAACCATCGAAATATCAAAGGCAAATGATAGACTTGTGTCTATATAATGGAAAATGAAGAAAACCTGAAGCTATTTCCAAAAATAAGATCTTCTGAAGCATCATCCGTAAAACCGTCAATAGCTCTTTATAAGACAGCAGTTCGGACTTGTTAACTCCAAAAGCACTTCTTCTACATACTGGAAGCTCTGTGGAACACGTTACCCGAAGAATTTTTGTGTGTTACGTATTGTCTGCAACATGTGACTGACACAGCTCGTCTCAGAAAGCAGAACATGCGTTAAAGGGCCCCATTTCCCGAATAAATCCAATAAAGATACAAAATGTTCAGTATTATCTAGATTCGGGAAAGTCTAATCAAGTGCAAAGCACTACGACACTGAGTTCGATTAATATGCGGGGGAGACATATGTCGACTCATCCAAAACAAAGCAAGATTGGAATAATTCTTATCTGTCCTATGATGTCCTGTGTTTCGGCTATTTTTAGTACATTGTATGAATACGAACAAAACAATAATTTCACAATCGGCAATAAAATTTCACAATTAACTACTCAGAAAATTTGGGAAATAATGATGATTTCCTCTACCATGAAAATTGAAAGTTGTGTGGAATTCGTGGCGTTATATGGTTTAATCAAGGAGTAATTTGTGATTCATGAGCATTTCGTAATTTATTATCATAATGGGAAACATCATCAATGATGAGAAAATAATAATAACGAATCATTCTTAGTTTTGTGCGTAAGTAAAATACAAACCACTCACTCACATAATTAGCTTACCCCATAGTTACTCATCTGATTCTTTGAATCATCTGCTTAACAAATAGATTTCGTTTTGTTTGATATCTTAACTCTCCTATGTCATTAGATAACTCAATAGGGTCAAGTGGTGCAAAAATGAGACATTTTTCAAAACTTAGTTTTTGTAAATCTTCATCGCCGATATTAATGATCAAAATACATTTATTCTATGTAAATTTGGTTGAAGAACGCTTCCAGCACGAAAGGTCCCACCTTATATAATTAATTTTAAAAAAATTTGAAAATTTTCATGTTTCTTTTTTATACCGACTTTCGGGTGCAAATGAGACGAGCATGGGTAAAAATGAGACATCGTGTTCTCGAATGCTTAATTGAATTCTTTCAGGCCGGGGTAGTAATGAGACAGTCTGGTTAAAAAGTAAGACACCATTTATAGGATTATTTTGTTAATTTTTGCAGGAAAACGTACTAGAGAATATGATAAAGAATGTTATGTGTCACTTTAACATCGGAAAATATACATACATAGAACATTTTTATAAGTAAATCACATTAATTTACTTAAAACCTGTTGAAATCAATGTCGAACTACGGTCTGTCGAGAAACCCTGGCAGTTCCTTCATGAAGTCCTGGAGTAGGCAGTTTCATCACAACATCTTCCATAGCCGAGACAAACTGCTCAGGCACTTCGGGAAAAACAAATTTATCGCTCTTTCGTCGCAAATATGACACAGCTAACCCATCCGCTGAAATTTTCTGCAAGGGCAACGTAGTGTAGCAGCTTTTTCTTTGTATAAAACTTGACCAAAATGTAGTCGCCGGTGGCGATTTCACTTGAATTCATTTCTTCATCCGAAATATACTTTTCCCCAAGATCTTGGATTGCCAAATTTTCCACATCACTCCTATCTTCGTAAATGATCTCTTCACTTTCAGTATCTGATGACGAAATAGCATTTAACACCGAAGCTTTCTTTTTTCTTTGTTCTTTCTTCTGCGTTTTTGCATAGACTGTTGTCAAATTATTTTCATTGACATTGGTTTAAACCAAAGAAAAAATTTCTGCCTTCGAAAGAGCGAATCCCCATTTAGCCGTCACTGTATGAGATTATACTTGCTTTTGGCCGCGATTAGAAATATTCTTATTATTTAAAGTTCTACTTAGTTTAGACTTATCAATCCGAAAGTTTTTAGCTGCACTTCTCAAAGATAAGTTACCCTCCTTGATTAACATGATTGCCTTTTGAAGATCTTCTCTTTACGCTTTTGTTTTTGATACATAAGTTTTAGGAATCCTAACCGCTTCAATGCTGCAAATTATAAACATGAAATTGAGCAAAAAACATCTTGAATTCAGAAACTACATATTCACCTCAGGAATCAAATTTAATAAAAAATACCAGATGGTCACTAAACTATTAAATAACAAAATTTCAACTGTGCTAGCAAAATCTGAATAATGTTCTGAGTAATACCAACTAAACACCGATTGCGCTCACGAGAAAAAAGAAGGAAAAGAAAATTCCAAAACACCACTTTACACAAACAAGGATACCGCATTCTCTACCAAAGATTCATCTCTTGAGCTGTAATATGCTCCTTGATACTTCTTTTGAAAACCGCAGTACTACCAGCAGAACGAAGCTGGGCAGGTAAACCATTGAAAAACAACAATCCCTCGTATAAAAAAAACTTGACCCTATATTCTAAAAATCTTTATAAATATATTACGGGTCAGGTTTTCGCAATAGAAAAATCAGGAGAGATTTGCGAAAATGAGTAGGTATGTACTGTGTCCTTAAAACTTAACTTCAAGAGTACTTGAATATTCATTGGTGTGACTTTGATGCTATCGTATACATAAAACTAATTAATCGCATAGCACTGTCAACCCCAGTGTTTTATTCTATTTCCCACCCCACATCTCACTCGAACCTAGAGAGCACTTCCAGTTTTTACTTACGTCATCATGAGATGGAAGATGATTCATGATCTATCCTGAAATTAATTTGAAGTTATGAACTGACGAGAAGGGTTACTTTTAATATTCGGGTTATTGAAGTTTTCTGGATGCAGAATTATCTACTCAACTGACTGCTCAATAGGCCCTGAACGGATTTTACTTCAACAAGAATTTAGAGTTTCGTTGTTTGCTTATAATTTTCTTAAATGTTTTTATCGCACTCCACTCAACTCAGTTAGATGGACATGAAAGATGCGGCCGTAAACTCGGATTGTTAATAAGCAATTTTGCAATTAAATGTTTTTGGATGCTGGTGGTAAAAATCGTCATGTAACGAAAAAGCACTAGGTTCAGTATCGAGACTCAAGCAGACGACCTTATCTACTAATTCGTTTTGTAACGGACTGCTGTGAAAGATAATATTGAAATAGGACTTGATTTGTGCCGTTGACGAGATGCGAAGATTTCGGACTTTCTACAGAAAACGTTAAATTGTGAGAAAAATACACACAACTTATCATTCTCTTCCCCTGCTTTGTAAACAATAGGATCTTGAGATTGTTTATCAATATTTTGTCAAATTTTTCCAACCGACACTTGACTAAATAAATATAGCTATTACAAATATATTTTTTTGCACTTAATTTCGGATATTAGTCAATTTACACGAAGAAGCAGTGCCGGATTAAGCCAGCGCGGGGCCTGTAGCAAACTCGGCCAAGACCCTCTTGGTTCGCTTTAGGTTCTCAAGTTTATGGTATTAAACTCAGATAAGAGAATAAAACCGAAAATGTGTGTTCGTGACAACCCGGAGCGGCTATACAAGAACACGTATATCTGCGTGCGTGTAATGATACCAGTTTTTGAAATAAACTTCCTATATTTTTTTTATTACTTTTACAAATCAAACTGATGGTTGGCTTTTTTAACTTAGGTATTAAAATAGTTCGTTTATTATTTTAAATATTCATTGGGTACAATTAAAGCTACATACGCACAATCAAATTCAAATTTATATTCATGTAAGTAAATGACATCCATGATACTTGTTAAAGAACTATTTGAGTCAATTTGCATACGGTCAGTTAGCTGATTGGGGTTGAGCCATGAGAACTGACAAGAAACTTCGGCCACTCTTTTTCATTCGCCAGGGGGTCACAAGTGTTGGTGTTACAATAATATGGTGGAATGTAAACTGATGCAACTAAAATACAATGCTAGACTAACATCTAAAGAGCTTTTTACAGTTTTTTACGATGTGCCAAATATAAATGTACATCAAATTATAATAATTTGATAGTCGATAGAATCCTATTTTATTTGTTCGGGTTTTATGACTAGCTCGATAGATGACAGGGAATTCCCCTGTTAGTTTTGCAGTGCTAAAAACTTGCGTGTAGTGCAGTGCAGTGCAAGTAGTACAAACACATAACTTGTGCGGCCAGCGTTCAATTTTTATAAATGCGGTAAGACTTAAAATTATTGCTGTAAATTTTGACACCAACATTTCTCGTGGTAGATATTATACAACCTATACTTACGATTTTACGAAGCCACTAAGCGCTCCGCATTTAGGGCATACAAGATATTTTACGCTTTCCTAAACCTATTTATTTTACTGTCGGACAGGCGTTTGAGCGCAGGCCCCTCAATTCGCGGGGCCTGTAGCATTTGCTACGTGGCTAATCCGGCACTGCGTAGAAGCCGTTTACACTGTACTATCCAAAACTTCCTTCAACATTATGACGTCACAAACATAGCCACTCATCGTGGCGCGCTTGTAGCCCAGCGATACTTTGTAAAATTTCATTAATTTTAAATTGTTAATAAATAATGAAAAAAAAAATTTAAAGGTTTTTCGCTTCGAATGTTAATATAACTTATGATAAAGTTTTAAAATACATAAAAAAATTGATATATATTTTTTTAAACCCAATTCTTTATATATTTTTAAGATTAGTCAAAAATGCATTGACAAAAAATATTGTTTATAAACGGCACCTGATATAAGTTATCTAATCCAATACTTTCAGGTTAATTTATTTTCTATCATTCATCAATAATCGCAAATTGAACTATCAGTTAGTTCATTTCAAGGTTGTGAAGGTACCTACGTATACTTCCACCTGATTCATACTATATTTCTATAAGTTTTCTGGGATTTGGAAAGCCCCATCTGATGATGATATTAATTCTCGATTTGATGAAACAACATCAATTTCAAGTGAAGTAAATCAATATGATTCAACCTGTCTGAAATGAATTAATTAGCGGCGTTTCATCCGATTATGACGTCCATTCAATATACATATTTCAAATAAACAGAAATAAAAACGCTTTTCGTCTATTTCCATACAATGTATTTAAAATATAAGTACTACCGGTTTCGACTATCACGTCATTGTCAAGTAATTGTAGACATCAAGTAAAACCATTTATGTCTAACCCTTAAAGATTTAGGAGTGGAGAGGAGTTGAGGTCTAATTGGATGTTTACAGTTTGGAATTCTGGGTTTCTCCTAAGCTTGTTAATTTGCAAACTTTCCAACAGATTCATTGTGGTTCCTTTATTGCAAATATGTAGAATTTTGAGATCTTTCATTGTGATTTTACAAACCTGCTTATCTCAAAATTATTTTCAATATGAATCATCATTCGCTGATTTACTATCTGAAGAAATATGTTCTTTAAAACGAGATTCAAAATTTCGTCCTGTTTGTCCAACGTACGCTGTTGGACATTCACCACATTCAATTCTATATACCCCAGGTTTTTTATACTTGTCTGTTTTTTGTTTGGCATTAAATAATAGTTTGCTTAAGTTTAACCCACTTGAAAATGATGTTCTTATACCAAATTTTGAAACATAGTTGGAAATATTATTTGATAATTGACCAATATAACTTATACAAGCATATCTTCTTTCTGGATTTTCCATTATGTAGTATAGTAACCGGGAAGTTTGTTTCTGTTCTTTACGATTGATAATTCGGTTTAAAAAACTTATAGGAATATTATTATTTGAAGCTATTTGTTTTATTGTATTAATTTCTATATTGACATCTTTATCTGATAAAGGGAATGAAAAGCTCGTTGAATCATTGAATTATAGGCCGCGAGTTTGTGATTTATATTATGGTTGAAAGATTCCATTGGAATAGTTGCATCTGTGAACGTATCTTTTCTATAGATATTATATGAAAGTTTATTATGTTATTTCGATATTGTCAAGTCTAGAGAATTGATGTGGTTATTATTTTCTATTTTTGCAGTAAATTTTATGTTAGTATGAAAATTATTTAAGAAATTCAAAAATTGGTCTATTTGTCTACTTGAACGTTGAAAGCCTACTAAAATATCGTCAACATAACGTTACCAGAAGAGAACATGTTTTTGTGTTAATTTATTCACTATACTCCATAATGGAAAATCCAGAAAGAAGATATACTAGTAACAGTTATATTGGTCAATTATCAAATAATATTTCCAACTATTTTTCAAAATTTGGTATAACAACATCATTTTCAAGTGGGTTAAACTTAAGCAAACTATTATTTAACGCCAAACAAAAAACAGACAAGTATAAAAAATCGGGGGTATATAGAATTTAATGTGGTGAATGTCCAACAGCGTACGATGGACAAACCGGACGAAATTTTGAATCTCGTTTTAAAGAACATATTTCTTCAGATAGTAAATCTGCGATATTCGAACATATACAAACTACAAGGCATAAAATCACAATAAAAGATATCAAAATTCTACATATTTGCAATAAAGGAACCACAATGAATTTGTTGGAAAGTTTGGAAATTAACAAGCTTAGGAAAAACCCAGAATTCCAAACTGTAAACAACCAATTAGACCTCAACTCCTCTCCACTCCTAAATCTTTAAGGATTAGATATAAATAGTTTTACCTGATATGTCTACATTTATGATGATGAGAGACACGAAAGATTCGTAACAAGAGTAGTCGGAGAGATTCGGGATCTAGAAAGCGAAAGAGATGTCACAAATTCAACCACCGAAGAAGAGGTGAGAATTATTATCAGAAAATTGAAGAGACGAAAAGCGCCCGGCCCGGATAATATAACACATGCTATGCTGAAAAACTTGCCTAGAAAAGGTACAGAAGCAATAGCATCAATTGTGAATGCGATTATGAGTTTCGACCACTTTCCAATGCAGTGGAAGCACACCGACGTGATAGTCTTCGGAAAACCAAACAAGGATAGAAAATTCCCACAGAATTACAGACCAATAAGCCTTTTACCTGTACTCGGCAAAGTAGCAGAAAGAGTAATAGTGAGAAGATTACGCGAAGAAACAGACGAACTAGATATATTGCCAAAAGAACAGTTCGGATTCAGACAAGGACACTCCTCGGAACAACAAGTACTGCGAATAGTAGAAACGATTACAAAAGGATTCCAAATTAAAGCCATGACAGGCGCGGTGTTCCTAGATGTAGCAAGAGCCTTCGACAGAGTTTGGCAAGACGGACTTGTATGCAAAATGCATAACGCGGGATATAAACTAAAGACCTTTAAATCGATAAAAAACTACATGAGCGGCAGAACGTTTAGTGTAAAAATTGGCAATACAAGATCTCAACCAAGAAATACAGAAGCAGGAGTTCCCCAGGGATCCGTACTTGGCCCACTGCTATACCTGATATATACTCACGACATTCCTAAGACAACGAACACAAGATTATTCGTGTATGCTGACGATACTGCCATTACCAGCACACATAGGAACGTAGGAATAATATGTAAAAGGCTACAAGAAGAGATGAACCAAATCTCGAAATGGTGCGTAAAATGGAAGATAGGAATAAATGGCCAGAAGAGCCAAGCAATCTTATTCCAGAAAAGGATGCAAAAACCAATAGAAAACATAAAGATAGAAAACAACGATATTCAATGGTCTAAGGAAGTTACTTAACTGGGAGTTACCATGGATGCGAGATTAACATGGAGAAAATATGTAAATAAAGCAGTACAAAAGACAAAAGCAGCAATGGCGCAGCTGTATCCACTCATCAATAAGAAGAGCAAGATGACGAACAGAGTCAAGATAGCCCTGATAAGGGCCATAGCCAGACCACAACTGACGTACGGATCAGTAGCGTGGGGATACACTGCAAAAAGCATCCTAGACCGGATAGCAAGTGCGGAAAATAGATTGATTAGAACAGCATTGGGAGCACCATGGTATGTTCGAAATGAGCAAATACATAGAGATATTGAATGGGAACCTATCAAAGAATTTATGAAGAGAAAAGCGCAAAATATATTCACGGCAATAAAAGAGCATCAAAATCAAGAGCTCAGAGAATTGACAAACTACGATCCAGCAGAGGACGCACAAAGAACGAGAGTCTATTACAAAAGACCTAGAGATCAACTGGACTAATAATTATTTTTTATTTTCAGGTACTTCAATCCATTAGCTGTACCTAGATTTCTTCGGAAACTTAGGCGAGCAATGGAATCTTTTTTAATGCGCCGCGACGCAGAGAGACATACACTTGGGTCTTGAAATATAGACACAAGGAAGAGAACAGGTTCTAGTGCTGACCGCAGCACGTGAGTCCTAATCTAAGTGCGAGACTGGAGGTTTAGTAGGCTAACGCCCGGAAACCGAAAGAACAGAGGTGTTTTTAGTGGGTAGGCAATATTGCATATATATATATATATATATATATATATATATATATATATATATATCAACTATTGAATCCCACACAGGCCGGGTTAGCAACCGGTATCGCTTTTGAAGTTTTCACCTCGATTAAAAAAAAATAAAAAAAAAAAAATCTACATTTACTTGACAATGACGTGATAGTCGAAACCGGTAGTACTTATATTTTAAATACATTGTGTGGAAATAGACGAAAAGCATTTTTATTTCTGTTTATTTGAAATGAAATTCCACAAAATAAATAGTTCATCAATATCGCTAAATACATATTTAACTTCTTATATTTATCGACTTCAATTTTATCTCTTATTTGATATGACACAAATTGTTATTTTTAATTTCCTAGCAATAGAAAGTTAATAAGAAATATCAAATTACTATAATCGAACTGTTGACGTTTATGATTTTACGAAAATGTTCTTAAGAAAATTGAAATACCGAAAATAGTTTTATATATACTTTTCCAAATAAACGGTGGTTGTATGGAAGTGAACAAAATATTTCGTGTTTATTAAATATTAATTCAATTGAAGATGACGTGGTTCCTTGGTTATTACTGTTATTTGAGGTTGAAGAAAGTGGCTCTGTATCAAATGTACCTAATTGAAGTTGGTTTATTTGATGACGAGTCGTTTATTGAATGAATAAGTGAAGATATCCCAACTAACAAATTGGCTTTGTAATTTTCAGGTAACAGAACAATTCAGGTTTATTGGTACTATATTGCGACTATCGAAAAGCTGATCTGTCATTGCGAACATGATTATTTTGTTCTTGGGAACCAAATTGTTGTTTAGATCATTGTTGAGAACGTTCTTAGAATAAAATTATAAAACATCTTAAAGGACGAACTTGAAACTGATTCTTAAACGTTTATTCAAATCAAGTTATACAACATTTTAGCCTAGTGGTCCAAACTGATTTCTAGTAGCTTTTTAGTGATATTATCAGCTACTGTTATGTTCTTTCGCAGATAGTTTTATAATTAGTTTATGCAAATTCATCAACAGATTACAAAATTGTTGTATTGGTGTTTTCTGTGATACTCTTTTACTTCAGAAAGCGATATGCTCTAGAGAAAAACCTATAAATAACTACTCTAAAAGTACAAATAATATGCTCCAGAATGGTGTAACAAAGTAGTGATAGAACAATAAACTGTTATTCAAGACAAAATGATATTGAAAAGCCCTTTTATAAAATGAAACTGTTTCTTATTTGTATATACCATATCAGTTCAGTATTTCTCGAACTTACCAAGTGTGTGAACCTACATGTAAAATGGCGTCATTAACACCAATAAGCAGGTGGAAAAAAATCAAAAGAAGTGTCGCTTTCCGAAGAAAAGTTAAGACCAACTACGAGAAAATTCTTCACGGGACTGAGAATTCTCTTATAAAGGTGAATAATCTGGATAATGAAGAGAATATTGATCTTATAACTCATCAATACTCAACCAGCTCTGATCATGATGACAGTCCTTCCATATGTGTACACAAGCAGTGAACGTGCCAAATGATACCAAAGTGATCGAAAGTAACTGGGTTTCATAGTTGAATTATTCTAACGAGGAGGAAGATAATGTTATTTCCCTGTGAAGTTAAATAATTAATTTTGTTACTATTTTATAGTAATCACCAACAAAGTTGAATAGCCATATGGACACTGTTCTTGTGACGGAAGTATTGTATAATATGAAGCCATATTGAATCGCATATTAGTGATGACCATTCTGAAAGCTGAACCTAAAATATTCGGAATCTGTATTCCTCAGCCATAAAAAGAAAACAAATTTCTCAGAAAAGTTTAGTGTCGCAAAATCAACAATATTTGATCAAATTGGTAGCAAAATTCTAAAGAAAAAATTTAATTATTTTTGGTAAATTCAAGAAATCTTCAAAGATTCTAAAACGCATGAAAATTTTATATTATATGTACCATATAATCCACAATGAAATTCACTCCGCAGTCGAAATCAATTTCATAGTTAGATTTACGATTGGCAATTAATACAAATACGCAGATCCACCTTATACAAAGTATAGACATTATCAATCCTGATATGTTTAATCGTCCCGAGAACAATAAAGAAATCACTTTTGTGTAATTGGTAAGATTATTCATTTTCTGTGGAATCCGTTAAGAAACTTATGAATCTAATTAATGTTTCTGTATGCGATAATAAAAAGTTTTATTACGAATGAGAGTTTCAATAAAAGTTTTTTTAAAGATTTGTAATAGACCTTAAGTGACAAATAATGAACTGAATAAAACTGAAGCTTTATAAAAATTGATATGTAAACGTTATGTCAGTTTTTATAAAGCACAAAATTGTTAGTTGGGATTAACCTAAAAAAGAACTATCAGAAATGCAACGTAGCGATCCATTCTGATATTCAAACTGTTATCGAAGCACTATGCTCCCATGTCATCGATTCAAAGTTTATATGGGAATGCCAAAGAAAACTCAATGAAATAGGCAAGAAGAACAAGGTCTTTTCAGTCTGAGTTACCGGTCACTCGAGAATCATAGGAATTGAAGGGGACAATACACTTGCCAGAAAGGGAACACGAACGCTGCATATTTACTGGCCCAGAATGTTTTTGTGGTATAGGAAAACGCACCTATAAGAAAAAGTTTCAGGAGAAGGAGGAAACCGAGAGAGAAAATCTGGCGGAATCGTCCAGGGATGGATCACAAAGGAACTTTGAAACTGCAAGTAAGTAAGTAAGTAAGCAAGAGTTTAATTAGCACTAAGGCTACTACAAAAAAAATTCATATTTACATAATTTACACTATTTAATATTCTCATTCCTTATCCATTTTCTTGGAGGGTTTCTTTCAGTTTTCTCTTGAACCATACTAGCGAAGTGGTCAATTTTGAATTGAACTGTGACATACCCAAACCAAAGATAGAGTTATAACTTTTTGTTCCATGGTTTCTCATATGAAAGTCTTTGTTTGTTCTTGTTTCATGTCTGTGTACCTCACAATTCTGACGCACCAATTCTCCCATGTCATCAGAAACGAATCTCAACTGCACTTTTTTTAAATATTTTAAAACTTGGTACTTTAGTAGAAGTTTTTCTATATTCAACCAGTCTAGTACTTTCATTAAGTGTTTGATGGGTGTGTACCTCACAATTTCGACCGACCAATTCTCCCATGTCATCAGAAACGAATCCCAACATCACTTTTTTCAAATATTTCAAAACTTGGTACTTTAGAAGTTTTTCTATATTCAACCAGTCTAGTACTGTCAGTAAGTGTTTGATGGGTGTGTATTAGTTAGCTTTTAATATACTGCGCATGCTTCTGTTTATCCAAGATTTGCAATTGTCTTAGGTTATTCTTCGAAGAAAAATACAGCAAACTAGAACAGTATTGTAAATGTGAAAGAATCAAAGCATTATAGAGAATTATTTTTGAGTTTTCATCCACACCACTATTATTTCTGGCCAAAAAGTTAGTTTTATAGGAAATTTTTAGAATTACATTTCGTATATGTTTTTTAAAGTTGAGCTTACGATCTATATTTATGCCTAAGTACTTAATGGCTTCAACTATTTCCACAATTTCATTTTCCACAATTATTTTGTAATCTTGGTTACTATTCAGTTGTCTCCAAAATTTTACTTTGCCAACATTGCTTTAGTTTTTTTCGTGTTCAATTTTAGAACATTACTCTGGAGATAAACTGCTTCCAGATCCCCCAACTTCAATAAAGCTTCCTCTATATTTGTCGCCGTTATGTATATCAATGTATCATCAGCGAACATCTTTATTGAACAATGTTTAAGAACTCTTGGTAGGTCATTAACATACGAGTATGAAAAGCAATGATTTAGATTGAACATCATTTAAAACAGTTATTTGTGATCTATCTTGAAGGTAACTTCCTGAACATTTCAAGGCGTGCTGTACAATTCCGTATTTTTTCAGTTTTTCTAATAATATTTCTCTATCTATAGTTTCGAAGGCCCTCCGAAGATCCAAGAATACCGCAACAACCACATCTTGTTTGTCAACACTCCTTCTCCATTCGTTCAATAAACTCAATATTGTAGTCTCCGTAGAGTGATTAGATCTAAAAACACTCTGGCAGTTATGTAATATGCCGTTTTCCTCTACATGACTCGATAACTGGATATAAATTGCTCGTTCGAGGACTTTTTCTATCGCTGGTAGCATATTTATAGGTCTCGTATCACATTCTTTGGTTGAATATGCCAAAAGATATTTGGATCTCAGTAAGAACAAATTAGACCTCCTCATTGACTTCCTTACAGGACACTGTTACTTCAAGAAGCATATGATAGGAATAGGTTTATCAGACACTGACGAGTGTAGCTTCTGTGGGAAAAAGAATGCGACCTGTAGATGGCACAGCAGTGAGAGCAGCTCTAATAGGGGGCACAATAGACCCTAAGGTCTCGGTGCAGTGTAATCCCTTATTTCATAAATAAAAATAATAATAATTGAATGAATATCGTTCAGACTTGTTGTATGGATAATTGTGATTTGATTATTCATGATGTATGTTGAAAAAATCTATGTTCACTCCTCTTAAATATTTTATATATTATGTTCTTTCATTAATGATATCTACGAATATGTTATATGTCAGAAATCCTGAATAACGTTCTTGTATATAGGATATATATATATATATATATATATATATATATATATATATATATATATATATATATATATATATACAGGGTGGCCCACCCCATTCGCCTCGGTGTTTCTATGAGAAATGAAAAGAGTGGCGAAAAAAATTTAGCACAGTCATATGTAGGTCCATGAGAAGCATATTCCAAAATTATTTTGAAATATACAGGGTGACGCAAAAAAAGGTACATAACAAAGTTATATTTTTTCTTATGGAACACCCTATATTTTTTTATATTTTTAGATACTATAGCCCAGATAAAGGTAAGTTACTGTTATATTCCCTATACAGGTAAACTGACCGTTTCTGAGTTATTTCGATAAATTAAAAAATACATACCATAATTAAACAATTGTTTACACCCTGTAACATGTAACGAGCTGCTCCTAACTGAATTCACTGCTTAGCTGAAAGGTTAAAGTTAACTTCCACATAAAAGTTTTATTTCAATATTGTACAGAGTGATGAAAAAAATTGCATCAAAGTTTGGGCACATTTTATATGGAATAACTTCTTAAAGTTAAATGGAACATCCTGTATACGATGACATATTTTGACGCAGAATAAGATTCCCTTTAAAACTATATCAGGGTTCTCTTTACCTATCTCTTATGATTTCTACGCAAAAGACGTTTTTATATTCTACTTGTGACTAATTTCTTTATCTTAAAATGGAACATCCTATATTGTAATTGAAAAAATTTTAAAATCTGTTTATTAAGGAACACGTAGATTCGCTCAAAGAACGAGATTAAATTTTCGCGAATACGGTGTATATCAAGCAAAATTTCGAATAAGAAGAGCGTTTCATTCCATACCGCAAAACATTCATATTTATAAGTTTATAAGGGTTCAGCACTCATTTATATATATATATATATATATATATATATATATATATATATATATATATATATATATATATAATATATATATATACATACATATTATATATATATATATATAATATTTATATATATATATATATATATATGTATTTAACACATATATATATATATATATATATATATATATATATATATATATATATATATATATATATATATATATATATATATATATATATATATATATATATTATATTCACAGAGAACAGTCGTTTTGAAGCAGTACTTTTCAAATATATCAATGGTTAGTTTTCTCATTTCGGCTGTTGCTTCACTGACAATGCAGGAACGTAGTTGAATTGTTAAATAAGTATTCAATTCTGGTACTACTGTTAACCACTATAGGCATGCACTTCCTTTGTAATTCTATGAATTCAAATTGCTTTTTTATGGATTAGACTATCACCGATCGGTGAATACAGATTACTTCCACGAGCTAGTTCAATATGAAAATTGAAAATATGCTAATCTAACCTACTAGGTACAATTTAAGCGATTCAATAGTATAAAAGTTTGATTTTCTCTTTAGAGTCCATTCGTATAGACACAATAGACAGGACCGGCATGATCACCTATTACAATTGAATATTTTCAAATATCAATATGGATTTACATCTTTTACCCTTGAACAATTCATCCGATATCTATTACCAAAAATCATATGATTCTTTCTTCTTACTTTCATGTATTTATATTTTGATTTTCTGTTATTAATATACTTACTTCTAATAAATTATTATTATTTCGACGAACGTGTGCACAAGCGATTAGTGTTTGTATTTTAGTATATTTCTGCTGGAAGTAGTTTAAACATATGATTATGTCTGTACATTGTTTTTACTGTGCAAATCAATATGTAGATGCATCTTTTACCCTTGAACAATTCGTTCGGTATAACCAAAAATTGAAAATCATATAATTCTTCCTGTTTACCCTCATGTTAGTATATTTTGATTTTCTGTCATTAATATACTACTAACAAATTATTATTATTTGGAAAAAAGTGTATAAAAGAGATAAATGTTTGTATTTTAGTATATTTCTGCTGGAAGTAGTTTAAACACATGATTCTGTCTGTAAATTGTATTAACTGTTTATATTAATATGTATTATCTTTTACCCTTGAACAATTCGTTCGGTATAACCGAAACTTGAAAATCATATCATTCTTTATGTTTACTCTAATGTAATTATATTTCGATTTTCTGTCATTAATATACTACTAACAAATTATTATTATTTGGAAAAAAGTATATAAAAGCGATTAGTATTTCAGTATATTTCTGCTGGAAATATTTTAAACACATGATTCAGCCTGTACATTGTATTTACTTCTCACTGAATAACTAAGTCCAGTCTGGACTTGCGCCAAATGATTTTATCGTGAAATTTGAAATGTTTATATCTTTTTCATTTAGCATTAAGGTTGTCATCGATGGGGTTTTAGAAACTAAAATATTGAAACAAATCGAATGCCTGTATTTATTTTAACAAACGAATTCTCTCAAATTTATTTTCGATAAATACCTCTCTGTTTCTATTGTGAACTAGTAGCACGTGCCTAGTGAGTATATTTTATACTGAGAAAATTTTCAAGAATGCGAGGAAAATAAGATGTTAGACCTCACAAATCCCCAGGTATTTTCTTATTAAAGGGACGCTGGTGGACAAATATTCGCATCAATGCACAAAAATAAATAAACCGACATATTCCGAAAATTTGGAAAGGAGAATGTGAGACATCTGTGTCCCAGACGATCCTTTCATATTTCATACAGCATTGAGGAATTATGACTAGGTCTATAACCATTTGCTGATTCATTTAGAATATAAATTCTAAAACATCATTTTAAGCGGGCTACACAGGGACGTTGATGTGTTAATACATCAACGTGCATCCAACAACGTGCAAGCAGATTGCGTACACACGTTCGAACGAAACCATAGTTTTGTTCGAAGAAGAATGTTTAGCTCTTGTGACAGTGGCGTGTACTTATGCTCTTGAAAAGAAAAATAGAAATTAAAATAAAGATTAACCGCAACCACTGCTTTAAGAATGCACAAACATCGGTGAATCGCCTCCACACGTTGAGATATGCACGTGCCCATTTGAATGCGCATTCAAAAATTCAAACGATTCAGAAAACATCAACGCGGCGGCGTTCATCTGGAGTGTGCATTCAAAAACGTGGGTATTTTTGCATCCACATTAACGTTATTGGTTGCACGTTCTTGGATGCACCTTGATGTGTTAAGACATCAACGTCCGTGTGTAGGGGCCTTTAAATAAATGAAGGTATTTATTTCTTTTTGTGGATCCGAAGCTGTATTATCACATTTTCTGCCCTTTTACTGAAATAAATCTATTATTGAACATTCATTAGAAGGAAATACAGAAGAAAGATTTGTTGGATTGATAAAGCCGTTACTTGATGTAAATTAATAATAATATGGAAGCAATGGTTAATAAATATTTTATTTTAACATCGAGTAAAAAAACAATTGAACATAATAATAGACCATATGATAGATGAAAACATTTTCAAAAATGCAATTAGCCAGGTGTACCCCCTTAATACTAGAGCTAATATCAAATATAACAGCCTAACTTACATCGGAAATTCAAGTGAAATACTCAAATCACTTTTATCTCAGCACAGCATCAACATTGCTTACCGTGCCGAAAATAACTTAGGAAATCATTTAAAAAATAATAAATCAAAAGTTCTCAAAAAACAATAAAATTAGTTGTGGCGATTGTGAAAAGTTTTACATTTTAGTAGAACTGCAAGCCCCTTCTTAATCTTTTCAGTATTACTGAACTACCTGACTAGCAGTTTATTTATAATGTATGTAACCATCTTTGTATTTACCCTTTCTACACCGATTTCCAACGGATATCGATAAAACACATGATTTCATAAGAAAAGTGTTTTCAAACATTTTTCCCCACGAAGAATAAAAAAATTATAGCGTTTTTTAGATTTTTTTGTCCATAGACATGTGGTGCTTTCTATAAATCTTAAACCTAAACCGATTTTTACAAAAATTTATCCGGGATAGACTTATCAGGCATTACGACATGCACATGCGCCGTGGGTTTTATCATTCCTAGTGCTACGCAGTAGGGTGTCCGGATTTTTCATTTATTTTTTCTATTGGATATTTTGGAGAAATATATTCATTTTGTGTTCATCATCTGAAGAAGGGGAAGTTTCACTGAAACTTGCGTGGCACGAAATTGATCTAATAAACGCGTAAATTGTCTTTTTTATTCATTGTTTTCATAATAAAGATTTTTTGCAAATACCCTTAAAATTAAGCAGATGTGATTTTTTTCGCTTTCTGCAAATAATCATTCAAAGCTTGGCACAAAACAAGTATGACTTAACGTTTTCAATACTTTTCAAGGCTGCTTTCATTCTTATATAATAAATATAGAAATTTCCAATAGAATATTCTCCCTAATAAGTTATTGCAAATGTAGGATAATGAGGAGAGAGAACATAGAAATAACGCCTAAATAACATATTCAAAACAGAGACTGAATGAAGTACAAGAAAATATCACACAGAAATACTCATACATAAATCACTTCTGAGAAAAATTTATGTGGACATGTCCGCTCTTCTATAACAACTAAAGGCCAATCATTTGTGCTTCGTATATTTCGACGTATTTGGACAACTGAAACTGATCCATGAATAGTCTTAGTCACTCACATCAAGAAATTGCCGATTTATCTTTGGTAGTAATATACATTAATAAAACTGTTGCTTTATATAACTGTCACGTCGACGAACTTAGCTATTAACATAGTGGAAAAACAGACAAACACAAAGAAAACAGGCATTAGCTCAAAATCTTATATGTACACTAACCGAAAAAACTAAAATAGAAGTGATTTCTGACATTCGATATTTTATTGCCAGTTGTCAAAGATACTGATCTAATAATACCGCAAATAGTTAATTTATTTCCTCAAATGATGCACCATAATTATATTATACATCTTGGCAACGTTTATTTATGTTAGGTACCTATTTATATTCTTACGTTTTCATCTTTCATCATGCCAAGCTAGTTAGTCGAGTATGTTAGGTACGCTGGCTAGTATTTGGGAGGTCTCGGGTTTAAACCCCGGGGCCGACTGGTCTGCCATGAGTTTTTCTCAGAGGTTTCCTCATGGTAATGTAAGTCACTGCTTGCAAACTTATAAGGCGAATGCTGGGCCAGTATTAATCCTCTGACCCTAACCACACTTCCTATGTTCCATAAATAATCCCGTCTCACATATCCTTAATGCACTTGTACATACAAGTGTATCCTCTGATCTGGCTGAAGGAGTTAATCCCAAACTCAAGCTGCCCGCCTCCCTGACACATACTTCAGGGAGGAATGAAATGTGTGTTTCCTTCCCTGACACATACTTCAGGGAGGAATGAAATGTGTGTTTCCTTCTTTCATCATTTCTTCATGTTAACCAAAGTTCGTTCTGATTTTCATATCTAACGAAACCAATATTACTGAAGTGTTAGATCTTTGGCTATCAATAGTTTGGAAGTATATGAAGTGCTTTATTCTCATGTCAAATCTATAGGTTTGAGAATGTAATGGCATGGTACTGGTATATTCCTATCGTCTTTCCTAATGTAAAATCCTCCATTACCGTTGCCTAAGTCATGTATGTGTATGAAGAAAAAAAAATCGCCTTGATGGGTCCCTTGGCGATTCTGCATCCCTGTTAAATCCTATAGTAATATTTTCCTTCTACTGTTTGAGGTTTTTGCCTTTTTTGTGTGATAATGGTTGGCTTATGACATGGGTCAAGGCCAAAACTAGGTAATCCATTAGGTAGTTGCCTATTAAATTAAAAAAAAAAGTGTTAGATCACATTTTTCAGTGCCAAATATGTTTTATCAATATCGTCAATAAAACCTATGTACCATTCTCAAACCAATTGAAGTCCAGCAGAATAAAAATAATGAATAAATCGAATAACGTAATTAACTTAACTACTTTTGATAAAACGAAAAAGAGAATAATCAGAATGAAGAAGAAAACAAAAAGTTCATGCTTGATTAATTATATAATCGACAATAAAAAATTATACATCAAAATTTTTCTTATTAGAATGTGAAACGTTCGATAATTCAAATGCACTTGTGCTTCAAAAAACATATTCGATACTGTAAGTTAAGTTGTAGGTTATCTCGTTATACCTAATTGTAAAACTAACCGCAAATACTGAAAATGCGGCAACACAAATGATAAAAGTAACGGAGTAAACGGAGGCTCGAATTTTAAAGTGCTTAGTCATAGATAAAATCATTTTTGAAAATCGAACAGTTGCTGAATCTTTTTCATCATTAATGGATCATACTAATGCATTTCAGGTCTAATTGGTGATTTAAAAGATGACAAACAGTTCGTGTACATCGAAATCTCTGTCATGAGCAATAGTTATAGATTTACCACTACCAGTGCTTTTACTTCCTACCTGGAAGTAGTATCCGCTTAAAATTTCTCATTTTGTGTTAATGTGTAACCCGAGAGAAACTTTGTAACTCTGACTGAAGGTTTATGACTCATTCCAGGTCTACCTGCGTCAGTTCTGTTGAATTCAGTTGGATAAAAGTCCCCCAGCAGAAATATTACTTTCTACTTACTTTATATCTCGAAGACACATCCAATACATTGACGTGCTTGCAGCGGTTTGTTTATAGACTGCGGCGTAGACGAAACATGGATTCAAGGTAGTTTCCTCATTAATTATGGAAACTTTAAATATACGATTTACTTTATTAAAATATTTACCTTATTTTTAAATCTCTATTCCTTTGAAAGATAGATTATTATTATGTATTTGCACAATTTAAAATAATTTTCAGCTTTTGTTTCCTTCGCAGTTTTAATTATTTTATGTCTTTTACTACTCTTTGAAAGTGCAAATTTTAAAATTACGTATCTGATGATATTAGTCCGGTCAATCTAGACCAAAAAATGAGAGTGAAGGTACATAAAATCCCAACAAGCTGAAAATCAGTAAAATTGTTCAAAACATAATTAAAAATAATATTTAAAATATGGAAAAAATTTGATTCAAGGTCAAAGGTCAAAAAATGGGGTTTTCGCGATTTTCAGCAAAACTGTAAGTTTATTCATAAAAGTACCTCAAACAAAAATTGTAGATCATAAAATTATCTATAAAAAATGTATCAACACTTTTTTTCCTACGAGCCACCGGTTCTGAGATATAACGATTCAAAAAGTTATAAAAGCTGTTATCGTCATAATATGCATGAGTCGCCACGAATATACATCTCTAGAGTTGCTATATATTATAATATATATATATATATATATATATATATATATATATATATATATATATATATATATATATATATATATATATATATATATATATATATATATATATATATATATATATATATATATATATATATATATATATATATATATATATATATATATATTATATATATATATATATATATATATATATATATATATATACATATATATATATATATATATATATATATATATATATATATATATATATATATATATATATATATATATATATATATATATATATATATATATATATATATATATTATATTATATATTATATGAATTGAAATATTTTTCTATCGGTCATTTTAACTTATACTTAAAATATAAAATATACATAAGTTATAACTATAAGAATATATTCATCAAAAAGTTTATCTACTTTTGTAAAGTGTCAAAATCATGTACTATTTTTACACTGGCTGTGATACGACATCTGCATTTTACAGGAGGGGTAAAACAGCAGTTTTCAAAATGTTTGAAAAACAAGATTTAGTTTAATGTTCCGAAATTTTTAAAAAGAGTAATACAACTCAACAATAAGTTATCACCAACGGCATCCACTTTCTTCTTTCTATAGAGAGCTCCTAAAAAAACTACCTGTTTAGGTAAGCATCGATATGCATGTTTTGTTCAAAATACTAAAAATAAAAAACAAGTAAATTAGCTTGTCTTCCTTCAACCTCAGTTGCTGATCAACATCTTTTTCGGGTATATTATCAAGTTCAAGTATGGCTTGGTTATCAGCTAGACCCTACAGACTGGGGTTGGAAGTTGGTCAACAATATATTAGAGCCAATTCAAACTTTACTCCCACCTGCGCCGGAAAAAACACAATTTTTTACAACTGTAAAAAGGGATGCAGTGCTAAATGTGGTTTCAAAAAAGTCGGACTGTTTTGTTCTCTGGCATGCACAAATTGTCAAGGCTGGTCGTGCTTTAATGTTGAATCACAAAGAATGGAGGATTCGTTTGACTCCGACGAGTTGTCATGCGATACATCGCTATTGACGCAATTTACTTGCATCCAAAATGAAGATGAAGAAGCAGAAGAAGAAGAAGCAGAAGATCAAGAAGAATAATAAGAAGAATTTGAAACTTACGAATCAGGTGAATTAACTTCACCACTTTTTTTTAAATTTACATCGCTTTTATCTTTTCCAATCTTTGAAAATTTCCGTTATTTTGCAATAGTTTCACATTAAACAGGATCACAACTGACCCGTGGAGTAGGCCTACTCGGTAAACAACGTTAAAAAAATGCGTACACTACCTCATAGGTGGCGTGGAAACGTGTGCATATTATGACGATAACTACTTTTATAACTTTTTGAATCGTTATATCTCAGAAACGGTGGCTCGTAGGAAAAAAGTATTGATACATTTTTTATAGATAATTTTATGATCTACAATTTTTGTCTGAAGTACTTTTATGATAAAACTTACCGTTTTGCTGAAAATTGCGAAAAACTCATTTTTTTGACCTTTGACCTTGAATAAAATTTTTTCCATACACGGGAACTTTTAAATATTATTTGTAATTATGTTTTGAACAATTTTACTGATTTTCAGCTTGTTGGAATTTTATGCACCTTCGAATGTCTAAATTGACCGGAATAATATATTATTTACCTAAGATATTTCTCGTTATTTTGATAACGATACTGCTATTTTTGTTCAGTAGACTATCTACTTATATCCAATTTCCAAATGGTTTTGACAGATGTTTCATATTTAATTCAATGAATAGGCGTATCATCTTCAATGCGTTCGGCACAAGTCTATGAATTTCAAGTACCTATTTGATAAATTGATGCAATTATTTCGAATGGATTAAAGGAGACATTTAAGCATTAACAGAGGTAAACTAGAGCTATCCCATCGACGAAAGCGATAATGACTTAATTAGGAGTGAAATCTTTTATATTTGGAATTTAACGATGGCAGATGCAAGATGCAGAAAAGTGAAGGACGATTGTATTCATTTTCACCTAAACATCAGTGCGTTGGCACCGTTGTAACAGATTTTTCACTTCGAACGTGACAATATCAAATAATTCATGTGCTGATATATTCTGAAAATGTTGCGTTATTTCCTAGTTCTAGCTGTTTCCGGTATAGAAGAGAGTGACAGTGTTGCCGTTTTGGCATTTTTAATGCTAAATGTAGCATTGTTTTGTAGTCAGCATATAAAATTTGAGTTTATCATATTGCATGTTTTTATCATTTTTTTGTCCTCCCTCTGCCTATAATACAAAATTTTCAATCTGCTATGGATATTAGCACTCGAATGACTTTTCCTAAGGAATAAATGCATATTAAAATAAAGTCTATTGGCATTTCTGAAACCATACATAATTATCTAATAGGGGAATTCATCAATATTCGAAGAAACGATTCTTTTGGATTACGTTTTACGATTAGGGGAATCGCTCAGTCAGCACCCGAAGCCAGTTAGCGACGATTAAGACAGACGACTTTCATTTTACGTTTATGCGTAAATAGTTGAATTTTTGTGATAGTAACGTATAAGTGAGCACACTTGTACTTTTTGTTTGTGAACATATCGCAATTTCAAGGGTCTATTACCTATCAGAAATACGCAAGACAACATTTTCTGAGAGTAGAAGTACGGACAACATGAAGTTGCATAGAACAAAATGTACCTACATTATATATATATTTTTTATTTTACTTAAAATCAATAAATTATTACCTAATCAAAATAAATTTAAAATTTTTATAATTGTACTAAAAAATACTTTTTTCCGCAGACGTCAAGAAATGACGACTTTTTTAACCTCAGTTCTCAATGTTGAAGTTTGATTTCACAGACGTCCTTTTGTTTTTACTTTTTTGTACGACCGTGATTTCACAAAAAAGTGTACTTTTTTGTACGCTCACGGCAATTTCAAGAACGTCAGGCGGCGTACAGTTGGGTTCCGAATCCGACATAATGTAATCTATAAGAAAAATTTTATATATTTTAATACAACAAGTCATTTCTTAATACTCGGGTACTTACCAAAAATTCACAGTCCTATAATGCGTAGATAAGTGACTTTAAATGTTTCTGACAATTATTTTGTTGAATTGTCAAATTTGTGTTGCCTTGACATCTACAAAACCAGTAAGAAAAGCAATCTAGTTTTACGTTTCTTCGCATCTAATCCTTTTTGAAAATATCATCTTAATTCTATCGTTTGGGCACCGTTTGCGGAGAAAATCGCATATTTTATTCGGAGAAAAGCACTTTTTGTGGCTCGACTAAAATTGTCGGCCTCACTGCGTTCAGCCGACAAACATTTAGTCTCGCCACAAAAAGTATCACTTTTACTCCTAATGAAACAATATACTATTAAACTGTTTGGCATTTTTTTCAGCATATCAATAAATTTATTTGGCATTTTTCAGCATTTTTCCCGAGAGATTTTAGCATACTTCTCAGAAAAGAAACGGCAACACTGGAGAGTGAAACCACTGAGAATTGGCAAACCCGAACTGATTCTATATAAACGGAAATATTAGCAAAATATCGAGCTAGTAACTAATTTGAAAAATAATGAAATATTAAAAAGTAGGAAAAGTTGAATAAGTTGGAGGTTTAGATATTCATTTTATATTATTTCTTGACAATAAGTGATTAAATTTCCCTAATTTTCATTGCATTTGAATTTGATGTTTTGCATTTATTGAATTAGTTAGATTATCACAGGGTTAAAAACATTTTGATTTTTCAACTGAAACAAATTCAATCAAACTAAGACCAAAATGGCTTCGTCATTGTTTAGTTTGGGATGCAATATGTTTAATTCTATCAGTTGATAAGATCGCGATAAGTTCTACACCCGCTATCTGTAATATTGATATATTTAGGTTTGAAATTTTCTTAACATATGAGCTCGTCTCGATGAAATTGTAAACTTTTCTTTGTTCTGATCACCACAATAATCATTATCGCGTAACTATCAGTTGCTTAAAAAAAATTAAGTACTCAATAAAGTTTAGCATAAAGCGTTGTTTTATGTTCAACCTCACTTAGCCAAGGTCAATCAAGCAGAGAAATAAATACATTAATAAGCATTGTTATAATTTATTGCCCTTTTCATACATTCCTTGATAAACTCACTTATTATTATACCTCGCACTCCACAATGTTGTCAGAGTAATATGAAAATATGCTAGAAAAAGAAAACATTTATTCTCTTTCAGATTAAAACTAGTCAATTAATAGTTTTCACTCAAGATTCGATGTTTTTACAGAAGAAAAAGTATATACAGCTATTTGAGGTATTCCATCAAGAATGGAAGTCGTACGTCGTACAAATTTATCGAATATGTTTTATATGCATACTAAATATTTGTCTGTTCTGATTTTCTATTCTTTGAAATACTCATTGCCCATGAAAACATCCACAGTATAGAACAAAAATGCAGATATAGTTGTATGCATGTACGTATATATTTTTGTGTTTTAAATGACAGTAAATCCAAGGGTGTGGACAAGTCGTATAATTATTAACGCTACTATCGTCAGTATAACCGGTATTTTTTCCTAGATCCATTATGTTCTCTAAATATCAATTATATACACAAGAGTGTTCATTTGTAGCTTGATTTTTTATATAAAGCTTTCCTTTTTCAATAAAATTTCATGATGTTATGCAGAATTTGAATTGTAAGTATATTAATGTATGAAAGAATCTGAACATTTGTTTCATGTAAATAAGTGGTCTTGAAATTATTATTTTTCCAGCTCATGTATGATATAGCTACTCCTGTCGTCTTTTATGCACAAGTGACTTAAAAATTACAGTCATCATGAACGATTTGCTCCTGACAATATCCTTTATATATACGTTATCTTAAAAAATAACTGCCCTGCTCATGTATAATAGATGCTCAACATTTTTCTTCATGTAAAAGTGACTGATTCTGTAAATCATGTATAGCATACTCTTTGCAAATATCCTTTATGTGCTAAAAATAGGAGCTTCCCTGATCAAGCATAATGAACAATTTATTTTATGTAAGTGGCCTCAATTATAGCTTCCTCAGATCATGTATGATACTCTCAACATTGTCCTTCATGTGAAAGTGACTTTAAAATACTTACAGCGTAAGTGGTTCGTGTGAATAGTTGCTGAGGAGTTTGAATGGAAACTTGGCCCACTCGTGCTTAGATAATATATTACACGTTTTCTCATAAACAAAAAACTATCCTTGCAAGGTCGATGTATGTGGATATGTAGAGTTTCTAAAATATAAAAAAGTAACGTGCACAGAAATCGTTATGAACACAATTGAATAATTTGCTAGAAAAACAATAATCCAGTTATAATAAATTATTAATGAAATGAAACTGGCATATAGTTACTGGACACGGCAGGTTGACCATAAGTTGAATGCACACCACGCCTAACTGTTTTTGGTTCGAACCAACTCAAGTTACACTTTAGTAGGGTAAGGTCGATTCATTTCCGTTTTTAAGTCACTTCGCAACTTAGCGAGACAACTGTTTTTGCCTATATTACATTTAGTTAAGCTACATTTATCTTTCTGGTCTATAATACCCACCATGCCATTGTACACGAAATTTGAAACCTTTCACTATGTTTCATTTCGATTTGCCTTAAGCTACAGTTCCACCGCATTGTGAAACATTTTTGTTGCTGTTGCGTGTTACCGAAAATGTTCCCAAATAATCCTAAATGTTCTTCAAGTTTCTTTATTTTTCGGCAACAAATGTTGACTGTTCCTACTCGTCGCCGGTTTCCATTTTGTGCGGTAAACTTCAAAAGAAAATAGGAAACATTTGTGAAAAAATCCATGTTGCTATCGCAGTGGAAACGTATCGAGAACTCAACTAGTGAACATTCGTGTCGCAGATTTTCAGTGTGCAGTGAAGTACGAAAACGAATGAATATATAGCTACGTTGAGGAACATTCTTGTTACTGTTGCTTGTTTCCGTAAATGTTCCAAAATAATCCTAAATAATATGCAACTATTGAAAATTTTAGTTGCTTCAGTGGAAACAAGAAGTTTACGTATGTTGCCATAAGTTTCTACTTTTGGCAACAAGGAGCAACATTCAGCAACAAAATGTTCCTCTGGTGGAACTGTAGATTTAAGTCTTATAGTACAGTAAAAAGGTATATTTTACTAAAAAAAAATACCTAATGGCTGAAATTTTGAGGAAGTGTTCGGGGGCATGTCCTGAGTCTAAAACTGAGTTTTCGTATTCGAGGGGGTGGGGGAAGATACAACCCCCGGTCTATATGGGGGTGAGTTCATTTTAATTCTATATCTCCGTTGCTGTTGCCCGTACAGTCAAGTCCAAGAGATCATGTTTGTAGGAAATTGAATTATCTATCAAATGATAATAAAATCGAGGTCATAGGTCAATTAGGTCAATTACAATTACTGGTGAAAGGTGAAAAGTGAAGGGTAGTTTTTCATTTTTCGCGAATACCGTGAAACCGGTTTCTTCGCATACTGCCTGAACACCATTTTAAAGTACTTGAAGTTACCTGCAAAATGAGCTCTCGAACATCCTTCTACGATGAAGAGTTTTCCATCACTCCAACGATCAAGTTGAGCGCGCGAGCCGCGTGTCGTACTCTCATTGCTCGTACATTGCACTCTCTACGTGCAGTTAATAATTATCGTTGAATTTTTTCCTAATTAGAATTAATAATATGGTTGAAGGTGGACTTGTTTTTTCAAGGGAAAACGGGAAATCCATCATGGACAAACGACAAGGTCTGCCCTTGCCGAATAGTGTGAGACTCCTACTCACTAAAACCCTATAAAACCCCAACTTTTGAATGTTCAGTGCTCTGTCATGTATGTGTGTGTATTGCCGTGTACTGTTTGATGTAAATTAATGATCGAGACACTTCAAATCATCAAACAGTACACGGCAATAAACACACACACATACATGACAGAGCACTGAACATTCAAAAGTTGGGGTTTTTATAGGGTTTTAGTGAGTAGGAGTCTCACACTATTCGGCAAGGGCAGACCTTGTCGTTTGTCCATGATGGATTTCCCGTTTTCCAAGTCCACCTTCAACCATATTATTAATTCTAATTAGGAAAAAATTCAACGATAATTATTAACTGCACGTAGAGAGTGCAATGTACGAGCAATGAGAGTACGACACGCGGCTCGCGCGCTCAACTTGATCGTTGGAGTGATGGAAAACTCTTCATCGTAGAAAGGTGTTCGAGAGCTCATTTTTCAGGTAACTTCAAGTACTTTAAAATGGTATTCAGGCAGTATGCGAAGAAACCGGTTTCACGGTATTCGCGAAAAATGAAAAACTACCCTTCACTTTTCACCTTTGACCGGCAATTGTAATTGACCTAATTGACCTATGACCTCGATTTTATTATCATTGGATAGATAATTCAATTTCCTACAAATATGATCTCTTGGACTTGACTGTACGGGCAACAGCAACGGAGATATAGAATTAAAACTAACTCACCCCCATATAGACCGAGGGTTGTATCTTCCCCCACCCCCTCGAATACGAAAACTCAGTTTTAGACTCAGGACATGCCCCCGAACACTTCCTCCAAATTTCAGCCATTAAGTATTTTTTTTTAGTAAATGCCTTTTTTGTGTCTCTATTTACTGTACTATTACTCCATTGACATAACAAGGAGTTGTTAATTCCATCACGAATAGGTATAATGAATCTAAAAATAGGTCGGTTTGCAAAGCAAATTGCTGGATTAAGAGGAAGTGTTGAAAACTGATATTCTTGATATATGTCAAGTATGCTGAAAGTTTTATTATAACTTTCCAGTTAATTCGGTGAATGAAAAGTGTGAGAAAGCCTTGCGAACCCATCGTGATAACAGACAGAAGAAATGCTGAGATTTTTTTTTATATAAGTAGAATTACGTGATTCACAAGCATCGTAATCTATGTGTTGTTTAACTAAGTAACAGAGTTTCAAATATGCAGTAAATTCTATAAAGATTTTTTTTATAAAATATAACAATGGCAGCATAAGCGAACAGCCAGTGTAGTGTGGAAAATTCAAGGTAATATTATATTGCAACATCCAAGAAATATATACTGAATTATGCAAAAGCGTGGGATATTTTTCAACCGGCCATTATCGTAAATAACTAATTTAGTACAATATGGAATCTGAATATGCATCTCTCAACATAACGTAGCATTTCAACAACCAAGTTTGAATGCTATTGTTATGAATTTTTCAGTTTCAACTTCCATAATATGTTCGACATTTGTTGAAGTATGCCATTATCAAAGACTCGTATTTCTTATAGCCTACAAAGGGATCTCTCCTTTGAAAAATGTGTACCTAATAATTAACCGATGTCTTCTGCTGTTTGATTTTAAGATCCATAATTTATTTGAATTTTAAATAAAGATTCAGATGAGAAATCTTTTGGGTTGAATATTCTGATATGAAATTCAATTTCTATATTATATTCAAGCAAAATATCAAATATCCTTTCTACTATGCGACCGAAATAGAATCTAAATTTTGATGAATATTTTTTTCAGGACAAATGCTGATCTTTTTAAATAAGCTAGTTTTGATTCATTTGCTCAATAATAACCATATTGAGTCATTATATATATATATATATATATATATATATATATATATATATATATATATATATATATATATATATATATATATATATATATATTTATTCAAATTGTTGTTGCCTGTGAACTATTTTTTAATAGTTGAAAAAGACTACTATGTTTCAACAAAATTTTTCGGCTGTGGCCGTTCTCTGTTATTTATTACTATTCAGTCCAATATTAACATTCAAATCTGTTATTATTAGATGGTAAGGGAAACCACAGAAACCTTTACAAATTTGAACCTATTTCGAACATAACGTGGGTAAAGGTTTCTGTGGTTTCCCTTACCATCTAATAATAACAGATTTGAATGTTAATATTGGACTGAATAGCACTTAATAAACAACAGAGAACGTCCATAGCCGAAAAATTTTGTTGAAACATGTACTTTCGTGACTTCAGTCAACGCATGCTCTTTGTGTTTGCAAATTGTCAGACAAATTTGTATTGTCGTGCCAAAGTACAGAATTACTAGTTGTTTGGCGTGCCTCAGCAGTGGGTTCATGAAATATTGGCCACTTTATCATACACGTAGATTGCTGAAGCTCAACTTTCTTCAATCCCCAGAAGAGGTACTCGTGTCTGATGAATTATCGATACCGATAAAAATGTGAAAATCACGAAATTCACGAAATATTCTAAGCAAATAGCGATGTTTGTTTAGATATGACAGTTTTTCATCCAAATGCTCGTAATCGATTATAAGATAAAATAAAAACTCGTGAGCAACAGAGCTCCATCACTACGGTAGTATTTTTCGTGCGAAATGAGATTCTAACGGATTGAATTTTATTTTGAAAAATCGAGCTTAAATAGCAAACCGAAACGTAGAAAATAATTTATTTTATTAAAAAAAAGTGCAAAAAAAATTGAAACCAACGAATGAACGTACCGTAAAACCTGCCAACTTTGCCCACCAAAATCAGAATTTTTCAATATATCTTTTTTAATGAAATGCTAAAACACATTCTACATGAATATGGAGAACAACCTAAATGATGGAAATGATTCTTAATCATCACTTTATTTATAGCATTTTCCATGTACTAGGAAAAAATATTAATTAGGGGTGGGCAAAGTAACCTGTCAATCTTATAACTTTACCCGGCTGTGAGAATTCCCTTTTGGAGACAATTTGGCAAACGTTAATCAAACTTTGCCCATCAATTAAGTTCATAAAAAGGTTTGGCATGAAGCAGACGTTGAAATTATAAAAAAAAAACAATATGTTAGAAAGTATTTTTATTTATATCCAAATCTTCCATTTTGTCGTCAAAATGGCAACAAAAACATAACTTTTTCAAACTAAATATTATTCTATTAAAAATAAGGTTTTTTTTTCTTAGTAATCTATCAGGTAATTAATATAATCATATAAGTAGATACAATAAGATATTATATTTCAGTATTCAAAATAATACAAATCCTTAAAGTTAAAAAAGGAACATCAACAAAAATCAGAATAAATTATATGGTTGGAGGTTTTCGTTAAAAAAATTGTAGCCTCTCCTGCTTTCAGTAGGGGCTCCTAGGCGTTCTAAAATATTTAGAAATGTCACGTCTGAAATGCCATTAATATCTGGAAATTTGGAACCTTTTCCAGCCTTCCTAAGGAATTTCACAGTAAAATTGTCATCAATCTGAGAGACTTCCAAAGTTGTTCCTATAAAGTGCCTTATAGAGTTTTTTGTAGGAAATTGCACCACTATATATGTTCCAGGATTTAGTACTATACCATAAAGTCATGATTTGCATTAAACCATGCAAATTATAATAATATAAGGAATACAAAAATTTTTTTGACCTAAAATGTCTGGCAACATTGCTCATATACTTTTGTTTACTAATATAATACCTTGGGCAGTGTAACCTAAAAACAATTACTGCATTGTGAGAATCACATATCCACCTTCCCGCAATCTTAATTTCATTATCATAAACTTAGTAGACATTGAGCACTGATGCTCAGCTTTTCACCCTAAAAATACTAAAATTCAATCAAAATTTCCTTACCTGTTTATTCACAGCAACCCACCTACCAAGCGTTTTGGACGATAATAACGGAAAACAAGAACCTCGCTCGGCATAACGGCCAAGCGGTGTTGTTTCACAACGTTGCCAAATTTAAAATTATCCATGTTTTTATAACGCCTACATTGGGCAAAGTTGGAGCCTTTGGGCAAAGTTGGCAGGTTTTACGGTACCTCAACATCAACTCAATACCAAATTTCAACCCTCTGTTGTCAAAAAAATTCGCTAAGTGCATCGCGTACTGATATAGTCACCACAAAATGCAGCGCGGCTGAGAAAAAGAGTTGAAACACAAAAAGGATCTTAAGTCAACATAATCTCGATATACGTACCAAACTTCAACCCTCTAACTCAATCTGCAGAAGCTGTGGAGGTTTGCAAATTTTCAAAAACCACGAAAAAAGCGGGAAATATCTACGTAAAAACGGCGGCGGTAGAAAAAATTTAATCAAATTTTGGTAGTTTCGTTCTGCAACGAAAAAATCCCAAATACCAAATTTCAGCTCATTTGACTTGATGGGAGCATCAGAAGATACCAATATGTACCGGGAAAAAAAAATATATAAATATATATCATATATGAAAAATTTTTCGGAAATCGTGGTCTATGAGGTCAAAAAACTACTCCTGCACATGACTACGTTCCTTCGATACACTGTAATAGTATGTATTTTATGGAAAATACGACTAAAATGTCAAAAAACTGATGATTCTTACCCCAGTAGTATACTGCAAAAACAGATTGTATTGCATGATTGAAAGAGCACTCAAACTTTTTACTCAGAACGAGTGAGTTTTTGAATATCGGACTAATTGTTTTTTTTTTCTTTATCTCGAGGGACCTACAGTTTAACGCCGGTTCCGAACGGCCAATGGGCTTGTAAACGATGTACAACCCAACAATTTATCTTTATAAATAGAACCACTAAATTCTGGACATACACACACCCAAGAGCAAGGTGGGACTCGAACCCACATTCTCGGCTTACAAGCGGCACACCTTACAGCTGGTCTACCGAGGCCTCTGGACTAATTGTTCTTGTTGAGGGGATTTATTTAAATAAGTTTCATAATAGGACTAAAAACTAAGCACACATTCAAACTTTTCAGGTTTTGTTTTCTAATTTAATTACTCTCAAATGTTAATTTATTTCATTGTATCTTATGTTTAATACATGATCTATAGCGAAAGGAACCGTGTATCTCAAGAAACCACTGGACTCTTTTTCATTCAGAAATTTCCATGCTGTTTTTTTCAGTTTTGAATATGATCATTTGAAGATCATACCAATGTTTTCAATAACAAACTGACTGATTCAGTATCAAAATTACTCAAATCTTCAAACGATTATCTTCGCTACATATCTTATTTTATTTAGAAATTAATTTACTTGGAGTAGAATTCGGATTTGTTCTCATTTCCTACACCTGTTAAACTTTATGGTTGATTAATAGTTGGATCTGTCATTCAATTTGATAAAAAAATTCGTTTGTGTTTGTTCAGAGTATTTTTGGTTTTTTTTCTACAATTATAATTATATTAATTAAATATATTTCATACACTTTTGTAGATTGTATTACTTCGATACCAGCGCTATCAGGCATGGATCAGAAGTAGCATTTTGATTATGTAAAAAAATTAGTATGTAATAATGAATAAAGAAAATTTGAAAAGAAAAATATCGTTATATTATATTACTTATAAAAAATGGTGTTACTAAATCATGTTAACTATAGTCAATATTGCTAGACTCGAATCATTTGATGGTGCCATGTATGCCTTAGGCGGTGAGTTCAAATTCGAAAACAATTATCACATTCAAAGAAAATACAGAAATTTTACCGATGACTGTGTTTCTGACAATTTGAGATTCGACAATCTATAAAAGCTTCGGGTTATGTGAGTCATGCTAGACCATTAGCAACTACTTCATTTATAAGAACTAACACAATATAACCTTGAGTAAACAAGTATCGCTTCAAGAAAATATGAAACTTAATGATAATCTAACTAAATGAACGTAACTTACTGGCTCATGCAAATCAAGTGAGTTAGTGCAATGGCCTATCTCAATTTACACACAAGGTAAATACCCATTATGTAGCCTACACATTTTTCATGATAGTTTTTTTTGTAATTTTAAAATGAGGATGATATTACGCGATTATTTTCTATATTCATTTTCGACATGTAATAAAGGTTTCATTGCTCTAGTTTTTAGTTTTTGTACAAGTACAAACTTTTTTAGCAATACCAGAAATGATAAACAGGAAATATTACTGAAGAATTGCTTGAGTTTAATTATTGTTGAAGAGAATGTTGACATTTTATAGAAATAATAATATTTGTGAATTATATATATATATATATATATATATATATATATATATATATATATATTTATATATATATATATATATATATATATATAAAATATATATATATATATAGATATATATATATATATATATATATATATTTATATAGATATTTAATTATAGATATATATAAAATATATATATAGATATATATATATATATATGTAAATAAAAAATATCGCATTTAAATTTGAGTGTCTTCTTGATGATAGGTGCCTAATAAAATGATTGTTAAATTGGTCTGAAATTGCATAATTTGTCTTTGTGGTTTTCATTTAAAAGATTTTGTTTTGAATGTAGTGAAATTATTACAGCTGTATATATATAGTGTACAAATTTTTATGAATGTTTTGTGTCTTGGAGTAATTTATTTTGAACATGTAATATTTTTAAAACTTCTTTACATATTTAAGTTTTTTGCATTTCTGGGATATTTGTTTGGTTGCTAATTGAAACTGTATTTCTCTATGTTTATATATTCGTTCAATATTGTACTTTGAAATATACAAATAAATATATATATATATATATATATATATATATATATATATATATATATATATATATATATATATATATATATATATATATATATACAGGGCCGGATTTAGGCATGGGCCACATGGGCCCGGGCCCAGGGCGGCAAATTGTGAAGGCCACTTAAATTTTGCTAAAAAAATCAAAAGAGCGTTTTATGCAGAATTTTTGTTTTCACTCAGATTTATACAGTAATCACTCAACGGACATTGAAGCTCTTCTGTTGTTGTTGTTGAATGTCATCATTTGAAAGGTCTGTGCAAAGGAAAGACATCCAGTACAGAAGAAATGTCGCTGTCACAATAATTGAACAGATATATTTTGTCAAAAGATCTCCAGGACTTATATCCAACTGTAAGTAGGGTACCTCTAAAGATGTTTTTGTGTACACCAGCCAGAAACTGTGCAGCAGAACGTTCACTTTGTACTCTTTCACGAGTACATAATTATTTTAAGATTAACTGTTGGCCAGAAAAGATTAGTTAACTCTGCTGTTTTAGCAAAGAAAAATACTTGAGAAAAAGACTTGACGTGTAAGCTTGACTGATGTCATTGATACGTTCGTTAATATTAAAGCTATAGGCCAGTCAGTTTAGACAATCGATTGACAATAATTCCAAAAGTTTTCAAACTTTGACGTAGGGTTGGGAAAGAGATAAAAACAAACTATGAAATTTTACAACCTTTTCCGAAGTCCGGAACATTGTTAAAATTGCAATAACATTGAATTTTGCCTTATGCTTGTGAAAAAAATTCCAAAAGTTCTGCAAACTTTGAGTAATATTAAATGTATTATTACATATCACGTATCAAATTTGCAACCAATTTTAGGGTACGAAAAATTTTTTTAATTCAAAATCAACGTTTTTCTTTAATAAACTGACCAAAAAAAATTTCAAAAGCTCTGCAAACTTGACAGATACTTTGGAAAAATATACGGAACAGTTGTATGAATTTGCAACCTTTTACGTTGACCAGAACATGTTTATTTATATTTTTTTTAAATCGTGGTAATTTTTTCGAGCAAGATGGGCTCGAAATAATTACAAAAGTTTTGAAACTTGGTTGAAAATTTGGAAAACATCTATTCTGATGCTTTTGCAAATTTGCAAACTTGTACGCGGTCCGGAACTTTATGCAATTTGCAAAAATATAAAAATCCAAAAATCATATTTTTGCAAATTGCATAAAGTTCCGGACCGCGTACAAGGTTGCAAATTTGCAAATGCATCAGAATAGATATTTTCAGAATTTGTAACCAAGTTTCAAAACTTTTGTAGGTAATTATTTCGAGACCATCTTGCCCGAAAAAATGACCACCAACTGAAAAAATTATAAATAAACATGTTCCGGTCAACGTAAAAGGTTGCAAATTCTTACAACTGTTCGGTATTTTTTTCCGAAGTATCTGTCAAGTTTGCAAAACTTTTGGAATTTTTTTGGTCAGTTTATCAAAGAAAAACGTTAATTTTGAATAAAAAAATGTTCCGTACCCTCAAATTGGTTGCAAATTTGATACGTGATATGAAATAATATATTTAATATTACTCCAAGTTTGCAGAACTTTTGGAATTTTTTTCACAAGCATAAGGCCAAATTCATTATTATTGCAATTTCAACAATGTTCCAGACTTCGGAAAAGGTTGCAAAATGAGATTTGTTCCTTTCTCTATGTAGCATTCACTTGACCAAAGTTCAAAAACTTTTGGAATTATTGTTAAATTTTCGATTTTCAATGTCTAAACTGACTGGCCTACTAGGCGTAAAAATCTGAAAACTTGAGATTAAACTTTCTGAAAAGTTTCACTATGAATTGAATGTTTTAGCTCTCAATAAACTGATTTCTCAATTTCCTGATGTTACAATCCACGTTGAAGAGAAACGAAATTGATTTTTTTTTTAATCTCGTCGGCAACAAGTGACGACACATGTAATTTTTTCTGTAATCCATATTTTTTCGTTAATTATGATAACAGTAATTGTACTATGTTTAGCTCAACATTTAAAACGATATCTTGAGGTGTAAATGGAAATCATATAGATTCCCTGCAAGTATTCCACATAACAAAGTAGTAATTAGCATTATTCCTAGATTATAGTTAGTGACGTTATATAAAGCTATGACATTATGAAGATGTTATTCAAATTTATTTTCAAGATATTGATGTTCAAATAGTATTATTTTAGGTCTGGCAAATTGTCGCGTTTGGGAGGCGGGGGCGGCGAAATGCTTTGGGCTCATGGGCGGCAAATTCGTAAATCCGGCTCTGTATATATATATATATATATATATATATATATATATATATATATATATATATATATATATATATATATATATATATATATATATATATATGAAAAACTTGGTTCACGGAATGAACCGCGTAAAAGATTTGAAAAATCTCGACGTTTCGGCTCCTTTTGCGAAGCCATATTCATTTTCAAATACTTCCGACCGCGGAAATCTTTCTGAACATATATATATATATATATATATATATATATATATATATATATATTTATATATATATATATATATATATATATATATATATATATATATATATATATATATATATATATATATATATATATATATATAATCCACTAATGAGCAGAAAATTAAACACCTTTTGCAATGATCCCTTAAATCTTCCACAGACCTCTTTCATTCTGAGACAATTCAATATGTCAATTTTATAAATCAATTTCATATAACTTGTTTTGTTTTTCAACTATCAATTGATGAAAGAGAATTTTTTGAATGAGGAAGAAATGGAAAATTCTTTCAAAGCAACGAGGCAGCTTACAATCAATTCGAAATGAATAATTTCAAGATAAATCAATTTCCATTCTCTATAAATTGAGAAACGAAATTAATGGCTTTGGCAAATTCAACCGTTCAACATATAAATAGCCACTGATCTATTTTCCGACAGAATAATAGCGAGATCTATAGGTATACCGGAAATGCTATGAAATATCCGGTGGCGAAAGCAAACCATACTGTTTTAAAATCAAATTAAAACTTGGATAGGTATACAGCTTAATAATGTCAGGAAAAAAGTATATACACGGAGCTTAGTTGTTCAATCCCCCTTACAATGGAATAAAGAACATAATGGATGAAAAGTCTGAATCCAATCTCTTTTAATATGGAGTTTTCTATTTTTATCGAAATAACATTTTCATTCTCATGATATCAGTAAATTGCTGTACAGTCGATATAATACGGATCCAGACTTTTGAGAATTGATATTAATTGTTATTTCTTGGAGTCAGCATCGATTCATTTAAAATCAAGGCCATAGGAGAATGAGTTTTTTTTTGTATTGACGTTATACAAAACATCTAGTTGTGTTTGGCTAGCAATTCCAATTTTTCAGGTGTATTTTAAACTGAACTACTCGGTATATATTGCTACTAGAGTAATGACAAATTTGCGAAATTCATATTGACTAGAGCAGCTAGTTTTTCTAATTTTATTAACGCTGAGTTTTAGTGATCTGTTCATAACCACTTAACCACTTATTCGTTACTTGAAATCAGAGAGTTTCTATGTCTTTTAACTTCTAGCCATTATAAAATCAGCAGTAAATGTCGAGCGTATTATGAATTTCCCTCTTCATTGACAGGAGTATATATATATATATATATATATATTTATATATATATATATATATATATATATATATATATATATATATATATATATATATATATATATATATATATAATATATATATATATATATATATATATATATATATATATATATATATATATATATATATATACATATTTATATATACACAGTGCGGAAAAAAAGTATGGACTTACTCTAATAATTTGGTAGCCTTCAGGTTTTATGGAAAACGCACGAACAGGTCGATTTAGTTTTTCTGTTTCCTACATTTTGACCAAATTATTTCGTTCTTTTAATGACATATGTCAAAAATATGACGTCATCGACATTTTTCTTAAATGACAGTATATAGCATGCGATACATCATTTGAAAGCTCTTGCTTCACTCAGTATGTTCCTAGATTTTTATGCAATTTTGTAGCTTTGTTTAAAAATGGCGGCGGTAAAATTGTGAAAATTATTTTCAATTGACTCCCAGTAAAAGAATAACTCTTTCTCGATTTATCAGAAAAAAACAATCAATCATCATAGTCAGACAGTACTGAGGCTTTATCACTCAACAGTCACAATTTAGCATTCTCAGTTGTTCTGGCTATAGAAATTCGAAACATTAAATTAAATGTTAACACTCTTAGTAATGATATTTATTAAAGATACACCATATTAAAGAACACCATATACTGTATTTTGCTCTAAAAAACTTTCATATATATATATATATATATATATATATATATATATATATATATATATATATATATATATATATATATATATATATATAAATATATATATATATATATATATATATATATATATATATATATATATATATATATATATATATATATATATATATATATATATATATATATATATATATATATATATATATATATGTATATTTATATATGTAATATTTTTATTAGATAAAAACTTTTTATCATTCATTGTAATGTTGTTTTTTTCAACGAAATACCGAAGTAAGTATCATCGAAGACCTTGTAATAAATGAGAAAATATGTATAATATAAAGAATTTATCTTGTTGCATTTTTACAAATATGATAATTGTTTCTATTGCCAAGGCCGATAAAAACATGTTCAACGATTTCACTGAGCTGCTGCACCTGCTCATTCTTGTTTTGTCTATAAGACTTCTGTTTGGATAACAAGGAAAACGGTAGTTCATTCGGATGCTAAAAGCGTGTTTGGTAACCAAAAATTCCAAACTATCACAATACCAGCTGGTGCAAATGTGATTGAACACATACTGTTTCCACATATTCAAGTTGAAACATAATATTCACATCTGAGCCAATCATCATGTGTTACTGAATTGAGTGAATTAATCAAGCAAACACAATTCGAAGTTCAATCTGGATTATATAAAAAAAGTTATTTGGAATGGCTTATGTAGATCCGGATTAATGTTTTCGGTGTTTGGTTTTTGACTTCAGAGGATATCTGTCAAGTAAACGTAAAAGTTATGCCAATTGGAAGTCAAAAATATTAACTATATTGGATATAATTATACTTGAATTTTGTGAACAATATTTTCAATTCTTACATAGATACTCAGTAGTAGTTTGAATGGTTTGGACAATGTTTCTTCCATATTTGTGGAATTCTGGACTTCCATTGTCTATAAAGTATCTGAAACAAAATATAAAAGAAAGAAATTCGAATAGTAAACGGCAAGTTCAATAAAAAAAATAGCTGAATAATATTTTAGAAAATAGTGAAAAATATAAAATTATACAATTAATATACACGACGTTTCGGTTAATTGGGCAAGTTTACACTTGAGAACGGTTAGAGATACACAACTAACCGAAACGTCGTGTATATTAATTGTATAATTTCATATATTTTTTTTCATTATTTTCTAACTTATTATTCACTAATCCCATTTTATTATTTTTCAGATATTTCCCACTTAATCCAAATAATTCATTGAATTAAATTTTTTCAGCTTTTTTTTTTGTTGAACTTACTTTTTTTGTTTCAGATATTTTATCGACAATGGAAGTCCAGAATTCCACAAATACAGATACTCAGTAATTGCTTCACTTCAGAATAATTATTTGAAAAAAATTATTCCTCAAGTTAGAATGCCCAATTTCACTTCCACGTATTCCTATTCCCTAACGAATATTGAGGAAAATTTCTTCCTAGTAGAACCATCGATCGATAACATTAAATATTTCAACAGTTTCCAACTCGAGATGCCACAAAATATTAATGATCAAAAATGGGGTAACGTTCCTTACACACGAAAATGAAATGTGAAACGTGATGAAGAAAAAATGCTGGTCTGTATATCATGGTTAAATGCCCAAGAACATTTTCTATATTGAGAAAGTGAAACGACAATATCCACTTGATAACCTAATAAAAATTGCACTTAACACATTTTCTGTATACAAATTTTCGGCATATTCTTTGATATGCTCACAAGTGAAAAAGCTTTAGCCACTTGTATGTAACTCATTCGTTCAAGAATATACCTATAGTTATACCTCTCAAACTTATTTCAAGTAGTTGTTTTAGATCTCCATAATGAATCATCCTCTATGATGTGAATTTCTATTTCTCAATGTGAAAAATTGAAAATTCGATAATCTGTGAAATGAAAATCATCTGAAATTGACCAAGGAAAATTTTCAAACTTAGAATAAATATATTACAATCTTTGAAGTAAAATTAAATAACATGGATCAATGAGGTTTCGGAAATAACGTTTTTCAAGATTGTGTTGTAGAATTTTGAAAACGAACCTCTGATTCACTGTTTTTCAACAGTTTCAAAGTATTCAGGAAATAGTTCAATCTGTCTGAGAATAAAGACAAACAAACTGTCGATATAGATGAAGTTTTCCAGATAAGGCAAGATAGTTTATTAGAATAATCACAGCCGAATCAACCTTGAAGAAAGAAGCTGAACGACTTCCCAATAGCTAAAGTCATCCGACTATTTTCCAAAAATGGAGTTATAAATAATTACATCGAAATTATTTCTTTTCAAACAAGGTTTTACACAAATGGTAGGTAAATGAGTTATAGGATGTATTTGATTTAAATTTGGTAATACTGGTTTTTAGGTAGGTAACGTAAAGTCCTACGCTTAACTCATGATGAAAAGTTATTCGTAGAAACCTAGAAACAAGTCCCCAAGTTACATAAAATGGATAACAGTATAATTAAAACTTGTTATATTCAATCAGCATAGGTAAATTTGTTGCGTAAAGTTTGTTTTTCACTCAAACCTAACTGATTGTCCTTCTTTCTGCAAGAAATTGAAAATTCAGAAAATGAAATCATAAGATAGATTGGATAGAAGCTCAAATTGCCGATATGCAGTTCTCCGTTTGAATATATCAAAAATAATATAAGTAAGGGAGCGTTCAAGTATTACGTAACGCAATTTAGGGGGTGGGGGGGTTTTGCAAAACGTTACGATGCGTTACATGGGCGGGAGGGGGTTTCGAACAACGCGTTACGTAACATTGTTTTCTTATTGAAATAAAAAAAGGGAACTTAAATCACCCAAGTTGGGAACCCTTTTCGTTCATGTTTTACGGGGAATCCCTCGATTGTATTGTACGTCAGTTTCATTCTGTTCTCCCAAGTTGGCAACCCTATCCGTTTATGTTTTATGGGATACCTCGACTGTATTCGTCGTCATTTTTTTTTTGTTCCCGTTGTCAGTTTTGGTTTAGTGTTTTAAATACGTAATACACAGAAGCACAATGCTGTAGTCAGTGTTGGAAAAGTGGGTTCATACTGTAATGTTCTCAAAAGAGGGAGATTTACATCATCAGCTGTTTTTGCCCTATACAAGCTCTCATGCTGACTTTTGTGCCAAAAACTGCCAACGAAATTTAAAAAACGGCTGAAGAAAAACTAAAAATGGTATAGCGCTCAAGTCCGTGACTCGCAATATTTTTTGCAAGTAATTAAATGCGCTTACAAATCCTGCTGTTCCATCTTGAGGAGTGCATTGAAATCATTCTTTCCGAATAATGCTTTCTTGCCGCCAACCTGCCGATACCAGATCCTTTAGACCTCAAGCAAGCTCTCGGTACCTAG
>JARQZK010004343.1:185000-407500 GCA_030704885.1 Cynegetis impunctata
GCGTAGCACTAGGAATGATAAAACCCCTCGGCGCATGTGCATGTCGTAATGCCTATCTAAAAAACGCTATATTTTTTTATTCTTCGTGGGGAAAAATGGGGGAAAAAAATTCCCTTATGAAATCATATGTGTTTTATGGATATCCGTTGGAATTTTTAAAATCGGACCAGATCCCAACTTTTTGTCGTGAGACTACCCCTTTAGCTTCGCCTAGGGGTAAAAATCTATAGTGACCTTATATAGAACATAAATTTTTTTTTTTCATTTAGAGTTATTGTTTCCTTTGCAACATCTTTATTTTGTCGATACTTATGGCAATCAATTTTTCTGTAAGAAATTTACAAAATAGAAATATCCACGTCGAGATTTCTAAGTTAAATATAGGTATTCTTATTTCTGAAGAAATATTTTCTGAGAAAATATGATCCAGATCTTCAGAACATCTAACCAACCATAATATCCACAATATTAATTTTACAATGGGTGTAATATTAAAAATGTGTTTCTTCAAATTACGATTATTGTCTTTTTAAAGAAAAATCCTTAAGAACCTATTTCGTACATTACCTGGCTAAGAATTTTTTTTGGATTCCCTTAGTTATTCAAGACGGCCAAAACTTCAAAAATACAACTAAAATATAGTTGTCTGATTTTTGACTTTTCTTTTCAAAATTTATAAATGTCAAAGGGATTTTGATCTTTCAAAAGTTATGCGTACGAATTTCGTGCTGTTTAATAAAGTCGGTTTTCAAACGATTATATATATATATATATAAATATATATATATATATATATATATATATATATATATATATATATATATATATATATATATATATATATATATATATATATATATGTATATATATATATATATATATATATATATATATATTTTTATATATATATATATATATATATATATATATATATATATATATATAATATATATTTATGCTCCGTAAAGGAGCATAAAATGTGTCACTATTACATAACCTAATATCAGGGACCCTGTACCCTTGCGCCCCTAGGCACATGCCTAGTTTGCCTTAAGGATAATCCGCCTCTGTATATATATATATATATATATATATATATATACAGAGGCGGATTATCCTTAAGGCAAACTAGGCATGTGCCTAGGGGCGCAAGGGTACAGGGTCCCTGATATTAGGTTACGTAATAGTGACACATTTTATGCTCCTTTACGGAGAACAAACAGTGCACAGAATGCTCCCATTTTCAGGATGATGGCTTCATTTAACAACTTCTGCATAGACCTGGATCTTTTCAATATATCGCTCAATAATCTGAAGCGAAGTCTCAGGAATATTCTCTTATGAATAAAAAATTTTGTCACCTATGTATCCAACTGTATTGTCATTATTTCTTTTCTATTTTTAAATTTTAACATCGATGTATATGTAGCTTCGAAGAGGCGAATACTGTTTTTTGGGATTTTAACTGTTTGTATTCCACGTGATCATTAAATAAATAAATAAATAAATAAATAAAAAAAATAAAAGGGTACATAAAATAAAAGGGGAGAAAAAATATACAATATAGCATAAGATTAATTGCGCCAGTATGTAAGCCACCTACTTAGACAATAAAAATTATTTCAATTTATAGCAAAAGATAAATTTAACGGATGAGACTGACTAAAACTTACGCCTTACAAGCAACCTTGTTCTAATTCACATAGTTTCTGCAGAAAGGGGAAAATTGTAATAACTATGATCAGCAAGCCTTGGAACTCTACTAGCCAGAGTATATGAAAAGGATAAAAAGAGGATTCCGAAGAAAAAGCTCACAGCAGATGAGCCTGCCGAAGATATTACTTCTTCAGTTTCTGGTCGGGACACATTCAGTTCAGAGTGATAGTATTTTCAGTAATTATAGACTGACTTGTGCTTGAACTTCAAAAGAGACGAGAATCATACAGTAATTTTTACAGTAAATTTTCAATTTCAAAATAGAGCAAGTACGATAGTAACAATGTATTTCGGTGATTTAGAATAAGTGTTTTGTGGATGAATATATCCACTTGCGTTCTTCCTTAACAACAGTAGCTCGGAACGGAAAACTGCCCCGAACAACCAATGCAATTTTAAAGGTTCTAAGAAATGAAGGACTTGAAACAATTTATTCAAACATTAACATAGCTTTAAGAATTGTGTTTCGACGGCCGTCAGCAATTGCAGTGGTGAGCGGAGCTTTACCTGTCTAAAGAGAGTGAAAAATTATCTTCGCTCAACAATGACAGATATGAGATTAAATTCGTTAGCAATACTTAACATAGAATCAAACTTATTGCAATCTTTAAACTATAAAGATGTTGACAATTTCGCAAGACAAAAATTTAGGCGCCGAAATTTTTAATTTTTTTTAGTTTGTCATTTAAGCTGTAACAACAAGTAATTGAAAATTAGCAACTTTAAAGTCGAGCGTAAAAAGCTGCTTAATTTAACATACATACCATTATAATTTCATTTTTTACTTTAAATAATTTCTGAAAATAATTCAATTATTTCTAATTACATATATCTAACTTTGAGTTAGCAGAGTGCCTTTAAGTTCACTTTAAGTATACTTAAAAATTCAGATCTTGTTGAAAATTCAAACCTGTATCCGTGTTTAAGTAAATAATTCGTAAATTGATTTTTAAATTAACCAAGTATTAATAAATTCTTAAAATTTATAAAAGCACCAGACAATTCACGACGACGTTCGTTTCCTAAATTTTCCCGACCAGGACTAGGTCACTATCTATACTATCGAGTCAGAAATTAAGTAACTATAATATATTGAAGTTAGTTAATTATTTAAATGAAATATTAGATACAATGATTCAATTCATTTTTATCCTGTTCGATAATTTAATTGATACGAGTGTCGTATGCCAGATATTATTATATAGGAAATTTCATAATTTTCGGGTTTACATGCCAGTCGTACCTTAAAGCTTTAAAATATTGTAAACCGAAATCGTAAGATTTGTCCGACAATATCGATCTCATTTAAACTCATGCTCTTTTTTCCTTAGCCCCCATCTCACCACGTTTTCCTAAGGGGCGGTACATCGGTTTAGGTCAAACTATAGTACCTACGATTTATTTTTAATATGGGGGCGCCGATGGGATGCTTGCCTACGGCGCTCTGAACGCTTAATCCGCCTCTGTATATATATATATATATATATATATATATATATATATATATATATATATATATATATATATATATATATATATATATATATATATATATGTCTGTCATTAATAGAAATTGACATTAAATATATCAGTCATATACATGGATACTTATCAGATAACTGCATCTGAACTGTGAATCATATGAGAAAGATAGAAACAACTACCATGGGGTTGTAACACTAAATCTTTCACTAAAATTGAATGTTTTCATCGAATAGTCTAGGATTCCTTAAGAAATTCTATACAGAATTGATAAAGTATTCCTAGAGCAAATACATACAGTTTTTGCAATGAATAATTGGAAAAATTCTTCTGAATTTCTAATTCTAGGACGATAGGGTTAAATAGCACGTTTTATTGGAATAAGTAGAAAATATTTTATAGATCGTCATCAATGCATATTTCCGACGATTTATTAATTGAAATAAAAAGTGACTAATGCAGAATGAAGGCAATGAACTCCAACTGGTATGTGTGCAGTATGCACTATGCACCAACATGTGTCCCATTCAACATTTTATCGGGCATCAATTCATTTATAGCAGTCATAACATATTTCTCTCGGACCTTTTGTATCGAAGACTTCAATTTAATACGTTTCCAATTCATTGCCGCAACATAAATGAAAGCTTAGATAAATTCAAATGGAAATGTTCAGTGGTTCTGATAACGAAATATTGAATTGTTTGATAACTGAACACACCTCGGTTAGACCAACAAATATTTTATGGAACTTGTCATTTGGAAACTTTGTTATCTCAATTCGATAAGTAGGTATCACTTTCTAGAAAGTCAGGAAATTAAGAATTTCATATTGATGTAAAACGATGAGAAAGTAAACTCAAATTTTACATTTCATAAAAGGCTAGGGCTGATGAAGATTTCAGAACCTTATAACTGTCAATACAGAATAATTAGATAGTAAAAACATGTAAAAGCTTATGTAATTGATGAAATTTTTCATTAAAACTAATACAATGAGCAACTACCGCAGGATCAAATTCAAGAATCGGTGAACACGTTTAATGATTACAGTAACGGTCCATATCTCTAAAAAAAATCACTTGAACTAATTAATACTTTAAATAATTGTCCTTGTCGTATCTTTATGCCAGATCAAATAATTGAAGAAACAAAGTTTTAATTGATCGAAATCCACATCATTTAATGTTGGGTTCAATACTTAACATAATGATAATAACGCAAGTAGAAATAAAAAGCAGATAATGTTATGTTTCCTGAATAAAATAACAGATATATTTATGGGCCAACAGTATTTGATAAAGGTGACTCACATACAGATTAAAACTAAGACAATGTTACATGAGACATACTATTGATAACAGCAGAGTATACAAAAGTCTCTCAAGGGAATAACATATAATAATATATATAGGTATATATATATATATATATATATATATATATATATATATATATATATATATATATATATATATATATATATATATATGTATATATATATATATATATATATATTATATATATATTATATATATATATATATATATATTATATATATATATATATATATATATATATATATACACATATTATATATATATATATATATATAATATATTATATATATATATATATATATATATATATACATATATATAGATATATATATATATATATATATATATATATATATATATATATATATATATATATATATATATATATATATATATATATATATATATATATATGTCCGGCGGTCTTAGGGGGTTACGGGCAGGACCTATTGTATGGTTAGCTATTAGTTATAATAATACATTAAATATGATTAATTCATAGTAAAGTCAATATTGATATTGAGTAAATAAAATTCTCGTTTGGATTTATTTAATAGCATGGGCGTTTTCCGATTTTTACGAAGTCAAATGTTTTGATCGATATTAAATATTTGTGTTCTTCTCAGCGAACGACAGACATCATGAAATAAGAAATTTTTAAATGGGCGTTAGATACCTATATTTCAAAAAGTGGCATCGTTTACTTATTTGAATAATGTGTTCTTCATACAAGAATGAAATCAAAACATTCTAACGCATTTAAAAATATCAATTTTTACAATTATAAAATGTCCTATATGTTATATGGAAGGAAACAAAAAGGAAACACACGTGTTTCATTCCTCCCTGAAGTATGTGTCAGGGAGGCGGGCAGCTTGAGTTTGGGATTAACTCCTTCAGCCAGATCAAAGGATACACTTGTATGTACAAGTGCATTAAGGATAGGTGAAACGGGATATTTTATGGAACATAGGAAGTGTGGGTAGGGTTCAGAGGATTAATACTGGCCCAGCATTCGCCTTGTAAGTTTGCAAGCAGTGACTTACATTACCATGAGGAAACCTCTGAAAAAAACTCATGGCTGACCAGTCGGCCCCGGGGTTTGAACCCGAGACCTCCCAAATACTAGCCAGCGTACCTAAAGTACTCAACTAACTAGCTTGGTATATGTTATATGGAATATTTAGCAATATTTATCAAGTCGTGCTGCATCTTCATTTGCCTTTAGAAACTCGAGCTCTTTGACAGGCTTAGACATTAAAATTGTTGATGAAATAATGAAGAGTCGATTATTCCTACTTGCGACGTTTCTCGTACTGTTCAACTGTCAATTATTACGAGATTTTTTTAATACAAATATAGCTGACATTGTAGAATATTTTATTGGCTTTTCAGTTGGGGAAAAACCACAGCGTAGAGTTTGACTAATTATATAATCAAAGACCTGCTGGGTATATACATGCAACACTGTAGAGGCTAAGAATTCGACAATGGTACCTTGTGGGAGTTACAGCTGGAATCTTATCCTAGGAGATGTAGCATCGTCTAATGTCTTAGCAAAAAATAATTTTTTCTTTACTACAATGGCGGTACACAGCAATGCCTACATTTAATACTTATACTTTGCAAAAAGGACTAGGACCTCCCGAAGATCTGCCGCCCGATGGGTCACAATGGTTAAGCCTGCCACTGTGTATGTATATATATATATATATATATATATATATATATATATATATATATATATATATATATATATATATATATATATATATAATGAAAACGAGAATACAGTATAGCATTTTTGAAATTTTGTATTTCACCTTATGTCAAAATGCAAATAATTATTTTGAGGTTTAATACAGCTCACTATGAAAACAGTAAGTTTAAAATGATAGCTAGGAGAGTCGAAAATAGCAGAATTCAGAATTTTAACCCATTATGCTTTATATGGTAGATTAATATATATTAACCAGAACGTATGAAATTAGTTTAGTATTTTAATAAATGCAATATATATTTTATAACGCTGTAGCTGGAAGAAATGGGAACCAACAATCCTATAAAAAATGTTTTCTAACCTAGGGCTCTGGGGTGTAGAAATTCTACAAAATTGTTCATTTTCGTATCGTCTTTCCATTCACTCACAGACTCACATTCGGCCAGCATTACAGTAAAAGCTAAAAAAGTGTTTTCATTAAAGGATATTACAATTAGTGTGGAATATATGAAAAAAAATTTAATTATTGACCAAATATCATACACACCAACAGAACTTACCACACACTGTAAGGGCTGCGAATATATCTCACTATGTTTTGGTTGAATTTCAAAAGTTATTCCACACAGAAAATAAATAATAAAATTTTCACGAAAATTAAAAAAATTTTCTATTTTCCTTTTCTTCAATTAATACGAATTATTACAAGTTTTCAGTGGAGTTCACAAACATTTGGATGATATATAAAACTATAACGAAATACGTCTTTATAATATTTGATTCAATAATCATCTTAATTGCAGTTTAGAAATACGTCTCAAACAATCTAAAATATTTAGAATGTTTGAGACGCTTCTTCTTAGATAAAGCTTTGCGGCAAAAGAATATGAAAATGTAGCTCAACTCTTTTTTTGTGAGTGAAATGAGAATGAGTCTTGGATTTTCTTTAAAAAAATAATGGTCAGTTTGATGAATGTCAATTTGACATTTTTATAAGGTTTTTTAAAATTACTGATAATTATTCAACACAGCGTTTCTTACCTGAAAGCTTTTATGAAATATTTATATAGAAACTTGAAAAATGGTTATTTCACTAAAATTGAACATGTAAATTACGAACTATATAATTTTAAATTACTAAATTTAAGATTATAAATTTCAATATTCCATGGATGAATGAAATCAAATCATCCTGATATCCATGACAATTATTTGAAAAAAACAGAAATATGGAAAGTGACTAGTACTGCAAAAAATCTATGACTGTCATGTAACCCAAAAGTAGTATACATTTGACAATTAACCGACATATGTTTTTTGACTTTAAAAAACACAAGAATAACAATGATTAATTAAAACAATTGAATGTAACAATGATATTGAAGTGAAGTAATTGAACACAGATATTAACAAATTTAACAAAATTACTCTATATTTTTGTTAAAATTTCATCAAAGCAACAATCAGAAATAAAACAGATCATAATATATTGGTTATGTATCCAGTTTGACTTAAAATTTGCAATCAAATATTTAGTTCATTCAGAGCCGTCTGCAAACTTTTCGATCATTCAAATCTGAAAAATTAAATTTGACAATTTCAAATTGTATTCCACAGCCAATCTAATGATACCTAATGAAAAAAGCTGTTTCCATTACAAATTATTTCGAATTGTTATAGTTAGTTATTAACATTGCTTACTTCGTTAAGTAAAGTACAGATTACGATCCGATTTCTTTGTGATAATTGTTGATAAAATTATTTACACTTAATTACATTAATCTACTTTAGCTTTTGGCATATGAACCTGAGGTTCTACATATTCCTCATTCAGTTTTTTGGCAAGGAAATATAGCTCTGCTAAAGCAACAATTAGAGCAAATATAATTCCCAATAGAAGCCTGAATCCAATGTCTAAGCTTCCAACAAATACTTCAATTCCAATGAATCCAAATGCAAATCCAGCCAACACAGATATGATGAACTGGAAAACTGCAATCAGCTGCTTGTTCATTTCTTTCACTGAAAAATTAAATATATAAATCCTGCAAACCTCTGAAATTATGTGCAATCTATACTATGATATACACAATAATAATTAGCAAAAATATGTGTGAATAGTATTACTTTAATTGTAATCAACTTATCCCTGAAGACAGAATGTCATATCCGGAATTTCAATGACCTTTGATTTTCAGGAGTGAAATAAAAGAACATTAACAAAAAAACAAGATAAGATGTAATTATCCCCAAATTTTAAAAAATTACTTACTCTGGTAGCCAATTGAATCTTCTGGTAACCTTTTCCTGACATTATCTATATTCTTAGTCATATTTTGATATTTTTGATTTTCTTGTTGAATTTTCAGATGTTGACATCTTTTCTCCAGTTCAGGATTTCTAGGGATATTTATATTTTCAGGCAGTAACAATTCAGAGTTTTCCATCATTTCATGAAGATATACTTTCTTTTCATTTTTCTTGTTTTCTTCTGCTATATATTCATAAAGCCAACGCAAATCTTCAACTCTCAGTATTTTATCAACTACCTTTACCTTTTTAGGTTTATCAAAGATAGGGGAAGTTTTTTCATTCAAACTCTTTTCCAGATGTTGCAATATTTCATAATCTTTAGGTGTTAATAAATACTTCGGTATAACATTGAAACTAGTTGAAATATGTTCTTTATTTGTAGCTAATATTGCTCTGATACCTGGGGGAATATTTTCTACATTTGTGTTTATCATAGAAATATACTTATAGAGAATTTCCGATGGTTTTATTTTGATAGTCGGATCAGAAATTGTTCCTTTATATGTGGACATTATATTTGATATAATCCACACTATGAGTACTAAAATAAACAATCTTTCAAAGACTTTTCTTTCTGCTCAAATGAACTATTTATTTCTGAATACTGCTCTGTTACATCATCCATGAACTCGTTCCAGACAATTTTTCGTTTCTTCTTTGATTCCTCCAAAGTTGTATCCTGAAAAATAAACAGATTATACTTACAATACGTTAATAGTTTTCTAATTACAGTACTACCTCTCTGTACTTTATTTCTAAATCAATTAATTCTTTTGATAAAGAAAGAGATTCAGTTAGTTTCTCATTCAGTTGCAACAAATTCACATCGATTACTTTAACTTTTTCTATTTGGGTGTCCCTCAAATCTGTCAAGTTCTCAATAATATGGAAAAGCTCAGTAACCTCTCTATCTTCACGTTTCAACTGAAAAAGGATATGACATTTAGTAAATATCTTATTTGATATACTTAAATATAGTATGCTATTACCTCGAATTCATCAAGAAGTAAGTTTATTTCACCTTTCAGAAAATGAGTGTGATCAAATAAGCGCTTCCAAATATTTTTCACATCTGAAAAACGGTACTGTAAATGAAATTATTCTTATTTTCATAAAACATTCTTACCTCTCGTAACCTCCCCTGACATTTTCTTTTGACAGTCACGGGACTCTCACTCTTAGAACTAATGAAAAATATTATACTTTATAAATATTCTTTGCTCAAACAATTGATGATGTATTAGAACTACTTCAGTGAGGCTCTTGCACCGTTTTATTATAAAACGTCGTTCAACTAAATTTGGTTTATGCAGGGTTTAAGACGGCTTAAAAGTATATATATATATATATATATATATATATATATATATATATATATATATATATATATATATATATAATATATATATATATATATATATATATATATATATATATATATATATAATATATATATATATATATATATATATATATATATAATATAATTATATATATATATATATATATATATAATATATATTATATATATATATATATATATATATATATATATATATATATATATATATATATATATATATATATATATATATATATATATATTTTTGTGTATGTGTAATGTTTTATATTTAAGCATTTGACTTGTATTTTATCCCGATTTTAGCTGATGAAGATGGAAACTCCATTGAAACGTCCTGTGAATTTTAATTTTAAAATGTAATGTTTGAAATAAACCTGTTATACCAATAAATATATTTATATATATTTATATATATTTATTTCACAAATATTATTTCCGTATCTCTAATGATGAAAGTCCTCTTGAAATTATCAGCTAGTACCAACACTTTTACTTACTGCTCGACTGCTCCTTATACTTATTTTACTTCTACAGTCGGTTTCAAAAAATTATTGTGAATTTTTGATATCATTTTTCATTATATCAATCATTGATCGACATCTAGAAGAAGTTTATGATACTTCGAAAAAGAAGAATAAACATAATAGATAAGAGCTTTATCACCACTGACAGAACCTTGATAGAATCATTTATCAATAAATTATTGGAAAATAATTTTTTTATAAATATTTCATGGACCATCGTTTTCATTCACGAAATTGAGGCCAAAAAAAGGAAAAAAGAACAACTTTCATCGTCGAGTGTCGAAATCTAAATATATATATTTATGTATATAAATGTCAACTTTAAGTTATATGTCACAGTCTGTATCTGTATTGTAGTCTTAATTTTTGTTCAAAATTCCAAAAATTGCAACTGCAATGAAAACTTATTAAACTGCACTACAGCGACGTTTTCACTAAGGACAGTGTCAAGGTGCCTTTGGCAAACTGGCTATAACATCTTTTCATTATCGATATGTCCAATTGCAAGCAGACACCCCAAGAATTTATCAAAAATGCATTCACTCCCCAAATCGCCGTAATTTGCTCCCCACAGGCTGAGAAATGCTGTGAAAAGAATAATTTGAGTTTCGTTGAACTGCTTCAACCATTCTGCATACTGAATCACGATAGTAAGTTTCACATTGAAATATAAATTCCACCCTCCTTAATTAAATTTCTTGTTCCATTGAGTCAAGTACTTAATTTTTTCAGTTTATTGTAAGGACCATAATGGAATAGTTACAACAATAAAAAACATTAAGCTTACTTTTTTGGATGTAAATCATCGACCACCCCAAACAATTCATGCAAGAACGCTACTAAATTTAGCAGTCAGCGAATCATGTAATTCTAGAAATGAAGCAATATGTATAGGAAATTATAAACTTGAAATTCCTGTGTCAACTCCTTGGTTTGAAAAATGGAGAGAAACATTTCTTCAAGTGCAATATCCATCAGATCATGAATATACAAAACATTTTTTAGCTTGTATTTTAGTTGTTTCTTCAACTGATCCCAATCCAGCTGAAACTATGATTCAGTTAGCTCAAAACTTGAATCAGATGCAAAATAGTACTCCAGGAAAATTGCCAAAATGGTTCAGCTCTAATATACTTAAATATTATGTTATTATTCACGATGTTATTGATGGAGATATCAACATGTCAGCAGCTCTATTATTTATTTATTTTTGGCTAATATTTTACTTTTTCAGAGCAACTGAAGCATATAATAGTATACAATCTTCTTATGGAGCAGTTAATTCTTTTTTATTAAAAATGAATTCAAGACCTCTTGGAAATAATGGTACAACTGAACATGTAGCTGATCCTTGGAGTAAGTTTATAAATAGCAATATTAAATTTAGTGTAGAGAGTTCTACCACAAGTGAAAACATTTATGAATTAGCAGAAGAAGCTAATGAAATTAAATCTTTGTTAAGTGAAACACAAAATTATCATCCTTTAAGTCCAGAACATGATGATTTAAGCATGGTAAGTTAAATGTAATCTTGTATTTTTATTTTAGTTGACCCAATGTTTAGATAATTTGAATAAGCTGCTATTCATTTGGGATGGGGTCATCAATGAAATAACCAAAATATTCTCGACTGACGTTTCGACAATTTATTTTGTCATCTTCAGGCTTGAAATATAATGGCAATTTTCTGTAGTCAAAGTTTTTGATTTATTAAGATTTACTAATCGGATGAGTGAGGAATAACCTCTACACAATGGCATTGAAAACGAAACTAAATTGTCTAAACGTCGGTCGTGAATATTTTGGTTATTTCATTGATGACCCCGTCCCAAATAAATAGCAGCTTATTCAAGTTAAATGTACTAATTTCTTACATTGTGTCAAATTTTACCTCATGTATTTTCTTGAAAGAAGACATTTCAGAATGATAAACTGGGCGATAGAGAAGATGGCATTGGCAAACACAATGGATCAAAAGTTCATGGGTTATGTATGGGTGCTGAAGATTTAGAAAATATCAAAAGTTTCTTATTGGATTTCACAAAAAATTGTCTTATTCCCTATAGTGAGAAGCAGATGCAAATACTGAATGATAATGTTTCCAATAAGAAGGGTGTCAGTAGGTCCTTATTTAGTGCAACAAAAAGGTGGTTCAATCCTAATAAACCAGGTTCCAGTTCTATTTCTAACAATTTAGTGTGAGTTTGAATTTTATGAACCAGTTATTTTGGTAAGGCAATTCACTAGTTGTAGAATTTTTAAAATCTCTGAAGTAAAAATTTTTTCTATTATTTTATATATAAGTTTTGTTAATTGGAAATTAATAGAATTTATCTAAACGAATTTAATTGAAAAAAATATACTATTTCCAAACATTATTATTGCCTTTTTGCTGAAAAACATTTGTTTGAATATTAACTGTGAAAATATTAATTAGTTTTAATATTAAATCTTTTTATTTTCTTTTTTTTTCCATGTATTGTTTTTACATTAAAAACAGTTTAAAGCAAAGTTATTTGCTAATGAGAACTGAACCCCCAAAAGAATATAGATTTAAGTTTTAGAATTTATTGTGCATATTATAAAAGCTAGAATAGAACTTGATTTCAATGATATGGCCATAAGTAATTATTATCATTTCAAAAGTATTCTGAGATTGATCTATTCTGATTCTCGTTCAACAGGTATGCTTCAGATTCTCCTGAACTACATGTTCGTAAACTTGGTGATTTGTGTTTTATGTTTGAGAACTATAGTGCTGCCTTTCAAGCATATCACTTAGCGAAGAGGGATTTTAATACTGACCAAGCTTGGCTGTATTATGCAGGTGCACTTGAAATGGCGGCACTTTCTGCATTCATGGCAAATGAAGCAAGTCGGAAAACGCATGATTATTTGGAAGAAAGCATCGTCACATATTTGAATACTTGCAAGTAAGTGCTATACTTATCCGTATATTCCAATTGTTAAATTTATTTTTTATTTCATTTGTAATCATTTTTCGTATCAAATCGGTAAAATTGCTGAATATGAAATAGAAATAATCTAAAAAAATTTAATATTGAAAGCTTATCTAACTTAGTGAGATATCTTATTTGTTAAATTGAATTCTTCTCATTTCTTATTGATGCTTAACATACTATATTTTTCACTAATATTGAAAAATATTTAGCAATTTAGCCAAATGTCTAGTAATATTTATTGCCTTTTTCACATTGTTATAGAAGTTGAAATACTTTATAAAATGTTGCAACTTTTAGAATAACTATTAACTTTTATTGCAGATTGCCGCAATTCGCCACCCGTGCTACTCTATTAGGTGCAGAATGCTTGAAAAGTGAGCTTTTATATGGAGAAGCAGCTCTACAATTAATAAGGATGACCAGTGAAGAGTCAGACCTAAGATCTGCCCTTCTTCTGGAACAAGCGTCATACTGTTTCCTAAAATCAAAAATGGTTCGTAAATATGCGTTTCACATGGTCTTGGCTGGACATAGATTTTCAAAGGCTGCTCAAAGGAAACACTCTCTCAGGAGTTATAAACAAGCTTATCAAATTTTTGAGGATAATGGATGGAACTTGGCTTGTGACCATATTCATTACACTATAGGGAGACAAGCCAATAATTTGAATTGTTTTGATGAAGCTGTTAATTCGTTTTCCAAATTGCTCCTTGGAGAGAGCAAACAGACACCACAACAACAAATTACTTTCTTGAAAGAATACTTGACTATTTTAGATGTGAGTACCTTGTCAAAGTGCAATGAAAAATCAGTTCCTAATTTTCAGCCCTGAAAAGTAAATTTTAGATTTGAAACAATTATGTTAATTTTGAAGATTCATTTTTCAAAAAATGCTAACTTTAGTATTAATTATTCCCAATTTTTTTTTTCAGAATAAAACAAAGCATAGCTCTGATGGCATTTTACCAAATTTACCTCTACCGAACCTAGATATGTCACACTTGAAGGTCTTACTTGAACCACCCCTGCCGTTAAAAACGCCAGGCAGGGTTCCAGCTATTGGTATAAATTTTGCAGACGTTATCGACCAAGCTACTGAGCAGAAATTGATAAAACTGGAGGAGATGCTTCTTCAAGAAGCTCAAGGCTCTTTACCTATACTATTCAAGCCAATGGTTACACTTTTCAATGACAAAAAACTTCTAATAAATACCCCTAATGCTATAGTTAATGAGCCAATACAAATATCTTTGCAAATAATTAATCAGCTTCAGATAGTGTTGAATTTGAAAAATGTGTATCTCCTTTGGACCTTCAAAAATGACGAGAAAGATATAACAAATGAAAATATAGCAGAAAATAATATAGATAGATATATCAAAACTCATGTTACAGATTTAGTTGTTCTTGACATTAGTTCGAAGGTTGATGTAGTTCTTATGTTGACACCATTGACTGTAGGGGATTTAACTATTTCTGGGCTCTGTTATACTCTAAGCACTGGAGGTAACCCTACAGAAAATATTTCAATTAAAGGGAAGCAGTCCATAAGTTTGAAAGGAAAAATCCATGGTGATGAAAATAGTATAGGAAAACCTCTGAAAATAAGGGTTGTTCCTCCTGCTCCATGTCTACAGGTAATTATATCTAACACATCAATAATATTAAAATAAATTCTCTTATTGCCTTTTAAATGAATGAATATATATATATATATATATATATATATATATATATATATATATATATATATATATATATATATATATATATATATATTACATCAAAAGAAAAAAGAAAATTCTTCAATAATTTAAAAACTATCAAACTTTCCAAGGGAGTTGGCTATATGTGTTCCAAAACGCGAAATTTGCATTCACAATCCAATGGTGAATTATAGAAAACGTGAAGTCACCCCGACTCAAAAACTGCATATAGGTGTTTCGATATATATATATATATATATATATCAACTCATAACGCGGAAGGCACCTGGATATGACGGAATCCGAGCTGAAACCTTGAGGGAAATTAAAAACGAAATCTCCGAGCCATTATGTTTTCTGTTTGATAATTGTTTCGAGAACGGATGTTTTCCTGATTTGTTCAAAGTAGGAGTTATAAAACCACTCTATAAGAGCGGAGATAAATCAAAAATTAGTAACTACAGACCAGTGAGTTTAATTTCAAATTTGGCAAAAATACTGGAAAAACTAATCAAGTTACGTATAATCAAATTCTTGGAGAAATTTAACATAGTTGATAAATACCAGTATGGGTTTATGAGGGGGAGGGCAAACGAGAATGAAATAAGAGAGTTAACAGTCAATATATATAACTACTTAGATAAACACATACCATCACTGTGCATATTCTTGGACCTCTCTAAAGCTTTCGATACCGTCTCGCATTACAATTTATTGATAAAACTTGAAAGATGTGGTTTTCGAGGGACTGTTTACAAATTGCTCAAAAGTTATCTGTCGAATCGGCAGCAAGTAGTGGACATTGATGGTCAAAGAAGTAGCGAAAGAACAGTTACGTACGGTGTTCCCCAAGGGACCGTGCTGGGCTCTCTTCTTTTTCTACTCTACATGGACAGTCTTTTGAAAATGGAAAGCAGCAGACTTATTATTAGTTTCGCTGATGATACTGTGATTCAATATAGCGCTGAGTCTTGGGAGGACTCAGAAAACAAAGTACTGATAGACTTTGTTAAAATAGTAGACTGGTTCAAATTCAATCAGTTAACCCTTAATACCGAAAAAACAAAATATATAGCGTTTTCATCTTATGCAACAGGAATTCCAGAAATAGGACCGTTGAGGATCAAAGACGATTGTCAAATTCCACCAACATCAAGTATCAAATACTTGGGTGTAATCATAGATCAGCATTTGAGATGGGACGAGCATGTGAGATTACTCTGCAAAAAGCTCAGAGGACTTCTTTACAAAATCAGATGTTTTAAAAAATATAGGAACTGTCAAGCTCATCTATATATTCTTTATTATGCCCTTGTACAATCGCTCATAAGCTATGGTATCATAGGTTGGGGAGGTGCATACGAAAATCATTTACGAAGCCTGAAAGTTACTCAAAAATTATTTTTAAAAATTATCCATGGAAAATCTTATACCTTTCCAAGTGACAAGCTATTCGAAATAGCTAAAGTGTTGGATATTCGACAACTATATGCTTTACAAGTAATTACTAATGTAAACAGAAACAAAATCCCACTCGAAGTCCTGGAGCATCGATACACTACCAGATATAAGGAGAATACTTACATAACTACCAAATGCTCAAAAAGAATTGAACAAAGATCAAGTACTTACGTGGCTGGTAAGCTGTACACAGCCCTGCCACTAAGCTTGAAAAATCTGAAGTCCCGAAATTTCAAAAATAAAATAAAACAATGGTTGTTATCAAAGAGCAAGGACTTCTTAGAGCTCATCATCAACCAATAAAAGTCAGAGAATAGACCCCGATGCCCAATATAGTAATTGAAACCCGAACTAGACACTAAATGTTATTATTAGATTTTGCAATCGATAATACACATACAACTTAAGAAGAACTCGAAGAATATATTGAAATGGATGATGGAAAAGCAATGCCAAATGTATTGAGAAGTAATCATCATATTTATGTATATTTGAGATACAAATTTAACTTACTTTATAGCATATATATATATATATATATATATATATATATATATATATATATATATATATATATATATATATATTCTACAGAATGCAAATAAATATTTTTGGTTGAACTGTCGTCTTTTCTGAAATAGTATATATTACTATTGCTTCATTATCAACAAAATATGTAATTGCTTTAGGTATGTGTCATTATTTAAATTTGGTTTTTACACTGGCTGAAGTGCCAAGTAATGCTAAATATAAATTTGACAGAATCGTATCATATTGTATTTACTTTCAGGTCACGTTTTCAGAAATAAATTCAGACTTTTTGTGTGATGAGATGCAGAAGGTCACAGTAAATTTCCAAAACGTGGGTAGTGTACCTCTGCATAAAATCTATTTAGCCTCGACAATGCCACAGATGGTTAGTAACTGTGAGTTTAATAAAAGTGAAGATCTTGTGCAGGATTTCAGTGATATAGATACTACACAAGTAAGAGAAAAATTAGCAAGAAAAAATCATATCACTTTTGTACCTTTACCAGGAGGGGTTTTAAATTCTGGAGAAGCAACAAGTATCGCTATTTGGCTTAAAGCGCCATCTAAAAAAGGTCCATACTCCATTCATCAACTCATTTATTATGAAAATGTCAACAGCAGAAGTGTTCCTAGGTGGGTACCTATTTTAAGTTATTAGTACCATTTAATTTTTTTTTTATACAATTCAAGGTATAGATTAGTTCGACAGAGCTGGCATTTGTCTGTTAGTGAGTCTGTCAATATCAATATAACCCCAACAGAGAGTGGAAATTCTAAGTTAGTTGAAGAGCTCAGCATAGGTGTTAAAACAACTAATCTTAATAAGACCCATAATTCAGTATTGACAGAAATATCTTTAGCAAATATTGGTTTATTGAGTAGAAGTTGGATGTTCTTAGGAAGAATTGTTACTCCTCATAATATAATTTTGCATTCTCAAGAAGCTGCACACCTACTTCTGAGAACTAGAAGAAGAATTAATGAGAAAAGTGAGTATTCCAGTATTCCTCTAAAACATGAGAACACATCAATAGATAATCAGTTGGCATATTTGGCATTTGCAAAGAAGACTGAACAGAGAACCATAAATATTTTTGATGATACAGAGTTTGAAAACTTTGAAGAGAACAAACATGGGATTCTTTTGATCCAATGGCAAGCTTTAATCAAGGATGCTAAAAGTAAGAGAACCGCTAGTGGCCAAAGTTATGTACCAATAAACTTTGTGAAACCTAAAAAAAATCCATTGAGTTTGGATTATGCCATGACTGAATTACCATTATCTCTGGAAGACGTTGATAAGAAAGAGAAACAATATCAAATTGAAAAATTGAAGTCACAAGTTACTTACAATGTTATATTTCCTGCAGTGGTACACCACACATTTGATAAATGTCAGTTATGTTTCGTTCCTGTCAAATTGTTGATACATAGCTTGGTTGATGAAGAAGTCCTGGTTGTGACTGTAAAAACGATAAATCCGTGTAGGTATGTATGTGTCGTGAAATTAAAATTCAGAAATTAGTTTAAATTTTTCAACATCCTATGTAACATATTTAAGTCAATTTATAGAATATGGATTAAAATTCATAACGGTACCTAGGGTTTGTTATTCATTGCCATGCCTTCATTGTCATTTAAAAAAAAACTTAAATCTGATCAATTTGCTTCTCTGAACATTTTTTTTTTTTGTAGTATTGTCACACCTGTTGTTCGTAATCCCATATTCCTTCCAAAAGCTTCCAGACATTTCAGGTGGTTGGGAGCTGGTACAATGATCCGATATGTGAAACCTCTTTCCACTGAGGTAGTTAACCTTTCTGTAGCAGTAAATGGCCCTGGAGCCTTTGATTTGGGTGCTGATATTGAAGTTTCATGTAGTAAATTAGATGAACCAAAGGTCACTTCGCTGCAAAATTGTCAAATACATTCAACATTAATTGTTACTAGTGGCAATAGTTAGCAAGATACCTCTACTTAAATGAATTTTCTATTGTGTAAAATATTAGTTTTATAAATTTTGTACCTATATCAAATATAGTGATCATTTAATATATTGTTATTTAATATGATGTATATTAAGATAATAAATACTGTTTTTAAAATTGCTCATCTTAGTTCTTCTGAATTTCGAATATTTCACTCAAATTTTATAATAATACTTCATTCCAAGACTATCTTTACTGCAGATAAGTATTAATGTATTTTCACATGAAATCTTTCGAGATTTCTAACTGAGTTTATTATTATAACTCGCTTTTCAAAATTTATAGGAATTTCAGCTAATACAGTTCTTTCCCTTGACCAATAAAACGCTGAAAATAAAAGTTGTTTATTAAATGAGAAACGTTTAAAGAATATAGTTGCGTTTATTGGATCTGATCTCTCATCCACCTAGCCATTCCGGTTTCAAAATGTTCTCGTTAAATCGATGGATTAACCATATATGTTCTATTATTAGTTAACGACTCCATAGTTTGATAGTGAAATTAGGTATACACATTAGAAACTACGACCTGTAATAAGTATAAGTCCCAAAAATTATTATATATATCATCAATAATTATGAGTATATCTTTTATTAGTATTGATTATTATGAAATAAAACACTTGCTTTGATTACTTTATTTACTTAACATTTATGTTTCGGGTTATTAACCCAGTAACAAATGGACAAAATTGCGTAGTATTATCCCATTGGCAGTTCTAACAAATTGAAGATTTATTAGATAATGGGTAAACACCTCCAAATATTATCAAGTAAATATATTGTCAACCTTATGCCAAGTTCTTCCCTTGAATTAAATTTTTTAAATAAGTATTTTATCTGTTGAGCTTTTGTACAGTAAGAAAATGATCTATTATTTTTGGTCAATTTTATTTGTGACGACATAGGTGCAATACAAATAGAATTGAAGTTATTTCGAAAATTTGTTTAGGGTCAAGTTTATATCAAGCGACATCTATCCCTGGGAAGTATATGCTAGGATTGCTATCGTCTCTTTTTTATGTCGTGTTCTGTAAAATCCATGTACTCAGGGGCGGCGCTTTACCAGAAATTAAAAAATATATAATATTATATCCTGGGTATTCAATGGGTACTCAGAAACTTTTCCAGTGCTCAAACTTTTAATTGTGAGGAAATAATCAATTTCTAGATCATTTTTTGTACGTTAGTAGTAAATGCAATGAAAGATGTTGCGGATATTTCAAATGAGTTGTAGGCGAACGCCACTGGAAATCCCAATGTAGTTTTAGAGGGGTATGCAATATACTGAAATAAGTAATACACAGATAGCCACCAATTCAGTCTACCGTGGCGGGATGGCTATTCCTTCCATCTTGGATCTAAGTTCTCGGTAAGAACAATCAAGCCGGCTCGTGTATAAAGACACAAATATTAGAAGTTACATCCAACAGTCCGAGATAATTCTGCTTGAAATGTGTACATAAATTAATGCTGGTGATTTCCAATAAAACATTAACAACGGAATGAAATAGGTATGATATATTTTTTAGGCTTTATTACAATTTTATCAGTCCTAATGTTCAGGGAAATGGCGTGTGCCTATCTCTACAAGGCTATTGACTAAAATGCGAATCAAATATTTGAGGATTCTGATCTATAGTTATGCGGATTGAATGTTGAAATTAGCGAAACTCTTTAACCCTAGAAAACTACTGCTGAATGAGAAATACGTTAATATTAAAGGTTCGTAAATTTTTCTGATTACTTACTTTTTTTCCCATACATTTAACTCAGCTTTCCCTCTTGATAACTTTATTATTGTTTTAACTTTTTACTCATAGCACTTGTTTTTATTAAATTTTGTCCAATAAAATTTAGTCAAGATGGGCGTTATTTGCTTTTACAAATTTTGGAACACATGTTCAGTATGCTGTAATTATCTTTGATTTATTATAATTCATTTAAGCATGCGTTTATATTTTATTCTAATATTAATTTCATCTATTGTGGAGAGTTAATAATAAGTTTTGAATTTCGGTTACCATTTCCCTTTAACAAATATAATGTTATTATTGAATGAGGAGGTTAATATATTATTGGACTAATGCAGTCCATGCATTCTTTACTTACAGTTACTCGGTATGTAGTTAGCTTGAGATTAATATTCTTATTCACTTTTTTAATATTGTTTAATTTTGTCAAGGTTTAAGTGTTGAATTATATTAATCTGTTTTATTGAAATTGGAACCTTTCCTCATAATTATTGAGGTATTTTTATTAGTTACATCATCAGTTAAAAATAGCCAATTGTAAACATTATTTTACATTGATAATTTGCCTTTAATATATTTTATACTGTGGCAAACAATTGATAGAGTTTTTTTAAACAATTCCAAATGATGCTATTCATACCATCTTTCGGGACTGAAAAATGTGAATGATACATACACACTTACTGATATTTCCAAATTATTTATATGAAATGACTATGGAAATATTCATGATTCATACAGGGTTTTCTGTTACAGTAATTGCTGGTTTAAATCAAGCATATGTTCGTAATTTTGTAAGTAGCCTTGTCCATTTAAAAGATATGTCAATACCGAGTCGAGCCAGGATATATGCTGATGTAAACTGTCATAAACCTAGAGATTACTGGGATTATGAAAGCTATGTCGTTGATTGGGGACAACAAGATGATTACCAGCTGGTGAGAAAACTAGGCCGAGGCAAATACAGTGAAGTATTCGAAGCAATTAATGTTACAAACAATGAGAAATGCGTAGTGAAAATATTAAAGGTAATTTATAAATTCTTCTAATCTAGTAAAATTCAAGTCAATTACAGTTTCTGTGAAACTGTAATTTGAATATTTTTATTGTTCTTTGTTCCACCTGCCTTAGGTGATAAAATCACTATGAAATCTTCTGTGTATTTGATGTGTAGACCAGATTGCGTACTATATCAACACTAATATAACCTAATTATTGATTATGAAATTGAATTAATTGAAAATACGTTCTGATTACTTTTCATACAATTAATATATTGATCAGTTCCTGTATATCCATATTTAATGCAATACATTATTCAATATTTAATAAATATAAGTTTTATTTATCTTTGAATTAACATATCTGTTATATACCATTATACAAAAGCACACTCGGCACAAGCATTTCAGCACCTGTGATATCAGGATATCAGTTGAAAACTAATTATTCCAACACCTGGTGTGGATTTTGTTATCAAAACAAAGAGGTGATTCTTAAACACATTTTGGAAATATGATATGCGCTGCATTTTATGTCTTGATATTTCATTAGACTGGTTGGGAATGCGCTTGAGCATTTATCAATTTAACTTTCAGCCTGTCAAGAAGAAGAAAATTAAAAGGGAAATAAAGATACTGGAGAACTTGAGAGGTGGTACAAATATTATAACTTTAGAATCTGTGGTAAAAGATCCTGTGTCCAGGACGCCAGCACTAATTTTTGAACATGTCAACAATACAGATTTCAAGCAGCTTTACCAAACTTTAACTGATTTTGATATACGTTATTATCTTTATGAATTGCTCAAAGCTCTCGACTACTGTCACAGTATGGGCATCATGCATAGGTAAGTTGACTTTTGAATTGTCACTTTGTTCTTTGAGAATTACTTTTGATAGCTGTATAAGAGAATGGTCTTCCTTTTTTTTAAGAAGTCAAAACAAAGAATTTATTGATGTAATATAAAACCGAAATAATGCACAGTGATGTTTTGTTAATTTGCTAATATATGTTAAGTCGTATTTTCTCCGAAAATAATAAACTTGCACTGTATCGAAATTCAAGAGTGAGATGCGGAAATGGTTTTTAAATCCAATTGATACCTATGGAAAGAAGATTTTTAAAGTTTTTCCCCCTTGGTACATATTGGGACCTCCAGCGGTCCCCGTCAGACCAAAGAAGCTCTAATCTGATATCTGGGTTTGTTTTTGAGACAGTACGAAACTTTTAAAGTATGGCTAATTCAGGCAAAATGTTGGCATTTCCAAATTTGGAGAAGTGAGTCGTGGGGAGGTGAATTGGCGGACATTTTTCAAACGAACAGAAAAAATTCAGCCTTCTTCAGCTTTTTTTGAAAGGTATATGGAACTATAGTAATAATAATGATTTATTACTACAGCATCAAATATTTACATGCCAGGTCACAGAGAATTAGTATCTACAAAATATATGTATGTAGGTCCTTAAAACAGTTCAAAGAATTCATCTAGGTTGTATAATGTTCTTGTCAATAATAAGTCTTTAATTGTATTTTTAAATTTGAATCCTGTCTGTGGTCTTGTTTTCATTTCCTCTGGTAGGTGATTGTATAGTCTTGGTCCCCAATAATCGATTCCTTGCTGAGACTATTTTTTTTTGTGTGTAAAGGAATTAGAAGTTGTCTTTTGTTTCTTGTGTTGAAGTTATGAAATGTTCCATTCTTTGGAAACTTATCCAGATTTTTGTGGACATAAGTGACACATTCCAGGATATACAGTGAAGGCACGGTAAGTAATTTTCAGCTGTTTGAAAGCTGCTCTACAGCTTTGTCTTTGTTTTAAAGAATATAAAATCCTCACTGCTTTTTTCTGCAGTATCATTAAATCCAATGAATAGCTTGATGTTCCCCAAAGCAGTATTCCGTATGAAATTATTGCATGGAAATAAGCAAAGTAAGTTATCAAGGCCACCTTTTCTGAACACACCTTTTTTATTGTTCTTAATGAATAAAGCGCTGTTGTTAGTTTTCTTTTTGTTTCTTCTACATGAGTTTCCCAGGATAGGCTACCATCCAAATAAATTCCAAGAAGTTTCAAGTTGGATACCTTATTATTATTAGCGAATACTAGATGTTGCGTTTTTTCAGGATTTAGTTTTAGAGAGTTACACCTGAACCATTCTTCACACTCCTGTGTTACTTCCATTTCTATTTGCTTTAAATGGGTTTGTGTTTTTCCTTTCAGCAGATGGGCGGTGTCATCAGCGAATAGGTGTGTTGAAGCTTTACCGTTTGTATGGTTGATTTTTATGTTCATCATTTATGAAAACTATGAACAATAATGGGCCTAGGATAGAGCCCTGAGGCACTCCTAACTCTATATTTCTCTTTTCGGAAATTTTATTATTCCAAGTTACTGATTGTTGTCTATTATGTAGGTATGATGATATTAGCTTGAGAGCCAAATTTCGAATACCATAGTGTTGATTTTTTTCTATTATTAGTTGATGGTTTATGCTATCAAACGCTTTAGTGGTGTCTCGGCATGTTATTTTTGACATCCAATTTTCGTCCATTGCACAGAGAATGCCGTCCACTATTTCTATTATTGCTGTTGTAGTTGATCTTGACTTTCTATAGCCATGCTGTTGGTTTATCATTTGATTTGATTCGAAATATGTCAACAGCTGGTTTTTCATGATTTTCTCTAATATTTTAGATAATACTGGTAGAATGGATATTGGCCTATAATTTGAGGGATTGTTGGTATCATCATTTTTGAATATGGGAACGATTTTCGCAATTTTAAGTTTTTTTGGAAAACATCCTGTCTCTATACACTTATTAAACACTATAAGGATTTTTGCACCCCTAAATCACCTTCCATAGAGATAGTTTAGGAAACTTGGAAAGTTATTGTGAAGAAAGTACCTTTTGTATAAACTTTTTGCTATAACCTCCCATTTTGATGGAAACACTTTTTGTTTTGTACTTGTTTTTGTACCTTCAATTTGACCTCTATGGAGTTGGGGTTGTATGCGTAAAAGAAAACTCTTGAACTCTTCAGTATTTTTGTTTCGTGATTATAATTTGCCATTGGCCACCTGGTCCTCACAAGATCGGTATGGGCTATTACAGCATTGTCCAATTGGTTATCCAGCAACGATTCTAAATGAACATTTTTCCTTTTGTGGCCTCAAGCAAATTAATATGATACCTAATAACCTAATAACAATAATGTGTTTCTAGATTTGGTTTTCTCCAATTCGCAGGGCCTTCTGTCTGTGTGTCTTGCAACTGATCTATTATTACTTAGCAATCCACATCATGTAGCACTAACCTGTGACTTGGTTATACCAGATAGTCATGAAAGTATGAAGTTTGATACTTATTGTTGTGATTTTAGGGGCTCTGATTTTGATGGTTTAAATAATTACTTTGCATCTATTAACTGGGATATATTCTTGAATGGTAATGTTGAATTGGCGGTTGAGAATTTTTATCAAATTTTCAATAATGCTGTGGCGAATTTTGTACCTTTTCAGCAAATCCTCAAATTATCCAGTGTGGTTTAATTCTGAATTGAAGTCACTGATTAGGGAAAAGAAAATAGCTCACAAAAGATTCAAAGAGACTTCTGATATTAATGATTATAATATTTTTTGTAACTTGAGAACTTGGTGCAAGAATTTATCCAAATTATGTTATGAAAACTACATAGTTATGGTAGACAATAACATCTCAACTAATCCAAGATATTTTTGGAACTATATCAATTCTTTGAAAAAAGATCATGGAATTCCTAATGTTATGACATACAATGATAAAGTAGCCAGATGTGGCGCAGATATAGTGAATTTGTTTGCTGAACATTTTGGTAGTGTATACAGCAAGGGTGAGGTTGCTGATTATGAAAATTTCAATCCGGCTAATGCTGTATCGATTCCCCCATTGAAAATTAGCCTTCTGGAAGTTTTCAATGGAATAATGAAATTGAAAGACAATCTAAGTTCTGGACCAGACGGGATTCCTTCGTATGTACTAAGGAGGTGTGTTTATTCTTTGAGTAAACCATTAGTAATTTTATTCAATTTGTCACTGGAAAATCAAATATTTCCTACTACCTGGCGAAATAGTTTTGTCACGCCAGTTTTCAAAAACGGTTCTAAGGAGGAAATTGGAAACTATAGACCAATAAGCAAACTTTCTGCTATACCAAAATTATTTGAACAGCTCTTAGTGAGTCATATTTCTTTTTATTGTAAAAACTTGATAATTGAGCAGCAACACGGTTTTGTAGGTGGTAGATCAACAGTAACTAACTTATTGCTGTATCAAAACGATATTTTCGGTGCACTAGAACAACATAGTCAGATTGACTCGGTTTATACCGACTTCAGTAAAGCTTTTGATAAAGTGAACCACAACTTATTAGTCAGCAAGTTGTCTGCCGCTGGCTTTCCTTCATGGTTAACAAACTGGTTAAATAGCTATCTTTACAATAGACATCAGTTAGTTAAAATTAAGAATTTTGTTTCCAATTCTATCCTTGTCACATCAGGAGTTCCACAGGGATCACACTTGGGTCCCCTGTTGTTTAACATTTTTATCAATGACATAGGAACCATTTTCAAAAGTTGTAAATTTCTCCTTTTTGCTGATGATTTGAAATTATATACAAACATCTCAAAACCAACTGACTGTAACAAACTACAAGAAGATCTCAATTCATTGGTAGGATGGTCTGAATCAAATGGTATGTTGTTGAATCCTGATAAATGCCAATGTATTACTTTTAGTAGAGCAAATTCCATGATTCTGAATGATTATCATATTGATAATAAGATCATTAAAAGAGTAACGGTTGTTAAGGACCTTGGAGTATTGTTTGATGAAAAACTTACATTTGTTCAGCATGTAAATTCAACTGTGAGCAGTGGCTCTCGAAAACTGGGTTTTGTTCTTAGCAATACGCAGAAATTGTCAATTCTTTCAACAAAAATATTATACATGTCACTCATATATTCTTGTCTCCAATATGCCTCTCCTGTCTGGAGTCCTCATTACCAAGTTCATATTCATCATCTTGAGCGTATACAAAACAAGTTTTTGAGATGTATTTCCTATAAAATGGGCTTATACCCGGGGCACATACAATTACTCCCAAATCTTGGAGCACATTTCGATTAATACCTTAGAAACTAGCCGAAATCGATCTGATTTAATTTTATTGTATAAATTAATTCATGGCATAACATCATGTCCGGAATTATTGGCACAAATCAGTTTTAAGTTCCATAGAATACCAACACGTAATTGTGAACTTTTCAGCATTCCCTTTCACCATACTAATTATGGCTACAATAGCAGCATATCACGTATTTTGAGACTGGGTAATCAAGTTAATTCGAATGGTGTATGTATAACTGGTGTGAGCTTGTGTACTTTTAAAAAATCTCTTGATGGAGTGGCTACTCTGTGATACTTTGTGATATATATTGTATCTTTTTGTATTTTTTATATTGTTTATCTCATATTATATATTGTCTGTATATTGTAAAGAGGGGTTTGCCCGTTTATGAATAAATAAAAACAAATATGAGGGGAAAATACGACCTTAGAAACGGAGCTCTGCTGCTCAGGCGTTTTTATTTTCAATTTTTAGAAGGATTAGTTTCCACATGATGTTTTTTTATACCATCTTTCGGATCTGAAATACTGAGATGATACCATACTTCACTGATGTATTCAAATTATCAAAACATTAATTAAGAAATTATAATCTAGTGTTCATTTGGTATTTAAATTTATTTCAGGGACGTTAAGCCACACAATGTGATGATAGACCATGAAAATAGGAAATTACGATTAATTGATTGGGGATTGGCAGAATTCTATCATCCTGGCCAAGAGTATAATGTCAGAGTTGCTTCGAGGTATTTCAAAGGTCCTGAACTATTAGTAGATTACCAGATGTATGATTACTCATTAGATATGTGGTCCTTAGGCTGTATGTTGGCATCTATGATTTTTAGAAAAGAACCATTTTTTCATGGTCACGACAACTATGACCAACTAGTTCGTATTGCCAAAGTACTTGGTACAGAGGAACTTTTTGAATACCTTGACAGGTATCACATAGAACTAGACCCGCGATTCAATGACATATTAGGAAGGTAAGAGTACTCTTAGAACTGTACAGTTTTCATTATGTAAAACAACTTCAACAAACCCTGAAGGGAAATCTTTGAAATTAAATTTTCAGACACTCACGGAAAAGATGGGAACGTTTTGTTCATAATGATAATCAACATTTAGTTTCCCAAGAAGCATTAGACTTTTTGGACAAATTATTACGTTATGACCATATGGAACGTTTAACAGCTCGCGACGCTATGGATCATTCCTATTTTTGTAAGTACAATTTTATACGAACTTGATAATCCTTTTATTTTTGTAAAGAGACTCGAGTCTACATGTGCAAATATCTAAATTCTTGGCTGTGCATGTTGTATTTTTTGTATCGTGTCTTGTAATTATGCAATTCTATCGAATAAATTATCGTATAAATTATCTAATGGTACGATATTGGTTTAGAAATTGTTTGTTTTTTCTCAAATGTCATTGCGGATCCTTCCAATAGAACTCGTATTAATCAAATAATACAACATTTTTTTCAACTTAATACATCAATTAGATGCCTGTTGGAATTTTAATTTCAATATTATGTATGAAAAGATTTAACTGAGTGAAAATAATTCGTAATCTGAGCTTTAACTAGAATGTTTTATTTTGAGTCGAAGTAACCACTTGATCTAAATTCATATTATGAAATAAAAATATGTTTATTTAAACTTAATTTCAACTATATTTATACTTAAATGACAATTTTTTTCGACAACACAGTGTCTTCATCATTATTTTATATTTTTTTGAAAAATTTTTATTTGTTATTTTAGCTCAAACGCAATCATTTCTTTCAGATCCAGTAATAAAAGATCAGTGCCGAATGATGTCCACTGTCTCATCATCCCCTACTCCGCTGACAGGCAATCTGTCTGTGGTAGGAGTAGGTGAGTAGCTACCAGGTAATGCACTTTGTCATATCACCACATCTGCCAGCAGTTTTGTTGAATTCCGCTTGTTTAAAATTTTTTTTTATTCTGTTAATTTTTTTTTTTAGAATTGCCCTTTTTTCCTAAGGTTTTTTACACACTGGAGGTTTTGGATTGGCTGATGACCGGAAGAAAGTGGAGACTAGACTAATTTTATGTTCATTTATTTATTTTATTTTCTAGTATCATTTCTTTGGATTCTATTTCTGTTCGTCATATTTGAAGTAACTATCGAGCTTATAGCTTATTGAATGAATTGAGTTTTGAGACATTTGGTCGAATGAGTTTATTTCAATATTTTTGTTTTATTTTATTTTTTTGTAATTATTCATGCAAATATTTGTATACTCAGTTGCTCTCATATTTATAAATTTATATATATATATATATATATATATATATATATATATATATATATATATATATATATATATATATTTAAAGAATCTTTATATTTATTTGAAATAACGTGGAAAACTTATCTATTTATTCAGTAGTCGAGTATCAAACAAGGAACATTACAGAATCTTGATAAAAGTGGTACTAAGGCAAGGACTATGGGGAATCACTTGGTTTCTTCAGCTATAATTTCTTGTGCTTCGTAAAATGAATGAAAAGTCATTTGAGAAATTGGACCTTCATGAGAAAAATTCAAAACCAATCCATGACCTCCTATTTGATACGTAAAAATTTCAAATGAGCAAGTTATGCTACGGGTTAAATGTTGGTCTCGGAGAGTGCTGATAACGTTTGATAGACAAGTTGTGAAATAATCGATCAAAGATCTAAGAAATTTTCTGTTAAGTCGAGAAAATTATTCACTTTTTACGTGAAATAATATATTTTCATTATTTTCTGTACATTTTGAAGGTCAAGTTCTGGACAGGCTAGAAAAAAAATGTGAATATGTATATTGAACTTCAATATCTTTAACTAACTTTTTACAGTATGATTTTTTAGTATTTCTTATTCTAATTTTTTTTCGGAAATGCAACTATAACATATACCATTTGATTGATTTAGTTTAAAGGCAGATCTTATATTTTCTTAGTATTCAATAGATCCGGATGGTAGATACCTGTTGAATTAATTTTCTTCAAGGTTTATTTTGAAATTAATTGGTCCTAAGCAGAAATTTAGAAAAGAATTCAAAACAAATCCTCTAAAACAATGAATTTTTTTCTTTTTTGACATATGGGCTGATCTAGTTCTGAAAATTCCTGTTAAATAAAAACAGATAACCTGTAATCGTACAAATATCTTGGAATACAAGTTTCTGTATAGTTTCCACTTCATATGTTCAATATCCTATCTGTACATTCTGGCGATTTATACTAAATTTTTGTATTGAAGTAATATTAATTAAATTATTATTGTTCAACTTGATTCATTTTTGTTGTAATTTTGCAATAAACATGTAAAAAAAATTCTGAAAATCATTGCACCAATAACCTCAACCTAAAAAGTTATTCGACCTTTGCACTTGATGCCAAAGATTTATTTAAAAGTTTATTTGATGGATACAAAAACGTTAGCAGAAAAGCTCTTTTTGTTATATGTTTTTTTGCATATAAATATATGGTCAGTTTGTTTTTCATAATTTGAAAAGTGATTATTAGAGGATAAATGCATTGCTTGCTTGTGAATTTTTTTATACACATAATATTTGCTTCTATTGGTGATTCATCTTTCATTTGCATGAACCGTTAAATTCATCAAATCCATACAAATTGTCAAGTAGGTATCATGAATTCAGCACATAATTGAAGAATTTAAGTAATATATTTTTGCTCAAAGGAGAAAATATCCCAATACGAAAATAACGAGTTTAAGGTTAATGAATTTAGGAAGATTAACGTTTTCAAGTATACATTATTATACTAACCCATCTGTTGCATTTTTCAACAGTGAAAAAGCTGTTCCAATTGTTGAGCAAAAAAATTTTTTCACGGTAATATATTTTCGAAAGGTCAGTTATTTTAGAGAAATTCGGTTTTAAAAAAAATAGGTATAATTAAATGTTCTTAATTTTTCTGTAGCTTTCGAACAAAGTGTTGGTATCGGTAGTCTGAAATCAGCAAAAGTAACTGAAGATTCGATCGAAAATTTTAAAGTATAACAAACTTTTTTTTATAAAGCATAAAAATTTATCTTTCATAGTATTTGGTGTCTTATTTTTTTTGAGAATTTGACGAATGAAGAGTTGAATTATATATAACAAAAATACATTCGCCAGTTATAACTAGGTATGGCTTAAATAAATTAATTTATTGTCTTGGCTCATATCAAATTTTATTTTGCTGCCGCTACTATTTCAGCAAATAATTCATTTACTATAGACATCAAGCTAGAAGTCGTATGTACAATATGTGTTAAGTCAAAATTCTTTTATTAAATATTTTTTGCATTGAAAACTATTGAATGGATTAATTGGGTGAAGTATGAATTTTGTCTTTATATTTTTCTGTTGTCAGAACGGACTTAATTTTGATGCAGATATATTTTTAACTCGATGAACAAGATAACCAAATTGTACTGTAGTTAGAATGAGCTTCACAGTAGCTTTATTTAAACCAAATTTCAGTGTTAGTGGTACGATTTTGTTGGTAATAATTTAGCATTTCACGAACGGATTAATGCTATAATTTTTCAGCCATTTATTCCTCTAATATCATTACAGATGACCCAGAGTCTCCATCAGAATCTCAGCAGGACCTACCGGAGTCTCATCAGGTCATCTACATGCGATCATCTGCTTTTTTTACTAATCTTGACTCTTCTTCAACTCCTACACCAACGTGAAATGGATTCGTTTATTTTTTCATATTCAATTAGTGAGGCGTTGAGATCTCAGATTAACATATCATTGATTTCAGCCTGACGCGAATCAATAACAAATAACAAAATATGCGTAATCTATGATATAAGTTACCATTTTGTCAGAATTTGAATTATATCGAAACTATAAACAGAATGATCAGGTACAGCGCAGTGCAGTGGCCTAGTAAAGCTTGATAACTAAGTTTTCAAATTTCTGGTGTTCATCATTAAGTTTAGGAATTTTTTTGGAAAATGAATTGAGGAATCCTGCATTTTCATGACTGGTTGTTAATTCTTCATAGATGAGATTGCGAAAGTCTATCAAAAGATCAGATTAATGTGATGGATTTTTTTTTGAGAAGCATTCAAGATTAACACCAATCATTTCAATAACAGAAAATTATTTATTTTTGTATAGACGTAGGTGAGGTGTATTTGAAGAAGAGTTTACATAGGGCCTCATTAATTAATTAATTTAAGTTTGAATGAAAAATGAAACATTCCAGAAGCAGTGGGACCTGCTAACTGATGTTAAAATTGTTCGATGATACAGGATATTAAAATTTTTTCTTCTATTTGCAGCCTGTTGGATATTTTGATATTCATCGATACCAATTGGAGAACCTTTTTCTAAATTATAATTATCAGTTTCTTGAATTCATAAATTAAGTATTCGTTTGTTCTCAGAGTATATATTTTTGAATTTCCTATATTCTCAAAACTATATTGAAAACATAAATTAACTGAAGGTTAAATGGTATCGAACAATCTCTACTTGGTTTTCTCCAAGAATGGATGTTGGTAATTTAGTCTTTACTTCGTCACTTGCACTCCTGTATAGTTACCGAATGGGTGGTCATGATATTGGATCTTCCGAAGTGACATTATTATTTGGATAAATTCATTTGTCATTTAGTGAATATTTTCTAACAAAGTTTCGAGACATATAACTTGATATACCACCTCCATGTTCGTATTTTACTTTTGAAAACTCTCTGAAAACAAACTCGAATTTTAGTTCTACAGAATAGTAGAAAGGAAAGTGTAAATTATAACAAGTCCTTCGTGGTATTTTTTTGTGAGTCGAGAAATATATATTAATGAAAATAGAAGTATTTCTGATTTTATTTAAGTAATTTCGAAATACTTGATGGAAGGATGGAAATATTCTAACTCACGTTCCATTCGGTAACATTGTTCACAACAAAAAATTTATTCAACAAACTGAAAACCCACTAGATGAACATAAAGTTAGCGATGAATATTTCGAAATAAGTGTCACTTCGCATATTTATGTTATCAGAAACTTGTTAAGAATTCATTAAATAGAAGAATAATGATTAATAGTTGATCTATTTTGTGTACGTTGATTTTAGTGTGAATATTTCTTTGAACACTAGAAAATTAACATTTTCTTCAATAATGTATGAAATAAGTATCTACGATTGAATACATTATTAAAGAAGATTGTCTGTTGCTATTACGTTATCTCACAAAATCAATGAAATATTCTCTATATCGACAGTTGTGTTATGCACTGCTAATTTTCATAATTATTCGAAATATTAATTGAATAGCAATGTTAAAAGTCTGCGTCAAGCTAGCTAGAGATGACTTGATATTCACGTTATATTTTTGTAGAAAGTTTATGAAAATTGCATGAACAATTATATGCAGCATTACATGCAACTTTCATAACTGCCCAATAACGACAAAACCTTCCAATAATTTGTTATAAAGGTGAGTTATCCAGGAGTTCGGAGCATTTATTCCATAAACAATAATTGTGAATTTAAAATCACAGTATGTTGTTAGTTTTGCCTAAAGGCACTTCAAACCAGTAAATGAGCGCTAATTGAAAATATATTAAATTTATTGTTTTCCTGAAAAGGAATTACCTTTATGAATATCTGATTTATAGAAAATGTGATCTGCAAATGTTATTTAATACAGTTCATTGATATTTTGAGACTCATCGCTTCATGTAAAAAATTATTCCATTCATTGTGAAATGCCTAATTTGTTTTGCGTTAAAATGGTGCCCTGTTCATTAAAAGACTTATTTATAATATGCTAGAAACATACTACTTGAAATGTGTAAGTAATGTAAAGTTTTATAAGATGAGTAATCTGTGATTATAGTAGCGAATGGATCTTATTTGTTAAATTATATCTGAACTACCGTATAAAAATTGACAAAATGGAGTTCCTTATTTTCAATTTTTTAATTTCCTCAAACCTTCGATGTATTATTTCTACTCTACAGTACGTCATGTTTTTTTCTATATTAATGTTATTACCATACATGCTTTATTGTACTTAAGACTATTTAATGGTCTGCTAATCAAGGTGGGAGTTGAGCATGCTGTTTTTCCATTTTAATATAAATAAAACCTAGCCTGATTTGTGAGCTAATCAGTAACCGTTTTCTCGCAGTGCGTGTGGTCTTATTAGTATTTAAAGAAGTGCCCTGGATATGTGTACATAATATGCAATTTTCAAACCTACCTAACTTTCAATATTGGGTGATTTCAAAACTGAAACAATTTTATCCACTCAAATTGAGCTTTCATTCTATAACATCATTCAGCACAAACAATATTAAATACACATTTACTTCTTATATTCGGAAACTTGGGTCTGTTTAAAATTATCTATTCAAAAATGGCAACCTTGATCGTTACCTTCAATTATTAAAATTGAAATATATTATTGAATTAAACTCGAAGGCAGTTTTTCCATTCTAAGAATATTCGAATATTGTTTTCCAATCGGAAGAAATAGCCCGATAATAACGCCAGTAAAAGTACGTGCGGGGTCAGCTTCTTACAATCGACTCATTCGAGCAGTACTTTTTGCAAAGACTGGTAGAAATATAAACTGCAGTGTTCTAAGGAACTTAAATGGAATATGAAAGTATGCGAAATATGGGACATCCTTCACTAGTAGTGGTCTCATAATCCGTTTTATGTATAATAATGAGTTAAAATTTATTTATTACTGAGAAGAGCAACAAACTCAGCGGGTTCTTGGTTAGCTACAATTTATTTGATTTTAAAAGTGAATCTATTCAAATTCCTCAAGAGCACGTGGGACATGGCTATCGCTATATAGTGCAATAATAATGGACAAGAATTCAAAAGTAAAAAGAGTTTCACTTCTATGCTTCTTAGACTTAACCTTAAAATTGTTAACATTTTCAAATATTGTGCAAATTTTGCTGCTAATATCAAATAATTATGAGAGTATGAGACGAATATAGAAATATGTCCGAAAACTATATGCACAAATAAACATCTACTATCTGCTGCAAGGACCAAATTTTTTTACAACTGATACTTCCTATTATTCATCATGTCTCTTTAGCAATGGGAACAATGCGTACGTATTTTCTTCTAATATAATTAATATGTACCTGTGTTCATTATGGGGTAACTGACATTTATTACTGAACGATTCAGATACTCATGGTTATGACATTTCAGTTTGAAGTTTGTTATAAAATTTACATTTGGCGGGAATATTCCGGCAAACCAGACCTCCTGTTGTAACAATTTGTTGGTTGGAAAACTGGGTCTATTTGTTAGGAGAACGCTACCTAATATTTTTATCCTACTTAATATTGCGTTCTTATAGGAAAACTAATACTAAACATGACGAATCATTTGATTTGTGCTGAAAGTAAGAAAAGTCGTCCATTTACTGTTATTGTGGAAGGAAATATTGGTTGTGGAAAGACTACATTCCTGAATTACTTCAACAAGTATAATAATATTTGTGTTTTATCGGAGCCTATAGAATTATGGAGAAATTGCAAAGGTCACAACTTATTGGTAAGTTATTTAACACACATCATAGTCGGCAGTAAAATCAATAATTCTTTAACAAAAAGTAAATAGCTTCAACCTGATCTGATGGTAGATAAACTCTAGGTGACTGACTGGCAATAATTGGACTTGTTTACTCTAGTCCCTCATGTAAAATGTTTCAGGGCCATATGTATTCAGATCCGAAGAATTGGAGTTTCACATTTCAGTCATATGTCCAGTTGACCATGTTGCAGCATCATACTTTACCTACTAGTTGTCCTGTAAAATTGATGGAAAGATCGATTTTTAGTGCAAGGTACACCTAGTTGTCATATAGCGTATTCCAATTAGTTATTCATCATTTAATTCCATAGGTATTGCTTTGTAGAAAAGATGAAGAGAGATGGTTTACTTTCGAAGCCTTCAGCAACTGTTATTGATGAATGGTTTCAGTGGCTTACACAAAATACTCCCATAAATGTTGATCTTATTGGTAAGTGAAATTTATGATTGATGATTAATTTATGGTTATTATTAAGAGGTTGATTTTGCTTATACTACATCAATCGACAAATTAATTACTTTTATTATTAAGCTAATTCGAATTACCCTTTGCATAAATAAAAAATAATGATTGAAAATGTATAAATTTTCATTTATTTCTCAATTTTTTCAGTTTATCTAAGGTCATCACCAGAAGTTGTCTATGACAGAATAAAGAAAAGAAATAGATCTGAAGAAAAGGAAGTACCATTGGAATATTTGGAGCAGTTACATCATTTACATGAAGAATGGTTATATTATAAGACATTGCATCATTGTCCTGCACCTGTTTTTACAATTGACGCAAATTTGGATATTGCTTCAATTGAAGAGGAATATGAAAAATGTGAACCTCATATATTGAATAAACTACCAGCGAATTTGAGAGCCTCTATTGGCTCATAGTACATTCTTAAAGTATTTAATTTTGTTGTATTTATATTTTTAGGATATCAACTTTATATATTGAACTACTACTGAGTTTGAAAGCTGTAGTCAGTTCATAATTGATTTTTTATGTGAATAATTTTTTATTTCAGTTGGTGATACACTTAACTTGCATATAGAGGAAAACATTTTTGATGAGCAATTTGTATTATATTATTTTCAGTTTCACCTTTGTGAAATACACAATAATGAATTTGATTTATTAGTTATTTTTCATGATACATATAAGCAAAGCTCATCAAAATTCTCCAGATAAATGATATAACTGAAATATTAGAATCGATTAAATCCAATTTATCTCAAAATGAAACTAGAATTCCAATCATAATTCTTGATATCATTCTCGGTTCAAATTTATTGAATGTGTAATAATAGTTTCAATTCACTATTCTACTCTTGGGCCTTTCATATACTAAATTCTGATATAAATTTTTTTAATTCAGTAAATTTCAAATGGCCATAAAGATATATGTAGTGTTAGTAGCATGTTAGTTCACACTATATTCCATTATTCATGATCAGGCCCGTATCCAGAAATTCGTTTCGGGGGGGGGGGCTCAAAGACGAAAATCACTCAAAAATGTGGACTTATTTGAATAAATTCAGAAAATTCTATACTGAAGGCTTTTCTGTGAAGAATATCGAATGGAAAAAAATTTCAAATTTCGGGATTTCGGGGGGGGGCCCGGGCCCCTCCCCTGGATACGTGCTTGTTCATGATTATTGAGTAAAATTCAATTTAGGGATAAGCAACCCTAGTAACATCAAGGGTCGTCTTTATTCTATTGGAGGCCATGGGCCCTTCGGGATAACAGGGCCTCTGTGACTATGATATGATAGAGATTTTAGTTCGTAGACTATTAAATGAATAGGTAGTTATAATATAATCTGGAAAAGTAACTAGCATTGACTAAGCAGGTTGGTGCTTGAGTCTATGTTGAATAAAGGTACTCTTCTAAATTGTAGGAAGCAAAATTCATTAATCACTTCTTCAAGGTCTATGTATCTACTCTACCAACCGCTTTACTTCATGCCAAATAAGTTATAGATTGTCTATCTGCTTGGCTATTTTCGTGTTTTATGTCATTAATGTTCATTACATCCACTCGTAGAGATGTAGAGCATAGGTTAATATCAGAAGGGTTGAACAAGGTATTATTTCAATGCTTTCATAGTTCTTCGATTCACGATTATAAATTAAATTAAGTATTGTGTCAACTACTGTCAACAACATATTGAATTGTTGAGCTTCGCGCTCTCTATGTTGAGAAAATTGTACTGAGAAATAATATAGTTTTCTGCTTGGTACTGGGTTCAGTTAATTCAAAAAATTATATCTAATCTTTTAGATTAAGTTTATTTTACAGTTCTCAACTTGGCGTTAGTTAATCTAATATCAATATACTCTTCATTCAAACTACTATTTATATTAACCAACTAGGTAATTAAGAAATTGGAAAGATTTATTTGGTAGGTACTTCTACTAGAGAGTCCATTAACTAGAAATAAAAAGAAAAAATTATTCTTACCTGTTTATACTTCTTCGTTGATTTAAATATTGCTATTAGAAAAAATTAATCTTTAAGTGCAATTAATAGAAACATTAGAAATCCTTATTTGATTCATATTTCCATATCTTACAATTATCCTCTAAGAAATGTCGCTAGTGAAAGCTTGTAGTAAGCTAGTAAATAAGTACGCGACATTATTATACAGGGACTGGATCATTTCTTACTCGACATTTTGGAGTCTTCTTTCTATCTTCTGAGCACCTGCTACCCAGAAATGAAAATTATTTTGTTCGAGAAACCAGCCTTGTCTGAATGAATCAGGGGGTAAGTATTATGAAAAGATAACTTCATAATAAACCATTTGTTTATTATTCTGAATATGTATTACCCTGGACCGACTTTAACCTATTTGTGGTTCTTTAGGAAAACGGGGCCCCTATGACTATGATATAAGTGGTATTATATTTTATGGACTATCAAATGAATAGGTAATGATTACATAGCCCGGAAAAGTGAGTCTTCTAGCATCCACTTTAAGCAGGCTACTACGTCTGTTGAATAAAAGTATGGTTGTAGATTTTAGAAAGCAAAATCATCAATCGTTTTTTTAGGTACTTCGTGTCAGATAAGTTATAGATAACCTAACCTGAGCTATTTTCATGTTTTAGAGTTATATGAGTAAGGTGCTTCCAACCATTACATCCACTCGTAGAGCGTAGGGTTATATCTTATATTAGAAGGAAAAAAATGAGCAGCAGGAACAATATAGAGATTTATTCGAAGTCAAAAATATGTATGGGTTGGAAAACTTCTGGTTCAACTGAAACAGATCTGGGTGGAGTTAGCGAAGGTGTTGCATTTTCGCGATAGGGAAGGACGCTTTTCCTAAATTGATTGATGTTAGGGTAGAACAAGATTTTGAAAGTCTCTCAATTTGATGCCGATATGACACATCATTTGGAAAGTTTATTATTTGATTACTACTAAAATACTTGTGATGTTAATTTTGGTATCTTTTCAATTAAGTACTTCTTTCTGATGTAAAGCTCCTTCCCTTCTGAGCCACTAGAGTATGAGCGTTAAGACATATTGTACTTATTTTAATTCAGTATTTATCATTTTCTTACACTGAAACAGTTAAAGACAATTTAAAAATTTCAGTCAACGAAAATAAAGTATGGTTAGGTTAGATCGGCGTGAAAGGGGAGTCCCGGATGTCATCTTTGAAGGTGTAGCACCGATCAGTGTTGCCAACTCTACAGTTTTAACTGTAGATTTACAGTTTTTTCAAAATGTTCCCAGTTTTCAGTTTTGGCCTCCAAATCTACAGTTTTTTTAATTTTAAATGCTAGCGTCATCTACTACGAACTATTATATCATTCCAAGTATATGCACGGACAATATAACGAAGTAAACAGGATTTCGCGAACTGTTACCAAAGAAATTCTGTGTCTGCCGCACTGCTAAGGTAGAGCGCTTATTTGAAAACAAAAATAAGAAATAAACTTTCTACGAGCTCAATAAAAGGCACTCTACGTACGAGATCTGAAATTGAAAATTGTTTCGAAATTGATTACGAAAAGTTCAATAAAATTATGTACGATCTCTAAAACAATGAAGAGATCGAAAATCAAGAAAATTTGCAGGTAATTGTATAGTCTTGTAACATGTGTCATATCATAATAAATGCTGCATATGTTTTAATTTCAATAATTCTCAAATCATAATTTGATAAAACGTTTGATTTCCAACGTTTGTTCTATCGATTACCACCTTTAAATGAAGTTTGAAACCATAAATTAGGAAAAGACTGTACATTTACTGTTTTCAAATTAAAATCTACAGTTTTCTACAGTTTTTTTGAAGCACATATGTAGTTTTTCACTGAGTTGGGGTTGGCAACACTGGCACCGATCATCGAGTTTCAAAAAGATGATAAGTATTATAGATTTATATAGTTGGTGAGCTGCTAGGTACTAGATGACACCCTATATCGCCGGGCCCAAGGTAATGGCCCATATATATATATATATATATATATATATATATATATATATATATATATATATATATATATATATATATATATATAAATATATATATATATATATATATATATATATATATATATATATATATATATATATATATATATATATATATATATATATATATATAAATATATATATAAAAATAAATATATATATATATAAAAATATAATTATATATATATATATATAAAAATATATATATATATATATATATATATATATATATATATATATATATATATATATATATAAATATATATATATATATATATATATATATATATATATATATATATATATATATATATATATATATATATATATATATATATATATATATATATATTATGAACAAAAACTAAATTTGAATAAGTTTAAAAAACTCAATCATAATGCAAAAGATCTCTTGCTGAACGACCAGATTGACCCGAAATATTCTCCTATATTTAGTGTATTCAAACAATAACAACTTTTCTAAGAACATTTTATTGTACCAATTTGGGAAATCCACTTCTATTAGCCCTTCTTGAAATGTGTTCCTCTTGTCTATAAGTACCTGCAATAATTATTTCCCACCCGTGAGCGCAAATCTATAATTATGTATTCAGTGCTCAACTCAATCTGCCCGATGATGGTCTAGTGACCGAAATTGCAATCGCAGTGTAATATTTTCCAAAGTATTTTTGTGATAATAAACGTAGTAATTTAGTTTTTGTTCATCATGTTAAATTATCACGTAGTAACGACGGATTCCATCAACTATTTATATATATATATATATATATATATATATATATATATATATATATATATATATATATATATATATATATATATATATATATCAGGGGCGGCTAGTCAAAGGAGGCTAAGGAGGCTAAGCCTCCTCAATAATATTCCGTGTATCACTAATATATATATTATATTGAATAGTCAGCATTCAGCATATTCATATTAATCGAAATCATATTATTTTATGCACCTACCTTCCTTTCAACCTACATTATATAATATAATTTATTAATTAAGATAGAAGGTATTTACATTTACTGCATTTCATTCATTTCAAGATTTGTGGCAACGCTGCGGAAAGCTTAGAAAGGTATATTCTCAACGTTCATTATGCCTGCCACAGAAAAGCAAACTCACACCACTCAAAAACAAATACTCCGAATGAATACTTCATTGAAATAGAAAACCAAAACACATGTACATGGCAATACCGATAAAGTCCAGTCTTATACAATGTCGACCAATCACAACTATAGAATCTCCCTGACATCGAGTAAAGTCGTTGATTGAATCGTAATATGATCGTAATTCGTACTGTCTGAATAATGGACGCCGGAATCAGCTCGCGTTACGCGTATTGTTTTAAAATGAGTTTGATTACTGAAATTAATTTCAAAAATTTCAATGGTGACTTAGTGGAATATTTGTTATCCCATAACTTTAGTGCCCTAAGTTATGAGGATAAAGTTTTGATAAAAACAAAAAAAACCTACCCCTGAATTAAACAATTTGGTGCAGCGTAACAGAAAACAAAACCGCGGTTTTAATACACGGAATTATGAGAGAAATCCTTGCCTAACCGGATCACAGGTAAAAAATAAATTATTTTGTTGGCAGTGTTTACTTTTTACTAGTGAAAATGTCTCTATTTGGGGCCGCTTAGGATTTGAGGATTTAATTCTATACCTAGTTGAAAGTGAGGAATTTTTCACCGATAAAGTAACTTTAAATACAGCACGCGGATTAATATCTTACTTACAAGATAAGGAATTTATATATTTTTTAAACATCTTAAAATTAATTTTTGAACAAACAGAAATAGTTTTTCAAATCTTACAGTACAAGTTTTCAGATGTAATTTACTCACGAAATCGGCTCAAGTTTCTTTTGGAAAAAATTTCAGAATTTCGTGCAGAAGTTTATTTTAAAAAACTATTTTCTGTATTTCAAACTACTGATGATACGACTCAATTTAGCCCAAACCGAAAGAAATTCAGTTACGCAGATATGGAGCTTCACTATAAGCAAATATTTTATGGAATTTTGGATACTATTAGGGGTCAAATAGAAATAAGGTTCTCTGATTTGAAAGAACTGCATTTCTTCGACTTACTCAATAAAAATTTGTTCACCGGATTTTCGGCTAATTTTCCAGATAACCTTTTGGAAAATTAATGTCAAAAATACACTTTTTTTGATAAGGTGGCCATAAAAAGTGAACTGTGTGTTGTTTATAATGACAATGAAATTTTGGGGCAAAATGAAAATCATGTGAGGACTATTAAATATCTTTTTGATAATGATTTGAATCAAGAATTACCCCAAGTTTATAAACTCTTATGTCTAATTGTTTCTATCCCGGTGACATCGGCTTCCGTAGAGCGCTCGTTTTCCACTCTTAAGAGAATTAAAACTTATTTACGAAATTCAATGAGCCAGGATCGTTTGAAAAATATTAGTTTGTTGTCTATTGAAAAGGAATTGGTAAAACTTTTGGCGAAAGACAAAAAATTTTATGAGGATATAGATCATTTTGCTAACGTTAAAGATCGCAGAATCCCGCTAATCTTCAAAAATGTATAATAACTTTTTATTTGCTCTCACCAGCTGTTAAAAAATTCGTTAAGTAGTTAGGTAGGTACCTATTATGTGAAAAAAAAACAAATTAATAGCTTAGGGTGCTTGTTTTACTTTGATTTTCTTTAAATTATATTGACCTTGAAATCCTAAAAATTTTCGCCTATGGTGTATTTTTAACACCTCTTGCAGCCTCCTCAAACCAAAACCTCACGAGCCGCCACTGTCAATTTGTACTACGAACTCTATATATTTCGTCCAACTTTGCGGACGTAAAAGATACTATGACAAAATTTAAAGCGGTACACTACTCAGAAACAGACAAATCATTCGACCTACAATTCAAAGCGTTGTGGTGATTAGCACCCCCGCTTTGAATTGTAGGTCGGATGATTTGTCTGTTTCTGAGAAATGTACCGCTTTAAATTTGGTCATAGTATCTTTTACTATATATATTTATATATATATATATATATATATATATATATATATATATATATATATATATATATATATATATATATATATATATATATATATATATATATATATATATATATATATATATATAATATCCGTAAAACTTTTTCGACGCTGTGTCTGCCCATCAATACCAACTAATGCAAAAAAACACTGAATCTGAATATTATCGAATAAACTTCGGACGGTTCCATGGTAACAACCTAAACTAGAAGGTAATGTCGAAAAATACAACAAAGTGGGATGGTGTGCTTACTATTCGATAAGGTATGTGCTCCCTCGTATTGTTCGATTTGATTTTGCCTAGTTACCCTCATATCTTGCGTGTGAGCTTTGCGTGTAAGCTGTGCCCTAAAAAAATCGTTCACTTTCCAATCATACATGTTCACGGATAAAGCCAAACTGTGCCACCTCAGGGAAGGGCATAGCTGCATGACATTCAAATGACATAAATTTATGGATAGGTCAAATTCATAGTTAATATTCTTTTTTTATAATGGTACAAACAAACAGAACTAATAATTATTCTCATTGATCAAAAATAAGCATTTTATATATCAATAGACAATGAAGAAGGAGACATTAATATATCTTTCCACACATATATATATATATATATATATATATATATATATATATATATATATATATATATATATATATATATATATATCGAAAAGCGAAAAATTATTCAAAAATTTTTATCTTTCGATCAAGATATGTAACTAACAATCTTATGCATTTTAAAGTCTCCAGAGTCACAAAAAAATTTGATGAAGTACAGATGTATTAACAGAATATATATGTATGTATATATGTATATATATATATATATATATATTAATATATATATATATATATATATATATATATATATATTATATATATATATATATATATATATATATATATATATATATATATATATATATATATATATATATATTATATATATATATATATATATATATATATATCATATATATATATCATATATATATATATATATATATATATATATATATATATCAAGGTCGTAGCCAGGAAAATTTTTCGGGGAGATCAATTAATAGAATGACATTAAATATTAATAGGTGTTGGAAACATAATAATGAGGAACAATAATCCGTTACTATGCAATATTATTAATATTTTCATTGAAGTGAAATAACTTATGATAAACATATCATTAGTTATATGCTCATTATTTGTATTAATAAAATAAACAGCCCTGTGGTTTATACAAAGCAAAAAGTGTACGACATAAAATTCAATCTTCTGCCATGTTTTGAAGCGAAAACATTCACAACTTCGTCTGTTGAAATCGATGTACTCCTGTGAACTGACATCAAGGCGAGTCCACAAAGCCGGTCTTGACCACAAGCGTTTCTCATAATGCTTTTAGCCTTCTAAGTGTTGGGAACGTACGTTCTGGCGTGCAGGCGGTTACTGGTTAGAATAGAAAATATTTGTAGCCGCTTGAAGATGTTAGGATAAAATTCTTTGTTGCATTCGGAAAGAGCTTCAATAGCATTAGATGGACGATCACATTCTGCCTGCTTTTCCCAATAAGTCTTCCACAAACTAAACTCAGCTTTCAATAAGTCTAAGTCAACTTTATTTTGGCAAACTTTTGAGTATTCCATATCTAAAACAACAGAAGCATTGCAACATACAGATGGCAATAGAGAATTCAAATTCTGGAAAACTCCTTGATGATCCTTGCAGCTGACTTGTGAAATCGTCAAGCAGGGGAATTGCCATCGCAATGCAAGAATATGGTTCTGGATATGAAGTTAGTGTGATATGTCGGCTGCGTTGTGATGCAGCGACACGAAGAAGCCTGACTTCTTCACCAAAATCAGCTAGTAACAATTTAGCTTTCTTGTAGACAAAAGAACACCAATATTTTTTCGCATATTCTGAAAAAGGTGTACTATGTTTCCAACATGATCAGTTGCAGATTTCAAATCACATAGAGGTGATGTAACACATTACAAAGAGTCACACTATGTGAAAACACCCCAGCTAAGACATAACCTACTCCCCACAAATCAATGATCTCAGTCTTGGTCACTGCTCAGGTCTTCCAAGATGCCAATGATAGGTTTGAGAAGTTCCCGAAACTTTACTAGGCTGTTATGGTCCTCAACCCACCTGGTTTCACACATCGATGTTAGAGTTTTCCATTGTGGAGTTAGGGTTTTCTGTTTTCATTTTATCTCTTAGTAAGTACATTCTAAATATTAGTATCCTTGCAATGGACAATGATGTAAAATATGTTGCTGGATCCTCTGTTGTGTTGTGTATTTTATAAAACTTGCACTTTTTAAACCTAGTATTAATTTATACTACTAAGTACCTATATTTCGGGATTTCGGGGGGGTTTTGACCCCATAACCCCCTCTCTGGTTACGGCCATGATATGAATCTATTGTGCCACGACTTGGAACAGAAAATAATATGATATTTCATATAATAAAAAAAAATTACAGCATAGGTTTAATTAACTGTTGGCATTGACATCTCAACACGCCTAGCCTAGCCACGAACGGAATGAAAAAATATCGATTTCTTTAAACTTATCCCAGTAAAAGACATTTCTGTAATTGAGTATTAATGGGATTTGACTGAAAAGTAATGGCACCATTCGGTGAAAAGCATGGTTGATGTGCTTTGCTTTTTACAGTATCGGGCCAGGTTCATTATAAAAGTAAATAGGTATCATTATATAGTAATATATAGGTATGAAATGAATTACGGTGGTTGTAGCTTTCAGCTGTGTAAAATTTCCGAACGCAATTTAGTATATATTTTTTCTTTATTCATACGAATTATATATTTACATAACGGTATTTGTTATAGAAGAGCTAGTATAATGGTATATGGTCACATTGATGCCAAATGGAATGAGGAAAAAGATATTTGTTTCCGATAATTCCAGGTAATCATATAGTGGCTAGTAGTTTATTTGGATCTGATTTAAAAATTGAATTATTTATAAAAACGTATGACACACTTATAAAGCAGAACTTAAATTATGTACATTAACTTATATTTGTAAACTAATACTTAAGTATTTAATTTTATTTCGCTACTGAATTCTCCACTATCATCACTGTCAATTTCATTCAAGTCACTTGTCATTGTTACTATATTTAATATCGTATTGAGGATTTACAAACTATACGAAAATAAAAGTGTTTATGTACGAGTAAAATGAATTTATAATGTGAGTATACACCTGGTTGTGGCAGAAGGATAAAGATAAAGAAAGAATGACGCATGCGCGTTGAACTTCCGTTATATGTTTTTCTTACGGTTTTAGTCTCACATTCTTTTCAGTTTGGTCGCGCAGCAAAATCCCTATATCCTCTAAGCCTGCCGTAAGAAATTTCGTTCTAAAAAAGGTCTTTTCTTTGGATCGTGTGTGCAGATCATCATTTCATTTGTATATCGCGCCCTCAATACAATGAAATGTATGTGTGTGCACGCACCCCACAGGTTGAGAAACGCTGATGTAATCTAATATAAAAAGACATAATTCCCATTATAACATTGCGATGTACTTGGTAGCCACAAATTGAGTTATAATCACTAATAGGTCAGTGCCGGATTAGCCACGTAGCAAGAGTAGCAAATGCTACGGGCCCCGCGAATAAGGGGTACCCGCGCTCAACGCCTGTTTTACAAAAAAATTGAGCGCTGGCTGCACAAATTATGTGTTTGTACTACTTGCATTGCACTACACGCAAGTTTGTAGCACTGCAAAACTAACAGAGGAATTCCCTGATATTGTCATCTTTCGAGCTAGTCGTAAAACACGAACAAATAAAATAGGATTCTATTGACTATCAAACTATTAGAATTTGATGTACATTTATATTTGACACAACGTTAAAAACTGTAAAAAGCTCTTCAGATGTTAGTTTAGCATTATTTTTTAGTTGCATCAGATTACATTCCACCATATTCTTGTAACACCCACACTTGTGACCCCCTGGGGAATGAAAAAGAGTGGCCGAAGTTTCATGTCAGTTCTCATAGCTCAACTGACCGTAGGCAAATTGGCTCAAATAGCTCTTCCACAAAAATCATGGATGTCATTTACTTACATGAATATAAATTTGAATTGATTGTGCGTATGTAGCTTTGATTGTATCTAATGAATATTTAAAATAATATACGAACTATTTTACTAGCGAAGTTAAAAAAAAGCCAAGCAGTTTGATTTGTAAAAGTAATGAAAGAAATATAGGGAGTTTATTTCAAAAACTGGTATCATTACACGCACACAGATATACGTGTTCTTACATAGCCGCTCCGGGTTGTCACGCACAGATATTTTCTGTTTTATTCTCTAATCTGGGTTTAATACCATGAACCTGAGAACTTAAAGCAAAGCAAGGGCCTCTTGGCCGAATTTGCTACAAGCCCCGCGCTGGCTTCATCCGGCACTGTAATAGGTAATTTTGATAGCACATGGCTTGTATTTCATTATGGATTCATTAAACATAGTAGCTATTGTAATCCATAGTTTTAGGTAAATTTCATCAATGTATCTTTCAAAAACTTACTAGTTTAGTTAGAATACTTGTCAGTAAGCTACGTCCAAAAATAATTACATATAGATTTAATATTCATTTATTTATTGCAGACGGATCCAGTTATAGAGATAAACCTAGTGCCTGCCCTGTAGGTCTATAATTCGAACATTGCAGGTGTTCTTCCCACAAATATTGATTAAGATTGGTGATATAAAGTCATTTATTACGTGTCCTACAAAAGATAATACAAATTATTAGACATCATTGAAAAGCTGTATTAATTTTTCATTATGTCGGAGGAGAGCCCTCAAGGTACCATAAGCATGCGCGGAGGTATTCTGGCCATGAAAGGTGTAACCCGCTTTCTAGCCACTGCCAGAAATAAAACTTCAGTTGAAAGTCTTTCACCTAAGATCAAAGTGAGAAGGAAGAAAATGCCCGACAAAGAGAATGCTTTCAAATGTTCATCGAAAATAGTTGAAGCTATAAAAAAAGACACTTCTTTTTCAAGGTAATAAACAAGCGTTATGATCGTTGCTATTTTGAAATATCTTAGATGAACTTTTTTTTATTTATTTCTCTTCGTGTTTCCATTTTCTGATGTAAGGTAATGTACGAAAATGAATTCTTATCTTTACTTTTCAATTTTTGATGTATATAGTTCTGTATTTTAAGTCCTTTTTTCCCCGAAAATAATATGCAACTGTACAGTTTTAGACCTCCTTGAAAACGAATTCGGAAAATGTTTTGATGTCTGATTGCGTAAATTCAGTCCAAATTTTTGTATTTTCGAACTTTGGTCAAGGGAGTGTGCTTGAGCGAAATTCAGCTTTCTGGGGCTCTTCTGAGGGTGTGAAGGTATGAGGCTTTATGGAACTAAAATAGTTGAAGCTATAAAAAAAGACACTACTTTTTCAAGGTAATAAACAAGCGTTATGATCGTTGCTATTTTGAAATATCTTAGATGAACTTTTTTTTATTTATTTCTCTTCGTGTTTCCATTTTCTGATGTAAGGTAATGTACGAAAATGAATTCTTATCTTTACTTTTCAATTTTTGATGTATATAGTTCTGTATTTTAAGTCCTTTTTTCCCCGAAAATAATATGCAACTGTACAGTTTTAGACCTTCTTGAAAACGAATTCGGAAAATGTTTTGATGTCTGATTGCGTAAATTCAGTCCAAATTTTTGTATTTTCGAACTTTGGTCAAGGGAGTGTGCTTGAGCGAAATTCAGCTTTCTGGGGCTCTTCTGAGGGTGTGAAGGTATGAGGCTTTATGGAACTAAAATAGTTGAAGCTATAAAAAAAGACACTACTTTTTCAAGGTAATAAACAAGCGTTATGATCGTTGCTATTTTGAAATATCTTAGATGAACTTTTTTTTATTTATTTCTCTTCGTGTTTCCATTTTCTGATGTAAGGTAATGTACGAAAATGAATTCTTATCTTTACTTTTCAATTTTTGATGTATATAGTTCTGTATTTTAAGTCCTTTTTTCCCCGAAAATAATATGCAACTGTACAGTTTTAGACCTTCTTGAAAACGAATTCGGAAAATGTTTTGATGTCTGATTGCGTAAATTCAGTCCAAATTTTTGTATTTTCGAACTTTGGTCAAGGGAGTGTGCTTGAGCGAAATTCAGCTTTCTGGGGCTCTTCTGAGGGTGTGGAGGTATGAGGCTTTATGGAACTAAAAAACCGGCTTTTTAAGGGGTTTCGCCCCAAAACTTTTTTATGTCATTTTTATGTAGATATTTTCGTGGTGTTTGAAGTTTTGCGCACCTCCAAAGCTCCTCAAGATTAAGCTAGAGGGTTGAAATTTCATACGTGGATTGAGTTAATGTTAGGGAAGTGCCTTTGGTGGTTTCAACTATTTTCCCAACCGCTGCCATTCTAATGAAGAGATTTAGTATTTTTTATTGGGTTTTACGGTTTTGTTCACAGCCCCTCGAAATTGATTTAGGTGTTGGAAGCTGTATCTGAAAAAGAACAAAAATTAGGGGAAACTACGACGTTAGTGTTGGAGCTCGCATTTTTTAAACTTTCAACTAATGTAAATCGATGACACACATTGAATCGAATATTTTGAACAGGATATCATGCAATAAATTGCTGATTAATTTTTTGTTGTTTTTCCACTAATGAATCACTTTTCAGTAAAGTATAAATAAAAAAATGATGTTGCTTATCTAAGTTAAAGTTATATATAAATATAACTGACTCTGAAAACTATATTTTTCGATTTGAAAAAAATATAATACGAATTGTCTACAGTAAATGTTAATTTTTCATATTACAAATGGATAAATTTTCCATGATTTTAGGTCTGAAATTGAGAGCTTGTACAAGATTTTCAAGAAACTGGTTATACTTAATAGAAGGAAGCCACTCCAAGGAAAAATAAGTTCGGGCCAAAATACTACAGTGATCGGAAAACCAACTTCAGTTCAAGAGGTGAAAAAATATACATGTTTGTTCTTTTAAAGACGTTCTTTTCAACGGTTTCATGTTAGATATTTCATCAATATAATTCATATTTAAATGTAATTACCCAATTGTTACTAGAAAAAATTATATTTGATACTACTCATATCTAACGATATTTGCCTGTATTCCATAACAATTAAAAATTGGAAGATAAATTATCAATTACACATTATAGCGTTTCAGGTTTTCACTTGATGAAATAAATTAATTCTTGGTTTGATTTGGATAAAACTAAGGCCATTTGATATCGAATTGGCAATATTTTGATGAGAGGGAAAAAAAACCTCACATTATATATATCAACATAAAAATATTTAACTAGTCTTTATTTTGGCTGACTTGTCTAAAATACAAATAAATAAATCGACTTATTTTAGGGAATTGATAGAATAATATTCAGAGAAATTCTGCACAATACATTTGACATTATTACGGAAATTATGTTGATGGACAGAATATTTTGTGTGTGGGATAAAACCAATAGCGGCCTCATCAGTTTAGAATCATGGTTCAGCGGCCTTAATTTTTTCCTTAGGGGATCACCAGAGGCACAAATTGAGTTCTGCTTCGCAGTATATGATTTAAACGCTGATGGATTCATAACTAAGGAAGAGATGTTCCAACTTCTGAAGTGAGTTCATCTTTATGTTTCGGATCAATTATTAAAACGTTTCCATACATTTCCGATATTTATTTTTGGTAGGTAGCTTCAAATCTCTGAATACAAATCTCTGAATACAAAAAATGACAGTGCATTTTCTCTGGTTCTAATATGTTATTTTCATCGATTTCTGAGAATTATCAGTATAAAAATCTTTTATGTAGGAATAGTCTAATCAAGCATCCACAAGAGGAAGATCCTGAGGAGAGTGTTAAAGACTTAGTCGACATTGTCATGAGAAAATTAGATAAAGACAAGGATGGCAAAGTATCTTTGGAGGATTATAAGAAGACCATTGCTGAAGAACCTCTTTTACTACAGGCTTTTGGTATTTGTTTACCATCAGATAGAGCAAAAGAAACATTTTTATTAACTATGAAGTAAACTGTACGAATAATAAATATTAGAATAAACAAAAATAAAATTTTCATCGTCCTTTTATGTATGAATTATTTGAAATATATCACACACGTACACATACACACAAATACATATATATATATATATATATATATATATATATATATATATATATATATATATATATATATATATAAATTTATATATATAAATATATATATATATATAAATATATATATATATATTAAATATATAAATATATATATATATATATATATATATATATATATATATATATATATATATTTATATATTTATATATATATATATATATATATATATATATATATATATATATATATATATATATATATATATATATATATATATATATATATATATTTATATATATATATATATATATATATATATATATATATATTATATAGGCATAATAAGCCTCCTCAATAATATTCCGTGTATCACTAAAATATTATATTGAATAGTCAGCATATTCATATTAATCAAAATCATATTATTTTATGCACCTACCTTCCTTTCAACCTACATTATATAATATAATTTATTAATTACGATAGAAAGTATTTACATTTACTGCATTTCATTCATTTCAAGATTTGTGGCAACGCTGCGGAGGCATGGAAAGGTATATTCTCAACGTTCATTATGCCTGCCACAGAAAAGCAAACAACGGTGCAAATACTCGGAATGAATACTTCATTGCAATAGAAAAGCAAAACACATGTAAATGGCAACACCGATCGCGACCCAGTCCTATACAATGTCGACCAATCACAACTATAGAATTTCGCGTGACATCGAGCGAACTCGTTGGAAATCGTATTGTCTAATGGCCGGCGTGTTTACTTATTTTTTTTGGTTACTGAAGTTAATTCATTGACGTTTTAAAACTAAAGTTAATTTCAAAAATTTCAATGGTGACTTAGTGGAATATTTGTTATCCCATAACTTTAGTGTACTAAGTTATGAGGATAAAGTTTTAATAAAAACTTTGCAACCTACCCCTGAATTAAACAATTTGGTGCAGCGTAACAGAAAACAAAACCGCGGTTTTAATTCACGGAATTATGAGAGTCATCCTTGCCTAACCGGATCACAGGTAAAAAATAAATTATTTTGTTGGCAGTGTTTACTTTTTACTAGTGAAAATGTTTCTGTTTGGGGCTGCTTAGGATTTGAGGATTTAATTCTATACCTAGTTGAAAGTGAGGAATTTTTCACCGATAAAGTAACTTTAAATACAGCACGCGGATTAATAACTTACTTACAAGATAAGGAATTTAATATATTTTTTAAACATCTTTAAATTAATTTTTGAACAAACAGAAATAGTTTTTCAAATCTTAGAGCACAAGTTTTCAGATGTAATTTACTCACGAAATCGGCTCAAGTTTCTTTTGGAAAAAATTTCAGAATTTCGCGCAGAAGTTTATTTTAAAAAACTATTTTCTGTATTTCAAACTACTGATGATACGACTCAATTTAGCCCAAAACGAAAGAAATTCAGTTACGTAGATATGGAGCTTCACTATAAGCAAATATTTTATGAAATTTTGGATACTATTAGGGGTCAAATAGAAATAAAGTTCTCTGATTTGAAAGAACTGCATTTTTTTTTGAACTCACCTTTATTCATTAAATCATAATAATTTCTTTACATAATTAAATGTTACTTCTAAACAATGCCTGAGAGCACTGGTATCGATGTATTTAAACATACAGAAGTGTTTGAAAAATATTGAATTAAATTTAGATATAATTGTAATAAAAGAACTGCATTTCATCGACTAACTCAATGAAAATTTGTTAACCGGATTTTCGGCTAATTTTCCAGATAACCTTTTGGAAAATTTATGTCAAAAATACACTTTTTTTGAGAAGGTGGCCATAAAAAGTGAACTGTGTGTTGTTTATAATGACAATGAGATTTTGGGGCAAAATGAAAATCATGTGGGGACTATTAAATACCTTTTTGATAATGATTTGAATCAAGATTTACCTCAAGTTTATAAACTCTTATGTCTAATTGTTTCTATCCCGGTGACATCGGCTTCCTTAGAGCGCTCGTTTTCCACTCTTAAGAGAATTAAAACTTATTTACGAAATTCAATGAGCCAGGATCGTTTGAAAAATATTAGTTTGTTGTCTATTGAAAAGGAATTGGTAAAACTTTTGGCGAAAGACAAAAAATTTCACGAGGATATTATAGATCATTTTGCTAACGTTAAAGATCGCAGAATCCCGCTAATCTTCAAAAATATATAATAACTTTTCATTTGCTCTCACCAGCTGTTAACAAATTCGTTAAGTAGGTAGGTACCTATTTTGTGAAAGAAAAAAAAATTGATGAATAGATGAATTGATTAATTGGATGAGAATAGTTTTTGTGAATATTGTAAATAGGAGTTGTAGGTCTCAAGGTAAACACTCGAAAGTGAAAACAAATTAATAGCTTAGGGTGCTTGTTTTACTTTGATTTTCTTTAAATTATAAGGCGGTGGACCTTGAAATCCTAAAAATTTTCGCCTATGGTGTATTTTTTAACACCTCTTGTAGCCTCCTCAAACCAAAACCTCACGAGCCGCCACAGATATATATATATATATATATATATATATATATATATATATATATATATATATATATATATATATATATATATATAATATATATATATATATATATATATATATATATATATATATATATATATATATATATATATATATATATATGTACTTTCTGTGAAAAAATAAAATTCTTGAAGGTCGATAGAAAGGTCCTCGGACGTTTTTTCTTCGTCTTTAGTTGCAAAATTGGTCGCTACAAAAGCCCAATTATTTTAATTCAATAATATATAGCCTATGTTCACCTTAAAAGTCCATTTGTCCATTTGATATTGGAGAACGAATTTTTGAAATCGAAGTAGTTTCACACATTCTCGAGCAAACTAAGTCTCATTTCTGGGTAACAGGAGCATAGAAGAGAGAAGAGATCTACAAAATGTCGCGTAAGAAATGCTCTCCGTAGTTTTTACTAGCGACATCTCTTATGAAAAAGAATAAAGATGTTATTTAGTATCCCGTTATCATCTACTAGCTAGTCCTCCATCATTGTAAGCATACATTAAATAGAAATAAAAAGAAAACATCATTATTCTCATCTTTTATACTTGAAATTTGAATTTCTTTCTTTGATTTTACTAAAAATATTGCATCAATTGCAGAGAACAGAAGATTTCTTGATTTACAATTTCATCTCTTACTGTCTTCTCATAAGAGATGCCAATAAGAAAAGCTTGTGAGACGTACTAAATCTAAATTACACCGACATGATATATGGACAGCCGCATTTCTTACTCCACATTTCGGAGATCCCTTCTTTCTTCTGAACTCCTGATACACAGATCTGAAAATAGGAGAACGAATGTTTGAAATCCAAGTAGTTTTACACATTCTCGAGCAAACTTAGGCTCATTTCTGGGTAACAGGAGCATAGAAGAGGTCTACAAAATGTCGCGTAAGAAATGCTGCTCTCCGTAGTTTTTACTAGCGACATCTCTTATGAAAAAGAATAAAGATAGCCGCATCTCCTACTCGACATTTTGGAGATCTCTTCTCTCTTCTGAACTCCTGATACATATATCTGAAAATTGGACGAGAATTCATGTGTCGATGTTTGTCTGTTACCCATAATAAAGAGTTAAAGTTTTTGAAGTTTGTATGTAGGAGGCTATCTCAGATTCTACTTATCCGATTTCACATATTCGTTCATAATAGTTAATTTGGACTTTCAGTATGGAGATAGGCTATACAATATAACATATTTCGTAGCCATGAATTTGGCAACTAAAATCGACGGAAAAATAGTGGACTGAATGCGTTTTTTTACGAAAACTGACTTAACGGTTGGAGATTTTCAAGTAATTTTTGCAACGAAGTTCATTACAGCAGGCTTGGAGGCGATAGGGATTTGCTGCACGACCAAACTGAAAAATATGTGAGACTAAAACCGTAAAGAAAACATATAACGGAAATGACGACACACAAGCGAATATTGTATAATACCTTTCTCTTTCTCCCTCTTTCTTTCGGTTCTCTCATCCCTTCTCTTTCTGATCCCACTCCGCTTCGCTGTGTTGTTTCTATTTTATCCGAAGGAACTTCGTTCCTACCTGGTGTTCCACGAAACCGTTTTTTTTTATAGAAAAAATGTATATATAACTCAAAAAGATCTTAACAAAATAAGCGAATACATATCTACACGAATTGAATTCCACGCGGACTTTTTTATTTATCTTTTTGAGTTCTACAACTGTTCTGTATACATTTAAATATATCTTACAGTTATGACAGCGTTCGTAAAACAGGCATTCGTTCAACCTTTTTTTTTTAATTTGCAAAAATGGTCACACGAAAAGCCCTTTTATTTCAACGGGATAATATATAGCCCATGTTCTACCCTCAAAGTCCATTCTAAATATTACTGAAAGAATTTTTGAATTTGGAGATCATCATCACCTTCCTACATTCAAAATTAATAACAATTTATTTCATTCACAGGTTTCTCCACCAAGATAATTTTTAATTCTGGGCATCAGGAGTGTAAAGATCTCTAAAATGCGTCTTACAAATTTCAACTAGCTCCATCTCTTATGAAAAAGCAGTAAGAGATATATATAAATCAAGAATTCTTCTACTCTGCTTAATTGAAGTAATATCAATAATTAAATCAGCAAAACAAATTAAAGTTTCAAGTATAAACGAATAAGAATAACACTTTGATTATTTTATTGTTACTAGATTAAAAGACCACTTAGATTTTAGTTTTTATATTGTAACAATTAACACAGCAGATACTCTATTATGCAACTAACTACAGAACTCTGCTACAATATAATATACTTTTAAAAATAACCTTAAAAATAAATAGCTTCCACGCGATCTATTGACCAATTGACAAAATAATTTTATTGTAGTAGTTTTCTTCTACAGTTCTTTCAACACGCCCCCTCAATAAAATTATTTTAACTTCACAGAAATGATAAACATTTGAACATAATTGAACTTCTTATTCAGAATAATATTGGAATCTTAATTGACTACAAAAATTTTGAAACTTTGTTTTACACAATGGCTTTGTGAAAATATCTGCCAATCGATTTTCTGTTCTAATATGACAAACTTCGATTATATTTTCATCTATCTTTTATTTAATAAAATAAAATATAATGCCATCTATTATGTGTTTGAATCTTTTGTTACTTTCAGTCAGAATTAAGACTAAATCAGATGCGAGAGTTTGCACGAACACGAAAGCTTTGTTCTTTCATTGCTCCTCCCACAAACTGAATCTGGTAATCAATGATCTCAACACTCTTCCTTAAATTCGAAATGCCATGGGAACCACGAAACATATTATCAGTTTGGAGAAGGAAGTTGATCTAACCGTTATTGATGTCATAAAAGAGGCAAAAACCTTCTTTCCTGAAACAGGGAAATTTTGATCGCTCTACCGTGCACAACGTGTACGGTAGAGCGATCGTTTAGCAGCCTCAGGAGACTAAAAACCTGGTTAAGAAGCACTATGGGGGAAAATCGCCTCAATGGTCTGGCCATGATGAGTGTGCACAGAAAACATATTAATGAAAACTTACAAGATTTTCATAATGAAATGTTCGAAAAGTTTAAAAAAAAATCACGAAGATTGTGTTTTAAGCACCTAACTTGATAAAAAAAAAGATCTCTCTCAACTACTTTATTATTGAAATCTTGTAACTGTCAATGGACATTTTGATTACCTCCAAATTATTTTAATTCCATTATTATTTTATCCTATATTTTGTCCCAAATTTGTTTTGTTCTGTTATTAATAACTTTGCTTTTAACTGTATTCATAATTTTTCCATCCTCCATATATCAACTGCCCCTCCCTGCACCACCGGCTGGCGACGCCCTTGTAGCTGCTATATTATCTTCGTAAAGCCTTATGGGTTTTTCTATTTTCAACTGAAAATCAAGAAAAATCTTTTTCAGCCAACAAGCTTCTGTTACAGCCAAACTCAAAGCTACATACTCAGACTCTGTGGATGAAATTGATACATTTTGTTGTTTTTTACTAATCCACGAAATTAGACAATTAAACATTTCGAAAATATAACCAGATGTTGATTTCCTATCTGTTGTGTCACCACACCAGTCTGAATCTACATATCCTATTAAAATTTCATCTTTTGGTTGTAATAGTAACTTGAATTCTATTGTTCCCTGAATATATCTTATATATATATATATATATATATATATATATATATATATATATATATATATATATATATATATATATATATATATATATATATATATATTATATAATATATTTTTTTCGTAATATTTTCTTGGTGTTAGGTCACATTAAATTGAATTGAAACACAGAGAACAAAACATTCTTATCACAGTCAACGGCGTCAGTTATTTCTGATCAGAAATAACTGACGCCGTTGACTGTGATAAGTATATGTGATAAGAATGTTTTGTTCTCTGTGTTTCAATTCAATTTGTTGATTATCTACATGGTTTATAGATTTTGAAAAAGGCCATAAAATGGTCGAAACGTCAATAATAAACAATCATTTGCACGACAACTGAAATGCATCAGTTAATGTGACCTAACACCAAGAAAATATTACGAAAAAAATATATATCAGGTCAAAGAAAAACCAAAACTAAAAAAATTATATAATATATATACCTATATATATATATATATATATATATATATATATATATATATATATATATATATATATATATATAATATATATATATATATATCATATATATATATATATATAATATATATATTATATATATATATATATATATATAATATATATATATATATATATATATATATATATATATATATATATATATATAATATATATATATATATATATATATATATATATATATATATATATATATATATATATATATATATATATATATATAATTTGTGTATAAAGCTTTGAAGAGGGTACCCTCTTTAAAGCTTTATACAAATTTGTCTTCTCTTTTGCTTGAAATCTACTCAGTAAACTTATGCTTCGACATAAATCTGGTCATGTCGCTAATGCTGCATACATTAATCTACCTATCTATTTACGACATAATTTTTGCAATTCTAAATCATTCTCATCAGCTTCAAAAATTTCAACATCAATATTAGGATCTAGTGGAGTACTTATACTTTTACAGAAATTCATGTTGAATTTTTTCAAAACATTTTTCTAATATGTATCTTAACTTAATTTTGTAAAACCTTGTTCTAAATTTTGTTCAATGTCAATGACTAAATATTGTGAAATTGTTCCTGAGTCTTTCAGTTGGAAGTTAGTGTTCAACAATTGCTTTAAATTTTTAATTTCAGAATTATCAGTTCCTAAAATTAACACATCATCAACATAAATTAATAAATAAAGTTTAGAATTATCAGTGCATTTCAAATACAAACAGTAGACATTTTTAGATCTAACAAAACATTCATTTTTCATTAAAACATCAAATTTTCTACTCCAATTTTTTGGAGATTTTTTTAAACCATAAATTGATTTATTGAGTTTACAAAAAAAAAGGAATGATTCTTATTGGTACCTGGAAGTGACATATAAACCTCTTCTTCTATATCACTGTACAAGAATGCTCCTTTGGCATCCATCTGATATATGGGTTGTTTCATATTTGCCATTACCAATAGCATTCGAAAAGTTGTTAGTTTGGCCTATATAAGTGCATATAAATCATAAATCTGAAACTCATTCTCCTGTTGAAAACCTCTAGCAACCAGACTTGCCTTGTATTCAACATTTTGTTTCTCATTAAGCACCCATTTACTTTGAATAACTTTCTAATCTTCTGTCCAAGTATTGTTTTGATTCAATATCTTCAACTCTTGATCAACTTGCCACTTCTCAGAATCATTCTTAGATATTGCCTCTTCAAATGTTATGTTTTCTTCTGTTTCTGTATAGAAAGTCATATCGTATTCTCTCATCCATCTTGGTTGTCTAGTTTCTCTTCTACTTGTTACTTCTTCTATTTTCTGTTCTTCATCACTTTCTGAATTTTCATCTCTTTGTCCTTGAACTGATGGGATTTCTTCTCCTGTATTATCACCAATGCTCGTTAAAATTCTTAAATTTGTAGTATTTTGACCCTCAGTTTGATCTGCTTATTCTTTTCCATTGTCAGTAATGAATACCACATCTCTATGAATACCTACTTCGTCTTTATCAGGAAAGTACACTCTGAATTCCTTTACTGTACTTCCATAACCCACAAAAATTCCAATGTTGCTTTTGGCGTCTAATTTTGTTCTCGTTTGCTTTGGTATATGTACAACATGATATATCATTAGAAACTAGAAACGTCTTCTTTAATCGACAAGAAATACCTTGCCTGTCCTAGAGATTGCATTTCAAATGGGCCACAAAGATCTGCATGCATTAACTCACAGTCACAGATTTCCTTTGCTCTTGTATTACTTGGTTGAAAAGGTAGCCAATGTTGTTTTCCCAAGAGACAGTTACTACATTGTGGATTTTCCTGATCTCTGTATTTAATTGCATGTTTCTTAAATGTTTTTCTCACCTGATCATAGTTAACATGTACCATTTTTCAATGCCAATCCATTAATGTTTCAGCAGCATGACACTGAATTTGTGTGAAGTCATTTTCATTCTTGTTATGAAACTTTATTACATATAAGCCATTTTTATCTTTCTCCCCAGTTAATATGTCGTGATTGCCTTTCTTCACCATAACATTATTCTCCTTGAACAATACCTCAGCTCCATTTTGTACCATTGCGTTCACTGACAGCAGATTCTTTGTCAGATTTGGAATCATTAAAACATTGTTTAATATACAGTTGTCAGTTATAATTTTACCTTTTCCTGAGGCTTTAATTTTTTCATTTTTCATTCCACCAAAATATGTTTCTCTTTTTTTTGAAAATTTTCAGTAGGTTTTTATTATTTGTCATGTGACTGCTACATCCAGAATCAACTATGAAACATTCACTTTTTTCGTGAGTTGCATGTGTCAGTAATGCCACTCTATAATGTTCTTCATTATTGCTTTTCTTTGAACTGGAAGATTCACCTCCTTTGTTCCTGAAAAAGCAATTTTCCTCTTTGTGGTTATTTTTCTTGCATATTCGGCACATTTGTTTGTTCTTCACTCAAGAGTCCTTTGCTAAATGACCTGTATTTCCGCAGGAATAACATTTTCTGTCTGGTTTTTTATGTGGCCTGGATTGGGATTTTGTTTTATTTTCTGAAGTCTTAAAGGCTACTGTTTCTTCCTTTCCATATTTACCAGTAATTCTCTGTTCTTCTGACATCAGCCTGGCAGTTAAGTTGGTTAAGTTTCTTTCAGCTATCATTACCGACTCTCATGCAGTGCAAAAATGTTTATAATTGTCTGGCAGTGTAGAAAGTAGTTTCGATATTAGCATTTCATCATCTATTGATTGATTTAATGTTTTCAATCTGCATCTTAAACTTTCCAATTTGCCAATTTGTGAGCTCATGTCACTATTTTTATCAAAACTCAAATTGAAAAAGTCCTGCAACAAGTTACATTTCTGTTGTTCACTCTCTTTTTGGAATATCAGAAGATTCTTTCGAATTTTTTAGCGCTTTCAACAATTTCATGAATGCTACTTGATTTGAACAAAATATTTATTTGAAATTTCCATATTTCGAAACTTTCGCTGTCCTGAAGTTTTTCAATCAGCATAATTTCTTCTACAAACATTTTATTCTGCAATTTTTTACGTGTACAAATTGGAAATTCTAATAATTTTCGGAAACCACTTTATTTGTCTGCACGTTGCACTTTATTGAGGATTGCGGGTCTGGGCCCATAACCTAATGTTTCTATATTAAAAAGACCACTTAAATTTTAGTTTTTATATTGTAACAATTAACACAGCAGATACATGAAAGACTCTATTTATGCAACTTACTACAGAAGTGCAGAACTCTGGTACAACATATTATTCATATTTCATAATATACTTTTCAAAATAACCTTAAAAATAAATAGCTACTACGTCATCTATTGACCATTTGACAAAATGATTTTATCGTAGTAGTTTTCCATTACAGTTCATTCAAAACTTTTATTTTTTATTGTTTTTCGATAAGAGATGTCGCTAGTGGAAGCTTGTAAAACGAAGGCAACGTAAATTACACGGAGGTGATACTTGGAGAGCATAATTTCTTACTCGACATTTAGGAGATCTCTTCTTTCTTCTGAGCTCCTGATACAACGAATTGAAAATATCGAGAAACTTTGCGTTTGATAATATCAGTTTGTGTGGTCTTAAGATTGGAAGTAGGTGCTGATCTTCGAAACTACTCATCCGATTTAAAAAATTCTTTCACCACTATTTAGAATGGACTTTCAGGGTAGACATAGGCTATATATTATCACGTTGACATAAAAGGGCTTTTCGTGAGACCAATTTAGCAAATATAGTCCACGAAAATACGGTCCAGTGAGTGAATGTGTTTTTTGCGAACACAGCCTTAACGGAAAGAGATATTTAAATAATTTCCATGGAAAAAATGCATAACTTAAAAAGGGCTATAAAAATGTTGGGGACGACATATATCGATATGTTACGGTTAATACACGAATTGAATTCTACGAGGGTGACGGCGCGTTCACAGCTAGTACTTTGTCAATTTGTGTATTAAATTTAACATATAAATATATTTCGTTCGGGACTTTTTTATTTATCTTCTAGAGTTCTACAACTTTTCTGAATATGATTTAAATATCTCTTATCGTTAAGGCATCGACTTTAGCTGCAAAATTGGTCCCTACAAAAAGCCCTATTATTTTAATTGGATAATACTATATACAATAGCCTATGTTTACCCTAAAAGTCCATTATAAATATTGGTGAAACGATATAATTAGTTTCGGAGATTACCTACTACTATACCTGTTTACAGAGGCGCCGACTTATGAAAAATATTGGGGGTACCCGTACTGGAGGTCTTTCCACAGGAGATTTTCTGAATTTTAGATGAAAAATAGTGAGCTTCAAAGTTATTTCAAGCATTTTAGAGTCACATGCTCAACATTAGAACACTGAAAACTCGACTCTCGATAACTCGACACTCCGGGAAACTTGACAAGCCTGACACATTTTTTGGCATTGAAAAACGAGACAGAACATAAAAACGAACGGTATTTAATTTACAGTAATAATTATGCTTACAGAATATTATAGAGCAGTGAATATATAGCTCTGAAAGACTGGTATTATATTTAAATAAATCCTTAACTATCAAGTTAAAAGTATAAAACATAAAATATTGCTGTCGCACAGTAATAGCACTTTGATTAATAAGCGAAATAGCTAATTTAAGTTTACTTTGAATAAGGCTGAGGGTTCATTCAATGAAAACAATATCTCAAAGTTATTGCTTTGAAAATATTTAAGTATTATAAAATAATAAATTTAAAAATATTTAAGTAGGTATTTGAAAATAACTAATACAGTAATATAGTAATATTTTCAAACTGAAAATTTGAAACATTCTGTATGTATTTAATTCTCCATTTCATAAAGATTTTTAATATTGCTCTAAATACCATTACTAACTAGGGCTGGAGTGTGTTTAGAAAGGTGCAAATGTCGAACGTCTGACTAGATTACTGAATATTAAGTCGTTGATGACTGGTCGGATATCCGATTCATCGAAAACATCTCGGTGGGCACGAAGAACAACCAAGTTGATATGACTTCAGACTTCTAAGGGTCCTAAATCACCGTTCTGCTGTTGCTGTCGTGATTGGAACTACTTGGAGAAGCTTAACGCACTTCACTAATTCACATAACATTTCTCCAACTGCACACTCTTGTGGAATGTTAAATCGCGCATGTTTTTTAAGACCAGTTGTTTTTTATTAGCGATATCGGCTAACATATTCTAGTGTAAGCGCAGTCTCTCAATGTCTACGTCGTTTTTGAAAAACTCAGTTGATTTTTCAAACTTTGTTTCACCTCTGTTTACTAATAGCAAGTACTCTTAGTCAACTGCAATGCTCTGTGTGAGTCCAGTTGATGCAAACCGCTCAGTAATGCAAGATTGCACGTTTTCAAAAACTTCAATGTAAAGAGATTTGTAGTACCTATTCCTTTGGGGTTTTGAAAGTGTGCGGAGAGCTGGCTTCGATGTTTTCATTCTTCTTTGGTATTATACTCGATTCCGAGGAAGCAAAGGATCATCATCTTGTGAAGGTTTTTCTTTTAAACACAATTCCAAAGGTGTGCAAAACTATCACGCCTTCCATTGCGCATACAAATCAATCCCTCATATATTTTTTCCAGATCAGAGATACTTAGATGAGGGCATTGAATTTTTTCATTGACATCCTCCACTGGGTTCAACGCAGGGCAATAAAGACGTAAAAAGAAATAAGTCTTGAATTGTAACATTAACTCAAGGGTGCCTGCACATTTGTAACCCGCCTCTATTTTGTCCTCTGGAGAAAAGGATGGTGAAATATACCAACATCATTTTGTGATTTTACAAAGCATAATATAACTAATAATTTCTCTAAATTATTGGGGTTCGCCGCCCCTCCAAACAAAGGGGACTCGGGCCCCCTCAGGCCCCATGGAGTCGGCGCCTATGCCTGTTCATAATGTAGACAAATATATATTTAGTTTTACATAAAATACTAGGATCCGATTATCTGGACTTATCTATCAAAATCTCAATCAGCAGGGGCTTTATTGAAAAATCGACTAATCACCCGTATCAGTTTTCATTACCATTTGTTTATTTTGTAAAAGATAGTTTGTCACAAGATTGAGATAGTCAAAACGTTATTGATATGACATATGTATTGATACCCTAGCGCCCGGATATATTCATATATTAGCAATTTGTGTAGCTGCCCGCGGTTACGTTGATGAAGGAGCTGTTATGGCTGAACTTCAGAATGCCAATGTGTCAGCTGACACCTATCCAAAACACAAGAAGTGAGTAATTTTCTTACATACCAGTGATCAAGCCTTTTTCAAATGATACTCACATCTAGATTCGAAAAGTGTGACCTAATTTTGATTTTATCTGCACTCTGTACCTATTTATGACTGTATATCTGTTTTCGTAAGGTTTTATCTATTTGTCCGCTCACCGTTTTACAAACAGAATGAAAGTTTCAATCATCCCGTTATAATATTCTATTTAAAATTATTCAGAATGAACTGTGATCTAAAATGTTATTAAGTATATAGACCTTAAAGATTAAATTTGTGAGAAGATAACTTAACTAAATCTAAACTATTGCTTTTTGCAAAAGCAATAAGTAGACGTGAGCATGTAGCTTAATTTCATCTCTTGATAGAATGTATGATATTGTTTAGTGATAATATTAAAAAATTCTGAAAAGTATAAAAAAAGTATGAGATTTAATCACTAAGAAACAGCTTTCCAAGTAATTCACAAATGGATTAATTTAATTCTCGAAAAAAATGAAAGCATGAATAAGTCAAATACAATATGAATGTTTATCGATTATTTCTCCAGAAAAACATTTGCCAAATTATAATAGTAGGTATAAGTGATAAATCAGTGTGAGAATCAATATCACTGTCGATATTCACAGATCTTGAATTCTTGATTAATTTCACTGCCTCCGACAATGCTTCCTCTGTATTCAATATATAGTAAATAATACGCCACAATAATAATTATAAATTATCTATCTATATATATATATATATATATATATATATCTATATATATATATATATATATATATATATATATATATTATTTTGTATATATATACATATATATTATATATCCATATATAAATATAAATATATATATATATATATTATATATATATTATATATATATATATATATTTTGTATATATATCATATATATTTATATATATACATATGTAAATATATATATATATATATATATATATATATATATATATATATATATATATTCATCAGTACAGGATTTACCAATAGGCTGGAGTAGGCTGCAGACTATAGGCCTCTACCAAAGTTTAAGTTTTGAAGTTTAAAAATCAAGTTAAAAATGAATATGACTTCTCTATAATAATTTAATGTGAACACGTACACCTGAGGCACTTCGATACTTTTAAATCTTGATGTTCATTTATTTTCGTTTCACTATATAAATTTAATAATCTATGACCCGCAATTCATACTAAAGTATAAAAATCACATGATCGCGAACCGTGAAATTTTGGGATCTTCGATATCTCAAAGAGTCCTCAAGCACTTCTTAGCCTATAGACTCCAAAAATGTTAATCCGAAGGATTTTCGGACTTATACACTTCTAGTGAGCATCAAAGTATATTATTCAAGGCTATTTGTTCCCGTATCAAAAAATTTCAATTATGCCAAATAAAAGTTTAATCGATTTTGGAAAATGTGTACCCAATAATTATTGTCAATTGTTTTCAATGTAATTGGTTTTGAATAGCTCTCATTTTCAGCGGAACTCAGTTCATCAAAACAAGGGTTAATAACAACAATTTACACGTTTATCTTTAGACAAAACGCGCATGACGCACGTTTCGATGAAACTTCACCTTCTTCAGATGCTGAGTGCAAAATGATTACATTTCATGTATATACAATACAATAAGTAAATAAATGACAAATTAGTAGGTAGGAAGCGTGAAAACCAAGTTGGTTACAAATAATTAGTAAGAAAGGAAATTCCATTCTAAAGTTCAAGTCAGGTAGTTTCAAAATTATGAAAAGATTATAAGGGGCTTGTAGTTTGATCAATTTGGCTAATTAATAGTAGGGCTGAATGTTTATATTTATTTATCTGTGATGATTCTAGGAAATTTAGTTCCATTCCCTTACTTTCAGCACCTTCGTTTTTACCCTTTCTGTCTAATTTGTTATTTATTTATTTCTTGTATTATATATATTCGAGAAATGTAATAATTTTGCACTCAGCATCTGAAGGAGGTGAAGTGTCAGTAAAGCTCAAATTGGTTCCAAATATGAATCAATTTAATAAATCATAATCATCAGTGCTTATTTTGAGCCAACTATTGTTTGTCGGATGTTACAGTCCAATGTGAAGTGTCAGTAAAGCTGAAATTGGTTCCAAAGTGTCTTTCGCCAATAAAGATATTACAAAACGTAAATCTTTTCTAGAAATTTCTCTTTATATATTCATCATAAGTTAAGTGTTCATAAAAATATTACTGGTATCTCCTGAGGGTTACACTATATTTCAACAATTAATACTCTATATTTTCACGAATGAAAAAGAACTCGTTTTCTTCTTAAGAACCATAGAGCAATGTTCAGGTAATAGAAAATATTTGGAATATGAGAAGAACTTAGGAATATATTTATTATATTTCCAATTTCAAAGTTCATTTCTTTCATTCGGCAGACCATCTCCTCATATGAGTGAAAAAATATACCAGTTTTTAGAGATCCTATGTCTAATTTTGATATGGACCGTTGAATCGATTTACTACATTGGAGAACGCCTCTTCAGGATGATACGCAAACCAAAGCCAAAATCAGTCAAAGGAGAAATTGTTTTGGTAAGTTTGACCTCTTCACTAACTACCATTTTATAGAAAAATGTCATAGGCTCCTCAATTGATCAATTAATTTTCTTTTCGCGGCAAAAGTAAATACAATACCGAATGTTCAAATGATGTGGCATGCATTAGTCATATTTTGAATGTAATTATTATTATTATTATTATTATTACATATTGATAAGGGCAGAGGGACAGGTCCCTATTATGCCCAAAAATAGAAATTACAGAATAATTGACCTACTAGCATGTACATCTGAAAAAGAAATGAAAATAAAATATCTCTACAACAGACCAAAATGAAAAGAAAATACAATATTATAAAATGAGAAAATAACCATTATCTACCCCGATAGAAATTTGCCTAGTCCGTTTTTAAATGTGTTTGTAGATGAAGCAGATACAATGGTTGCGTTGAGATTATTCCAGCTGTCGAAAATCCTATTTGGTAGGAAGTTCTGTCTCGACCTAGCAGAAAAGTTTTCCTTCTTGAGCTTGAACTGATGACCTCTGAGACGTTCGTCGCGATTAACGGTATACATCATGTCAAGATTTCCAAAATTGAATTTTAATATTTTAAATGTGATAATCAGGTCACCACGGTGGCGGCGAAGTTCGAAGGAGGTTAATTGAGCCATAGAAAGTCTTTCCTCGTAAGAGGGTCTTCTCAGTCCAAAGGGCATACGAGTAGCCCTTCTCTGGACGTTTTCCAGAAAAGCCCTATCGCGAGCCAAGTCGGGGTACCACGCTGGACCAGCGTACTCGAGAATTGGTCTCACATAGGTAGTGTAGAGTCTACAGAACGACCGAAAAGAGATTCGCGAGAAACACTTCCGAATAAGATATAACTTCGAGTTCGCACGCTTACAGATCGAAGTAATATGATCGGACCAAGTTAAGGTACTGTTTACGATCACTCCGAGGTCGTTGAAGGAAAACACCGAAAGTAATGGTTAACCATCAACAAGGTACGGTGCGAGTGGGTTGTTCTTTCCTATTCTGAGCACGACACACTTTTCTGAATTTATATATAATTCTTTATATAATCTCTAACATTCGATAAACATACATACCTCAGTTGATTTTTCCTTCATATCATTTGATTGAGGTTATAATGACATGAAAATACAAATTGAGAAACACGATTTCAATGACGGAAGCTCTTCGGATCATTTTATATCACAAATGAAACAATCGATATTTGATATCTATAAACAATTGTAGTTACTGAAACGTAAATTGTTCTTGTATATAATTTGAATTGAATTCTTCCAATCTAAATATTGGATGGATTTGTCCGTAAGATACTTTGTGATAATAGGTACATTTTTGAAATATAAATGAAAAACACTTTACTTTGTTTTTTATATCACTATTTTTATTAAATTGTTTGGGAAAGCAGTTTCGTAGTAGATACTACTACATTTGCAAGCGAATGAAAATTTTTGCATTGAACAGTGTCGATAATAGTAGGCATATAAAGGAAGGAGTTGAAAGATTATAATTGCTGGGAATTTCGAATTTTAATCTATAAAAATGAAGGGCTTGCTAAGAACATACACTTTTTCAACTTTCTGTTTTAAGAACCACTTTGTTGCATTGTTTTCTAATAAATAGAAATCATCACTGTCACTATTTGAATCATCCATTTCAACCATACATCTGTACACTTCGCGGGTTGATCCATCCAGGCGCGTTGTGCGGATACCCTAAGGGAGACCGCTCACTAGGTGGCCACGAATTCCTGGCTGCGGCAGCCATTAGAACGCGCTTTATTGCTTGGCAGCCAAGTGAGTGTAGCCGTAAATATATGTGGCTGCCGTCAGCCTCTGTGTAGGCGACATACTCTTAAATCCGGCCCTGCTTATGAATGAAACAAACTATTTTTAATTAAGAGACTCACTTCAGGTGTTCTCAAACCAAATCTTCGGAATTTCAGTACTAATAATGGATCTATTTTGTTTAGATTACAGGAACTGGACATGGAATTGGAAAACAACTTGCACTGAAATACGCAGAAGCTGGTGCCATAGTAGTAGGTTGGGATATTAACAAGACAAATAATGAAGAAACTATCGAAGAGATAAATCAAAAATCTGAGAATAAAGCTCATGGATATATGTAAATACTGTTTTTTAAAAATGGAAATACATTTCTACCTTTTTTTTGAAGAAGTTTATTGAATACTGATAATTTCGCACATAGCAACGTGAATTTGAAGTAATTTCTTGTATGACTGAATTGAAAGAAAGCTCTATTGCACTTGAAAGTGCCTCGTAAAGGAACATATTTGAATTTCAGATGTGATGTGGGGAATAGGGAGAGCATTCTGGAAGTTGCTAGAAAGGTACAACGGGAAGTAGGAGAAGTAACTATTCTCATTGCCAATGCAGGTATTATGCCATGTCATCTCATAGAAGAGTACTCACCTGACGAGATAAAGAAAACAATAGATATTAATCTCATGCAGTTGTTCTGGGTAAGTTCTATGTGGTGATACAAAGCATTTGTATGTGAAAGCATACTATTTTGAGAGTATTTTTCGCAATTGTGAGAAGATTGAAAAACATCAAGCTGCAAGATATGATACATTTTCTTGTTGCAGCTCCTAGAAGCATTTTTGCCTACCATGAAGAGGAACAATTACGGCCACATTGTAGGAATTTCGTCAATTGCAGCCCTTGGCGGTTTCAAGAATTTGGTACCTTATTGTGCATCCAAATTTGCAGTTAGGGGACTTTTAGAGAGTTTGCATGAGGAACTCCGAGCAGATCGTCAAAACAAAATTCAAACTACCGCAATATACCCTTATATGGTGAACACAGGATTCTGCATCAATCCAAGGATCAAGTTTGAATTTTTCATGAAAATGTTGTCTCCTGAAGAAGTAGCAGATTGCATCATGATGGCCCAGCGTACAAATGAAGTCGAAACGTCTTTGCCTTCTTACCTTATGTACTTCCAGGCATTTATAAGGTGAGATTCAGTATATGCTACTTCGAATTCGGTGATGTTTACATTTATTTAACGTGGAAAAATATTTCAGACTTCTTCCTAACAAATCGATGGTGAAGTTAGTGGATCTTTTAGACTCTGGATTAGATTCTGACTTAATAGATACAAGCAAGTGAAGGAATTTTATGATTCTCCCTTATTAGTAGTGGATGTTGACAATTTTATATGTGTAATTTTATATGTGTAATATATATTTAGAGTATTGAAAATTTCAATAATAATTTGACAAATTTACAAATCGTGATACGAAAATCATTCTTCATTATTGCTGAAAAACGGGAAGAAAATAAAAATCCTGATGAAAAAATATTTTATATATATATATATATATATATATATATATATATATATATATATATATATATATATATATATATATATATAATAATAATAATAGTCTTTATTCTCATAATCAAAATACAACATTGAATAGAAAACAAGTCAAATAAGGAAATGATTTATGATCATACTTAAGATGAAAAAATCATAAATCAAAAGGACACTCAATTCGTGGTTCGATCGTGTTTGTACTCAAAAAATTTACGCATATCATAGGGCTCGATGTTGATGAGATATTGAAATACTTCTTTTTTGAATTGTTTGTAGCTTTCAATGATCTGATATTTACGTGGCAAAGTATTGTAAAGTTTGATGCACATATACTTGGAGTTTTTTTCTGATAATGTCAGAGAATGACTTGGGACATGAAAATATTGAATATTTCTGGTACAATTAACATTTCTATGATGCCGAAAATATTCACTATGTTTAATTAAAAATTGGAGACAACAATAAATATACAATCCTGGCACCGTTAGGATGTTCAATAGTTTAAATTTACCGCGACAAGATTCGCGTAACTTCATTCGTAGAATTATTCTGACGGCTATTTTTTGAGTAGAAAAAATTTTGTTCATGTCCAAGCTGTTTCCCCATATGACAATACCGTAACCTAATATGGACTGGAAGTTTGAATGGTACACCATCTTGAGAACCTCTAAACCTACTGTTCTTGTTAAGATTCTTAGTGAAAAAATTACAGAGTTAAGCTTCTTTCTGACGTTCTCAATTTGTTTGGTCCACCTCAAATTACAATCCAGAGTGACTCCTAGGAAATTTATGTGTGAATTTATATCTGAAGTTTTTCCCATTATGTTTATTCCTGCCGGTACTTTTATTTTTGTATGAGTTGTCTTAAAAACTGCACACTCTGTTTTGTCTGCATTCATGACTAGGTGATTCTTTCCAAGCCAGTCCGACACCATTGAAATAGCACTTTCTGTTTCTAATATCGAGTCTTCCACTTCCTTTTTTGTTACTAGAATATTCGTGTCATCAGCATACATGAAAAACTTTGGGCATTCCTGGAAGATATTAGGCAAATCGTTTATATAGATTAAAAAGAGAAGGGGCCCCAAAATACTTCCTTGAGGAACCCCAATCTCAAGTTTTCAATCGTTCGATATAATAGTTTCACCGTCAACATCCATAACTACTCTTTGACATCGACCATGAAGGTAATTGCGAAATAAATCCAGTTGTTTATCCCTGATTCCATAAATTGATAGCTTTTGCAGCAGATTATCATGATTTACACAATCAAATGCTTTGGACAGGTCTATAAAAAGACCTACTGGAGTTTCTCCCCTCTCTAATCCTTCGATTATGGACTGCGACAATTCGTAAATTGCTGTCATTGTATTTTTGTTTTTTAAAAATCCATGCTGATTTTTTGAGAAAATTTTACATTTATAGAAAAAGTTCAATAGCCTATTTACCAAGAGTTTTTCAAAAATTTTCGAGAACGAGGTAAACAGACTTATAGGGCGATAATTTCCCAGGTCTTCAGGATTTCCTTTTTTAAAGAAAGGTTTTACTACGGAAATTATATATATATATATATATATATATATATATATATATATATATATATATATATATATATATATATATATATATATATATATATATATATATATATATATATATATATATATATATATATATATATATATATATATATATATATATCGAGTGTTAAAAACAACGTTTCAATATTTTGGGAGCTAATTCTAGACCTCAAAATAGGTAAAAAGTTTCATATAAACATGGGTCCGCAAATGAGCCGTTTTGGAGATATGAGCGATTTTCGGTTTTCAAAATATTAACTACTAGCGCAACCAAATACAATAAATGTCAGAAGATATTCGATGTCTTTTTGACTTCTTGTGTTTTATCTAAGATTTGATATATGAATATATATATATATATATATATATATATATATATATATATATATATATATATTATATATATATATATGTATATATATGAATATATATATATATATATTATATATAATATATATATATATATTACATATATACCATATATATATATATATATATATATATATATATATATATAAAAATAAATATATATATATATATATATATAATATATATATATATATATATATATATATATATAATATATATATATATATATATATATATATATATATATATATATATATATATATATATATATATATATATATATATATATAAATATATATATTCAAATCGGGAGATCTAGTGGGCCATGGCACTGGGCCTCCTCGTCCTATCCATCTTCTGGGAAATGTTTGATCTAAATATTCCCTAACAGCAAGTGTATAATGTGGGGGTGCTCCATCTTGCATAAACCAAATATTCATCAACTGATTTAAAGGCAAGTCAAGTCTAGAAAATCGGGCAAGGTATTCTGAAGAAAGTTAAGGAATGCGGCTCCTGTTAGATTCCGTGGTAAAACTACTGGTCCTAACAAACGATCTCCTAAAATAACTATTTGTACTGAATGCTGTTGATGCCTGGATTCATGGATGGCGTATGGATTTACATCCGCCCAAATATGGCTGTTATGAATGTTAAAAATTCCATCTTTGGTAAAGCCGGCTTCATCCGTGAAAAGGATATTAGAAGTAAAATGCGGATGTTAAGCAATCTTTGTTAAAACCCATTGATAGAATGTCCTTCTGGCTTGATGATCAGGAGGATTAAGAGCATGCTGAAGTTCTTCTTACACTTGTACCGGGATTTTCAGTAACAATATTTGAAATTTGCTCTTTAACTTCTGGAGTAGTTACAGATCTTGGACGTTTTTTTTTAAGGAACCAGTTTCCCTCAATCGTCTAAAAACTTGATTGAACGTCACATGAGAAGGAAGTTGACGATCGGGATAAGCCTCTGCATAAAGGCGACGTGCTTCAGGACCACTTCCGTTGGCACGGCCATACATGAAAACCATATCACTCATTTCAATATTAGAATAAGGCATTTCAAATTCAGGAATAATAACTTTTTCTTAACAATAAAGTGAAAGAAAGTAAACAACTCGAATCGGATGCAAAATACTCAATAGAAGTACGTAAATGTCATATGAAAAGCAAATGTTTGATGCCAGCTGTGATTTTTTTTCATGAACCGACTGAAAAACATTTTAATTATAAGTTCAGTGAACAAGACATCTGAAAGATGAAAATAAATCGAATATCGTATTTGGTTGCGCTAGTAGTTAATTTGAAAACCGAAAATCACTTATATCTCCAAAACGTCTCATTTGCGGACCCATGTTTATATGAAATTTTTTACTTATTTTGAGATATACAGGGTCCTGCAACAGTGGCGCGGTGTTCCATATCTCTATTTTGGAAACAGATAGAAATCTATATTTCTATAATATTACCTTATTGCTCGAGCTCGACAAAATAAAAATATTGTCGGTCACACAGGGTGTTCAATTTCTTCTGGACGAATATCAACTATGTTTTTTCAAATGGCAACCTATATTTTTTGTCGCCTTTTCGGTTTCTACATAGAAAATGAAACATACTGTGTATAGATCCTCATTTCGAAAATATTTACGGCTTTCGAGATTTTTTGCATTTTTAATTTTTTTTTTCAATTTTGGTCACTCAGAATATTTGAAATTATGAAGTTGTGCCAAGTCCAATTGAAATTCATTTTTGGTCAAATATTCTACATTGGTAAATCTCTCAAACGATATATCTGAAATCAACCTGCGATATACAGGGTATGAAAAATCGCTTGCCACATATTGTAAATAAAAATGTACAAAATCTTCCTTATTTCAAATGGAACACCCTGTATATTATAGATCCAGAAGAAGCGTTAAGAAAAGCTCTACAAATGTCATGAAGTATTCTCTATGGTTAAGTTTACTAGTTTTCCTCAAAACAGCGAAAAATGGCAAATATTCAAATTTCTTCGCTATAATCTCAATGAACGACTTTTTTAATAAATAACCTGTTGGTAGATAAACAAGTTGTGAATTACACCACAAAATATTCATTGTATATTCAAAATAATTTCAATAATCTCCAAATTTGAGTCATATTCTTTCGATTTGAAACACCCTTTCAGCGAACAAAATATTTATTGGAAATCGGGTAGTCTGGCAAATGACAGATCAAAATATTTGCCTTCAAATAAGTATTGAAATCTTTAGTGATTCGTTAAGTAGAACTTTCGATATGAGTTCATCAGAATGTTGTTAAATGATATCGAAAGTTCAACTTAACGAATCACTAAAGATTTCAATACTTATTTGAAGGCAAATATTTTGATCTGTCATTTGCCAGACTACCCGATTTCCAATAAATATTTTGTTCGCTGAAATGGTGTTTTAAATCGAAAGAATATGGCTCAAATTTGGAGATTATTGAAATTATTTTGAATATACAATGAATTATTTGTGGTGTAATTCACAACTTGTTTATCTACCAACAAGTTATTTTTGGAAAAAGTCGTTCATTGAGATTATAGCGAAGAAATTTGAATATTTGCCATTTTTCGCTGTTTTAAGGAAAACTAGTAAACTTAACCATAGGGAATACTTCATGACATTTGTAGAGCTTTTCTTAGCGCTTCTTCTGGATCTATAATATACAGGGTGTTCCATTTGAAATAAGGAAGATTCTGTACATTTTTATTTACAATATGTGGCAAGCGATTTTTCATACCCTGTATATCGCAGGTTGATTTCAGATATATCGTTTGAGAGATTTACCAATGTAGAATATTTGACCAAAAATGAATTTCAATTGGACTTGGCACAACTTCATAATTTCAAATATTCTGAGTGACCAAAATTGAAAAAAAAAATTAAAAATGCAAAAAATCTCGAAAGCCGTAAATATTTTCGAAATGAGGATCTATTCACAGTATCTTTTATTTTCTATGTAGAAACCGAAAAGGCGACAAAAAATATAGGTTGCCATTTGAAAAAACATAGTTGATATTCGTCCAGAAGAAATTGAACACCCTGTGTGACCAAAAATATTTTTATTTTGTCGAGCTCGAGCAATAAGGTAATATTATAGAAATATAGATTTCTATCTGTTTCCAAAATAGAGATATGGAACACCGAACCACTGTTGCAGGACGCTGTATATATATATATATATATATATATATATATATATATATATATATATATATATATATATATATATATATATATATGTATATATATATATACTGTTTTTGCCTATGCTGTATTTTGACTTATTTCTCCTTCATTTATTTGTATCAACAGGAGATTGAGAATTGGATAAATAATTAACTGAAAAAATTATATTTCGTTCCATGCTTACCAAATTATTAAGGTCGTGGCCTTTCTCATTAATATGCTACTACTTTCAAGGTTGTTTAATTGAATTATTAACTATATATACATATATATATATATATATATATATATATATATATATATTTATATATATATATATATATATATATATATATTTTTATATATATATATATATATATATATTTATATATATATATATATTAATATTTATATACTAATATATATATATATATATATATATATATATATATATATATGTATGTATTTATAAAAAATGTTAATTTTGTACAGATTTTATAATTGGAATCTCCCGATTATATAAATTATCTTGGCAGTCTATCGAAATTCGAAAATCAAACAATTTGTGTTAATATAATTTGGAATATTCTGCATTACTGCCTACACATTTAGTGGAAAGCGTTCAAAACTGCTCCGTATTCAAAGTAGAAATTAATGATTCCTTAAATTAATTGATTGAAATTTACTCAACAATGTTTCGGGTTTTGAGCCCATTATCAGCCTTAGAAATACTTTTGATAATGGGATCTCTTGGAAGTTTGGGTTATGAGATCGTGAAATTAAACTCACTAACACACTTCTGAATTAAAATAATAAGTCTTTACTATTTTGTTCTGGAAATCTAAGAGAGCTACGTCTTTACACTTAAGTTGTGTTAGACGTGACATGAAGCAATTTATGCATTTTTCATTTATCCATTATTATACGTGCGCATAAGGCACTTGATGACTGATATATACAATGTCTGAAGGTCACATAAATAATAAAACGTCTAAGATAAATATTCTCATTTTTAATAGTAATATAATATTACTGTCAACATTCGAAACCTTTCCTTCAACTCAATATTAATTTTTGTTCAGATAATACAACAGGCTCAATACCCGAAACATTGTTAAGTAAATTTTAATAAATTGAAATTTTTCAATATATTGTAAAACTTCTGCCAAGTGTCTTTTTTTCAAGGCTCATCGAAGATTAAAACATCTTTCAGCAAGAGATAAGCGAAATATCAGTTAACAATTTTTTCAAATTTGAAATTAAATGATCTATTAATTTTAGATGAGAACACGCAATCTATTTGAAGAAATAAACTATTGTTTTCTCCGCGGAAAATCACCTTATGATTTAATAAATCAGGGTTATAAAATAGGCATTAATATTGAATACGAAAAATGTGTGTCAATATACTACAGGTTTCAATTTTATCCGAGTCATCTGAAGAGTACCTAAATAATTTATTATCAAACCAAATTACTCAAGGCAAGCTCTGCCGAAATTGGAAAAAACTCTAAACATGAGAATATTTTTTTATTTGGGGTTTTCTCGATATAACATTTGATAATACTGAATATGATATTTACTTGACTTAAACAAGAAGGAAATATATTGAATCATATATAATTTGCAGTGATATCTGCTTGCTAATTATTGTGATATTGAATGAATTTCCACTTATTCTCTAATATAATATATCAAGAATGAAACTAGAGATAATGTTACATTAACATCCATTCTATAGTAATTTGAACTAGAAATCAAATATATATGGATTAAATATCATACATAAATGATATTTTAATGCAACAGGAACTTGATGAAATATCATTTTATTGGTAGATATTATTAATAAAAAAGGTTCTTGTGTATATCACATTGCTTCATAAAAATGTTGAAGGCTTTGTAGCAGGTAGGTACATAAGTTTTTCTGTATTTCCAAACGAACAGCATTGTCTACAAAAGAAAGATCGATTACTACATGAAAGCTATACAGAAAAGAAATTTTTAATAACTCGACTATGTTACTAGATAAAAATTGAAGCAAATTTTTAAAGAAAGATGGAGATAAAAATACGATAAAAATTAAAATTTGATTTACTCACTTCATTACGTTATTTTGCACATTGATGTAAGAGGGGTAGTCATTATAATTTGCACTATTTTACCGTAGATTGTCATACTAGTGGAGTGCGTAAGATGTTGATCTAAAACTGGAGGCGTTATCAAGTGTACTGCTTAGATCTTGGATATTGTTTACGTTACCTCTTGAAGGTCGCATAGTGTTCATGAAAATATATCCGAACAGGAGGTTAAGCCAGGCTGCCAGGCACACTTCCCATTTCCTTTCACTGAATTGCATCAATCATTTGAATATCTTTATCTTTGCAATTAATTTTGTTTAATTTAGCAAATAATGATGAACTATGGAAACAAAACCAAATATTCTATTGAATATTAATATATATATATATATATATATATATATATATATATATATATATATATATATATATATATATATATAATTATTTATTTGAATTGTTGTTGCCTGTGAACTATTTTTTACTTTTTGATAATTATTAGCAATAACAGGCTTGGTGAATCTCAAAAAACTGTGATATTCAGTCCAGTATTAACATTCAAATCTGTTATTATTAGAAGATGGTAAGGGAAACCACAGAAACCTTTACCCACGTAATGTTCGAAATAGGTTTAAATTATTTTGATTTTGAAAAGTCAAAGAATAGGATAACTTTTATCTTTTTTTCAAAGTTATAGCTCAATTAGTTTAAGAATATTTAGAAAAAAATGTATAAAATCATTCGAATGAACAAATTATAACTTTCAAAAGGTATGTTGATGATTGCCTTATAATAACATCAGAAGATTTCATTGATGATGTTCTTAAAAAATTCAACGATTTTAATAGAAAATTGCAATTTACTCTAAAAAAAGAAACAAAAACGATGGAATTATCACAAAAAGGCATAGAAAAGAAATTTTTTCACAAAGAACATTGAACTACAACAGTACACATCATTTGTCACAAAAGAAGAGTTTAATTATCGGATATATAGACAAAGCACTTAAACATACTTCACCTACGCACAGACATGAAACATTACAAGATGTCCATGAATTACCTACTCATAAAAAACGATTACCCAATAAAACTTATACAGAAAATCACTAAAAATAGAATTCATAAACTTTACAACACATTAGAAACGTCAAAAAAAGAAAATATTAACAAAAAATATATTCCTCTTCCATATATTCCTCATTTAAGTAATAAAATATCACATATTTCAAATCCACACGATATTAAAGTAGCCACTGCACAAAATCAAATAAAACAAATATATTCTGAATTAAAAAGTGAAACACCTCTTCTGCAAAAATCTCATGTTGTTTAGGTATAGTATAACCTGTAATAATTGTGATAAATCATATATAGGACAAACTTTTCAAAATTTAGAAGAAAGATTAAAAGCACACAAATATACCAAAACACAAACCACAGCACTAATCAAACATAAAAATAATGAGAATCATAGTTTCAACTTTAATAGCACAAATTTTAGAAATAGAGAAAGATCAAAAACGCAGAAAAATTTTAGAAATGCAGATTTGCAGATTTAATTCTTTAATTTTTCTAAGAAACAACATAAATCGAAACAAAATAATTCAACAAATAAACTCTAACCATAACAACTCATCTTCTTGGACATTTAAACATCTAGAATTTTCAATTTTTCTAAAAAGAAGGTTTAGTTTAGAACATGTGATCCCCAAAATTACAAGTAATGTCTTTTTAAAGACAAATCCAACAATCAAATATTTTAAACCTATTTTGTACATTACGTGGGTGAAGGTTTCTGTGGTTCCCTTCCCATCTAATATCAATAGACCTGACTGTTGATATTGAACTAAATAGCACGTAATTAATAACTGAAGACAGCCACAGCCGTAATAAAAATTTTTTGAAAAAAAGATAAATAGTACCCTATTCTTTGACTTTTCAAAATCAAAATAATTTGAACCTATTTCGAACATTACGTGGGTAAAGGTTTCTGTGGTTTCCCTTACCATCTAATAATAACAGATTTGAATGTTAATATTGGACTGAATAGCACGTAATAAATAACAGAGAACGGCCACAGCCGAAAAAATTTTTGATGAAACATAGTAGTCTTTTTAACTATTCAAATTTTTTCAAATCAATAAATGTCAAAGAAATTTCAATATTTCAAAAGTTTTGAAAAAGCCACGAATGTCGTGGCGAAACGTTAACTTTTTAATAAAATCGAGTTTTTTGAGATTCACCAAGCCTGTTATTGCTAATAATTATCAAAAAGTTATATATATATATATATATATATATATATATATATATATATATATATATATATATATATATATATATATATATTTGAAATTGCCTATGTTGTATTATATTTTACTTTTTAAAAAATTTTGCAGAAAATCAAGAATCTCGTGACGAAATATTAACCATTTAATAAAGTTCGTTTTCTAACTCGAATGACCTGTTATTGTTGAGAAAAGACAAGTAAATATATAATACGTGTATGCAATAATTTTGGTTTTGGTGAAATTTCCATTTTTCTAATTCCGAATTTCTTTTAAGTTTTACATCGTTTTGAGTAAAACCATTATCACTTTAAAATTACTATCAAAAGAAATCTTTTAATATGTCGGGGCACCGACTAAGCCCTACAGGATTTGATGAACAAAAACAAAACTTATTTACTATTACCTATTGCAATTTCGGCCACACGAACAATTAAGAATTTCTTGCAAAGATAATACCTGTATTGTATAAAAAAGGAAACACACGTGTTTCATTCCTCCCTGAAGTATGTGTCAGGGAGGCGGGCAGCTTGAGTTTGGGATTAACTCCTTCAGCCAGATCAGAAGATACACATGTATGTACAAGTGCATTAAGGATGTGAGACGGGATGTTTATGGAACATAGGAAGTGTGGGTAGGGTTCAGAGGATTAATACTGGCCCAGCATTCGCCTTGTAAGTTTGCAAGCAGTGACTTACATTACCATGAGGAAACCTCTGAAAAAACTGATGGCAGACCAGTCGACCCCGGGGATTGAACCCGAGACCTCCCAAATACTGGCTAGCGTACCTAACGTACTCGATTAACTAGCTTGGTGTATTGTATAAGAGAAAATAGTATATTGTATAATTAGTGGGAAAAGCATAATATTCCCAAACGACTACGATAATTACCAGACGAGGAGCGTAGCGACGAGTATGGTAACACAGGAGTTTGGGAATATGCTTTTCTCACGAATTATACATACTATTTTTTCTCCGATCGTTGATTTACATTTAAAAAATTAATTAAAAAATATTTCATCCAAGATGTAATCAAGTAAGTTAAATAGGTTTCTCTATGTTCATCTTGAAATATAGAAGTGGTAACCATGGAATTACATTGGAACACAAAAGTGAAATAATTTTTAAGCCGATTTTGTTTGATTCGTTGTATTTTATAAAGAATTAAAAAAGGATTAGTAAACATGAACACTGATAGTGATTATTTGTTGTCTGGCACGGCTCCTGAACTAGTAGAAGCCGCGAACGCGGCTTCACTTAATTTACTTCCGGCGAAATCCAGAGAGAAGTATGAACTTGCGTACCAACGCTTCATGAATTTTTGTAGAAAAAACAACAGAGTATCCTTTTCTGAGAATGTACTGATGGCGTATGTTGCTGAATTGGCTAAAACAATGAAATCTTCGACGTTGTGGGCACATTATTCCATGCTTCGATCAACTTTGTTAAAAGTAATATTAATATTGCCCAGTACCAAAAACTGAGAGCATTTTTAAAACGTCAAGCTACAGGATACAAAAAATGTAAATATTAACAACAATTATAAAAATTAAAACCATACTTTGTTTCATTTTAATGTAATAATCCATTTGTAACATTACCGCACGCTACAGCAGTGCGGTAATGTTACCGCACTGTTTTTTTTCTAATTGCTTAGCAACTGACCACTATTCTGGAATGTTGAGCTTTGCGCATAGAAAACAGGTCAAAATAGTGTCACTTTTCCCACGATCGGAGAAAAGCACATGTATTCAGTTCTTGACTCCATCTGTTCGATAATGGTCGTGGGGCCGAAATTGCAATAGCAGTAAATAAATTTTCAAACAATTTTGTGATAATAAACATAGTATAGTAAAGTTTTGTTTTTGTTCAACAAGATAAATTATCTAGTAACGGCAGATTCCATCAATTACCTACAGGACTCTTTCGATCCAGAAAAAAAAACTAATTAATCTATTTCAATTGATATGAAACCTTTTTTTCGTAAGAGCAAAGAAGAGGTTCCTACAACCAATATTAGCATTACCAATGTGAAACACTATTGATAACAAATTTCACATTTTTGAAGTAGTACTTCTTCGTTTGAAGCAGATTAAATACTCGTTTAATGCTACAAATACATATGTATCTTACAATTTCAATTATCTAGAAGTTTCTGTGAGAGGGTATTGAAACAGAACCATTACCAGGCACTGCATTGTTGAATAAGTTTCTTCTTCTTCTTTTCCTTTAATGTCTTTGGCAACTATGGCCATCTGGACAATTGAATAAGTTTAATAAGGTACTGTTCTGTGATTTCTACCTGACCATTGAGGTAAAGACCTGAATATTTGAGTTTTTTCGATTTGTAAAGATTCTAGGAAATTTAATTTTAAATTATATATTCTCTCTATTTAATATTCGAAAGTCTGATCTTCATTTGTAAATAATGTAAATCATATTTTATATTAGATTTATAATTATTGATTCTATCGTTTTGCTTCGTAATACGATGGTAACTAATGAGATTTATAATTCCTTTATGATTATAAAAATTATATAAAGTGATCGATGGTTGAGCTCTTATTCAGAACAAAGTCTAGCGATTAGTAATCAGGTTCAACAGGTATAGAACGAATTTTTTAAGATAGTTTTTCGTATATCAAAGTACAATATATTTTTTTTTGTGATAAAATTTGAAGGACGGATCATCAATTCCAAGTCATCCATTTGAGTGTATGCCTCACTACACTCACCGACTTAAAATTGGGGACAACCAAAATTTTGATGAAATTTAATGTATGATAACTTTTTTCTCCATAGTCCGATTCAAATGTTTTTTTTAAATGTAGATAGATGTTTCGAGTTTAAGTAATGTTATTCAATTTTGAAGAGAAAAGTGTACATTTAGAAATATAAAGGAAAATAGCTAAAGAATATTTTTCCCTGAAGTTTGTAACACCCTGTAGAGTAATTCCGCAGTCTAAACTCCAGTGTATATATTTTTCTGCAGATTCTGATTCATTCTTAACATTTTGCTTTTTAATTCGTCTCGATATCTTCCTCGGTTGAAGAGATATGAATTTTTTAAGAAGACATTTCGAACATTTGAAACATTTGGCTTGTGAATTCCGTATCTACTTTTCAATTCGCGATGCCTTTGTCATCCAAAGATTCAGCTAGAGCTGTTGCTCTTCATGATGTTGGTTCTACAGAGAAGTGTCGAATATGATGGGTTTAACAAAATCTAGCGTGGAAAGAGCCGTGGCAAGGTTTCAAGAGACCGGAAGTTATGGCAGAAGACATGGATCTGGAAGAAATCGTGCTACTTTTGTCGTTGATGATCGCTTTAGTAGGGTCTCAGTTTTAAGAAATCGACATACCAGTGCGATAGAGATATGAAATGAACTTGAAAGAGTCCGTCAAGTTAATGGCACAGATCGGAGGTATATCGACGAAATTCTGGAAGAACATGCTATTTTTTCACAATTGATTGGTAACCAATTCATTTTCATGCAGGACAATGCCCGTCCACATACTGCAAGAATAACGGCCTAATATTTAGAAGACGTTGCAATAAATATTATGGACTGGACCGCTCGTAGTTTCGATAGAACATGTAATGGACAAGTTAGGTAGACGAATCAAGAAACATCGAGGACATTTACTCACTCTCTAACACCTCCGAGACGCTCTGGAAGAAGAATGGAATAATATTCCACCAGAGGATATCCAAAGTCTAATTACAGGAATTAATCGACGTTTAGTAGCTGTTATAAGAGCTAGAGGAGGTAACACGAGGTACAACACATCTTTCATGTGTCAATTATAATTAACGATTTTTGATTAAGATGTATAATGTTTTCTTAAAAAGTTCATATCTCTCCCACCGATAAAGATATCGATAAGATTGAACAAACAAAATGTTAGGAAAGGCAAAATGTTTCAAATGTTCGAAATGTCTGATAAAACTAGTTAACGAATGCGGAGTAAGTTTCTACGGAAACCGAAAGAATCCAAAACAAACCATCATTGTTGCAAAATGTGTTATGTTTTCTTAAAAAATTCATATCTCTTCAACCGCGAACGATATCGAGACAAATTAACGAGCAAAATATTGAGAATTAATCAGAATCTGCAGAAAAATATGAACACTGGAGTTTAGATTGCAGAATTACTCTACAGGGTGTTACAAACTTCTGGGAAAAATATTATTTAGCTATTTTCCTTTATATTTCTACATATACTTTTCTCTTCAAAATTGAATAACATTACTCAAACTCGAAACATCTATCTACATTTTGAAAAAAAAAACATTTGAATTGGACTATGTAGAAAAAAGTTATCATCCATTAAATTTCATCAAAATTTTGTCTGTCCCGAATTTTAAGTCGATGAGTGTGTATATAAAGACAGAGAAGCTTCAATTACTAGTGTAGTTTTCCGTTCATCCGCAAGATGATGAAGCAAACACTTAGATGACTCGCATGAGTACTTGTAATAATTCTCCTCATTTCAAAATACAATTACGCTTGACCTCAGTGAAAAAATTCAACTACCACAATAATTATCCTTGAATTTTTCAAGTTATTATATTCGCTATATCAATATTTGGAGGAACAAAACTACTTGACGTCATTAACTATTGTTGAATTTACTTAAAAAAATTATAGTAAAGAAAATTGTCCCTACCAGCAAATACAATAACAATAGCAACTTCAACTCATTGTGGAATATCTATATTTAGCATTGTTGAAAAACCGAATTGTATAAACAGATCCAGAAAATAAATGAGAAGAATTGTCTGAACTATCAGTTAATTGAATTGACCAAATAAATTTTATAGTCGCTTCCAATTATAATTACATAATCTTGTTTTATTTATTATTCACGTTGTAAAATTTGATAGGTATGCACATTGCCGGATTTAGAGGTCTGGAGGCCTCGGGGCAACAAAGATCGATGATTTCTGTTAATATTTAATATAATCATGTTTGAATAAAGTACTGTAGGTAAAGGTAAAAAAAATATCAAAGGAAAAGTTGTTTACTAGTCTGAATTTGAATTTTTTTTCCGAAGTCTCTATTTTGGGGGCCTCTCTTTGGGGAGGCCCGGGGCTGTAGCCCAGTATGCCCTTCCCTAAATACGGCCCTAAGTATACCAAATAATGTGATAGATTTGATATTGATACATACTGACCATAGCGTTTCGAGTCTTTCCAAAAATGAATATTTTTATCTCGTGGATGAATTTTGAAAATGAAAACTTTAGAAAATTGCTCTTAACGTTCTCAAATAATGATCATTACGTACAGAATATAGTGGAAAACTTGTAATTTTCAATGAGTCTTCTATAGAATACGTAAAAGTAGGTAGGTTTCCATATAGCACTTTCACTTCTATGTAATTTTTCGAAATCTAGAATACCTCCGCTTTGATAAAAATTAATTGAAAAATATAAATAGCTCGGTATCTTTGAAGATCAACCTGAATATTCTGATTAAATTAAGAATGGTGCTGATTACAACAATACTACTTCATTGTATATTCAAGTGAGTTTGGTAACTCTTGACAAATAAAAAAGAATGCAATTCTCAGGGTTGAAAACTATATTTGCATTTTAAAAATATGTAATGCATAAACAAAAAATTTTCTTTGCAATGAGTGACAAATCTTAGTATTAAGTTGATTGTTATATACTGATAGAATAAATTATTCTATTTCTGAATAACCTCCAAACGAAGAGAATACTTTATATGCCTCTCCAAATTGGAAATTAAAAAAAACACTTCTGACTTTGAAAATTCGAAATGGCCGTTCTAGCTTGCTCATCCAGTTCTCAATTTGGAACCACCTTATTCTTCATATTGGCAATAATAATTTTAGTATCGGACCGTTGAGTATGTTACTAAGAAAGAATGGAATAATGCTGAAAAAAATTGAAAACCTGATTTTAGCTGACTTTCAAAGCGTGATTGCCTTTTAGCGCAAAGTTTATTCAGATAAAGTGCTAGAAATACAAGACATAGGTATTATATTTCACTAAGCAGAAGTCCAATACGAAATTGAAAAACATAATTATTCATTCTTGAGGAACATCACAAAAGAATAAGAGCTTTTCACAACCTGAAATAAAGAATCTTAAGTATCACCGAAATACAAATTACGTTAAACGCCGAACCTTGTGAAAATACTGCATGTTCATGATGATCAAAGGTCGGATCTTGAATTGCAGGGTACGTTGAACTTGGCTATGAAATAATATGAAGGTGCTTCTCAATGAAGGATCCATCTCATACCAATCTAAGTCATACACTAGTTCGGCAAAATTATAACTCTGAAATAGCAACCAATTCCTTTCAGAAATTCAAATATATTTATCTCAACGTACCGCATTTTCCAGTATTTGACCGGAATAACACGCTACCAATTCTACAAATAGCCAGCACACAAATTGAAATAATGCAATGAGACTTTTTTCCTGAAATAAGACGATTTTATGAATATATATATATATATATATATATATATATATATATATATATATATATATATATATACACAGGGTGTTGAAAAACCTCGTTTCAATACTTTGGGAGCTGATTATAGACCTCAAAATAAGTGAAAAATTTCATATAAACATGGGTCCGTAAATGAGACATAAATGTTCATTTATTCATAATTTATAATAAAGAAAAATAAGTAAAAAATAATAAAACCCCAATTTCTCATGAAAATGGATGTAGTTTGAATTCAACGTGATTTTCAGTTTCAATCAAGTTTTTTTAATAACAATTTTCGATATTGTAAAAATGAAGGTAGTTTATTTCTTATTCAAACCTTGTATACGACTGAAAAAATTTGATATGTGATGACTGCATTTTAGATTTTAGAACCTGTAAAACTTTTTATGAAGAATAACTTTTTTTACTGAAATTTATAATGAAAAAACTCGTGAGCAGCAGAACTCCACCACTAAAGTTGTATTTTTCGCGAGAAATACATCGCGTCGAGATTCGATTCTATCTGATTGAATTCAAAGAAATGTGAAACATTGAGTGAAAAGATATCACGCTTAAATAGCAAACCGAAAAAAAATTTATTTGATCTTGTTTGAGGTAAAAAGTTGAAATCAACGAAGGAACGTACCTCAACATCAACTGAATCCACGTACCAAATTTCAATATACAATATATATATATATATATATATATATATATATATATATATATATATATATATATATATATATATATATATATATATATATATATATATATATATATATATATATATATATATATAGATATATATATATATATATATATATATATATATATATATATTGGGTGAAACTAATCAAAAAACCTCCTAGCGGAGCTGGTTATAAGAGTTCACGAAGCATCGATATATCTCCATCTACCTTAGACGGTACATGTTTGAAATATTAAGTTGTTTATCACAATCGATGGAAATTGATAGACAGACTGTATCATAAGTACCTATCATCCATCCATCGTGAGTGATAACCAACCCAACATTTCAAACGTTCTTATTTTTTCCTCTCTAGCAACAGAATGGCATATAAATATGACACAGCGCCACCAGTCGGAAACAATTGAACCACATCTTTCAGACAGACGAAACACTTCGGCAACGATGTATTGGGCGAAACAGTCTGTCTATCAATTTCCATCTTTTTTTTTTAACTCGAAGGACCTACAGTTTAACGCCGGTTCCGAACGGCCAATGGGCTTGTAAACGATGTACATTACCCAACAATTTTTCATCATAAATAACCACTAAATTCCGGACATACACAACACCCAAGAGCGAGGTGGGACTTGAACCCACAATCCTTTGTAATAAACAACTTAACAATATTTCTAACATGTACCGTCTAAGGTAGGTGGAGATATTTCGATGCTAAGTGAACTCTTATAACCAGCTCCGCTAGGAGGTTTGTTTGATTAGTTTCGAATAAATGTCCTAGTTTCACTTAATTTTATAACCACGGTACGTGTCTCGATAACACGAAGAATTCTAGAATTCTTACTTGTTTGTATATACGAGGTGTGGCTAGAAAAAAACCGAACTGATGCTATAAAAAAATTTCATTTTCCATTATTTACAATTTGATGTTATCTCCTTCAATGTACTCTCCTCCTCGGTCTACACACCGCTCAATACGAATTTTCCACTGTTCATAGCAATGCTGCAGATCATTTTCGGTAAGTCCATACATTACTTCCGTCGCTTTTTCTTTTACTGCTTCAACACTCTCAAATCTAGTTCCTTTCAAAGCTGACTTGACTTTAGGGAAAAGAAAAAAATCACAGGGGGCCAAATCAGGTGAGTAGGGTGGATGGTCTAAGATGGGAATGTTGTGATTGGCTAAAAACGTCTTCACTAACAACGCATTGTGAGCTGGGGCATTGTCTTGGTGCAGGATCCATGTCTTTTTTTTCCACAAATCGTTCCGTTTTCTCCGTACTCGCTCACGTAGGGTAGTCAGGACGCTAATGTAGTAATGCTGATTCACTGTTTGTCCCTCTGGTACCCAATCAATGTGTACAATCTCTTTGACATCATAAAAAACAATGATCATTGCCTTGAATTTCGATTTTGACATTCGTGCTTTTTTTTGTCGTGGAGAATCAGGAGATTTCCAATGCATCGATTGGCGTTTGGTTTCGGGATCGTAAGTAAAAAACCACGATTCATCACAAGTAATAACATTTTGTAAAAAGGTGGGATCACGTTCAATGTTTCCTAGGGTGTCAGAACAAATCATTCTTCTGCGTTCCTTCTGTTCAATTGTGAGACACTTTGGAACCATTTTTGCACACACTTTGTGCATGTTGAAACTTTCATGAAGAATCTGCCTAACACTTTCCTTGTCAATTACTGTCAACTCAGACATTGCTCTGATTGTTAAACGGCGATCTTTTCGAACAAGTTTACCGATTTTTTCAATGTTTGCATCAGTTTTTGCTGACAATGGTCTGCCAGTGCGAGCGTCATCACTTGTGTCTTAGCGGCCATCTTTAAATCGTTTAAACCACTCAAACACTTGTGTTCGCGATAAACAATCATCGCCGTACACTTGTTGCAACATTACAAACGTTTCACTTGCAGATTTTCCAAGTTTGAAAAGAAATTTGAAGTTAACACGCTGTTCTTTCTGTACACTCAACATTTTTCCGACGCACAGACAAAACGTCAACTACTTAGAACAGACGCCACGGGCAGACTGAGTGCAGGAGGCAGATAAAACTCGATCAGTAGGCGGAGCAAGAGTCACGTGACAGGCCAGGCGACTTTCAGCCTTATTGCATTCGTTTTATTGTTTCACCTGTGCTAGTTCGGTTTTCTTCTAGCCACACCTCGTATAAATGTATATATATATATATATATATATATATATATATATATATATATTTATACCAATTGTAATATATATTGAATTTTCGCTAATTGAATAGAATATGTACGACATGTACAACCGAAGCGAGAGTATGTGCTAAAGATAATAATATAAAGTGCAATGTAGAAACTGAAAACCACGCGTTGTATACAAAAATACTAAAAGAAACGGTAGTTATTCTAGTAGTAAGTACTCTTTGTATCTGATGATGGTACAGTGTAAGTATGTAAATGCGTTATATATTGAATTAATATAAATTGAATATATATTTTATTTAATTATTCAGATGTTTATTAATTTGGGAGGTAGAGGCCTCCTTGATGTAAATATAATATGTAAATGCTGGAGATACATGAGAACCTATAGAAAGGTCGCTTATTTAGTAGTTCAAATAATCGTTATGCATCAATTGAGGGTAGGTTTTATAATGGAAGAAATGAACTAAGAAAATCGTAATCTAAAGAAATTCAGTGATGTATAACGAAGGAAATAAAAATTTAAGAATATGAATTTCATAACTGCAATGTACCGTTTATTTCAACTGAGTAATTTGAATGCTAGTATAACCTTTGTTAGATTTTGTAGAAAAACTAGTGTTGGTTAAATTTTTATCTCCTGATGTGATATTAGCAAATATTAATGCATATTATTAGTGGACCATTCTGAATATGCATATATTATGTTCTATAATTTGGTCAACTAACATTGATATCTCAAACGTGTTTCTAATTGGTATTAATCACCGCGATGATCTTGTGCTGCATTCTTGAAAAAAGTAGGTCGAATATTAATCATGGTACCCAAAAAAACCTTCGAATTCACGAAAATATTTTACATTTATCATGACAAAACTCTTCAGTGGAAACTATGGATATTTTCATTTAAAAGAATATTTCGCAATAATGAATTTTTGAAGAATTGATTAAAAAATATAAACAAATTCATAATTTACAAGTTTATAATGAACTGAGGCAAATAAAATAACATTATATAATTAATAAAATCTAATTAGTATTTCACTTCATAATACATGAAGTGACCAGTTGAGTCACAGTAAACGAAGTATTATAATAATTAAAGCATTCCAAATCCTTCTCTAGGATTGATTTAAATTAGGCTCCGTGGCCGATCGGTATAGTTCGCTATGCCGTTTTCGGCACCGGAGTTCGTAGGTTCGATTACCATCATGACGTTTTTGGTCATGTCCCATAGCCATAACACATTTCTTAAATATTAACTATGCTGGGTAATGTATTTAGTTAACGAGCCCAATGGCCTTTCGGAACCGGCGTTTTCCTGTAGGTTCATGGTGTTGGTTTTTCAGCAGGTTTTCACTTTGAAAACCTGCTTATTAAAATGGGTGCGATTAGCAAAGTTGGACCTAGGACCAAGATAGTTTTTCGTTTCATGATTTTTTATGATGCTTGGCAACAAAACCTCAATTTTATCTCTCTCTCTCTCTCTCTCTCTCTCTCTCTATATATATATATATATATATATATATATATATATATATATATCTATATATATATATATATATATGTATATATTTATATATATATATATATATATATATATATATATATATATATATATATATATATATATATATATATATATATATATATATATATATATATATTGCGCGTTGTTTACACGATAACGGGCGCAATTATGAAGCAATAGGGTTGAAAGTTTGTAAATAGGTAGTTTAGTATGATATCTTGGATGGGAATGCTTTTGGTTCGAATTGGTTGGGGGGTTGACCCCCCTGGCGGCAAAATAAATCTTGTTCACACGATAACGGGCGCAATTTTGAAGCAATAGGGTTGAAAGTTTGTAAATAGGTAACTTCGTATGATATCTTGGATACGATTGTTTCTGGTTTGGATTGGTTCTGGAGTTGACCCCTCTGGGGGGAAAATAAATCTTGTTTACACGTTAACGGGCGCAGTTTTGAAGCAATAGGGTTGAAAGTTTGTAAATAGGTAGTTTCGTATGATATCTTGGATGAGATTGTTCTTGGTTTGAATTGGTTGGGGGGTTGACCCCCCCCCTGGGGGGAAAATAAATCTTATTTACACGATAAAGGTCGCAATTTTGTAGCGATAGGGTTGAAAGTTTGTATCTAGGTAGTTTTGTATGGTATCTTGAATGGGATTGGTTTTGGTTCGAATTTTTTTTGTATTTGGAAAAAATCATAATTTAATGAATATATTTTTTAATCTGGATACGTTATGAAAACCTGCTCTTCTAATGCAGCTCGCAGCGATAGAGTTTTATTAATTTGATTTCATGAGAAGGTAACTGTTGCCTGTGAGAGTTACCTGTAGCAATTTACTCAAAGGAGCTTCATTTCGTGGTGACTATTCCATTCGAATTCCATCTCGATCTGCTTCGTCATCAGTACGCGATGCACTTTGCGATTTTTTTTTACAAATGAGGGTCGAAATTTGGTCCGTGGCTGAGTTGACGTTGAGGTACGTTCCTTCTTCAGTTTCAACTTTTTTGTCAACCACGATGCACTTCGCGAGTTCTTGTGTTTAATAAGATATATTTTCTTCTACTTTTTAATTCGGTTTGCTAATTAATCGCATCTAGGCGCGATGCATTTCGAGCGAAAAATACGACCTTAGTGATGAAGCTCTGCTACTCACGAGTTTTTATATATATAGTTTTTATTATTTTTGAATTGGGAGTATTCTTTTTGACGATTGGTGTAGTTTAAGAACTTTCGATATTAAATGAATTTTCATACAATTACACTGACGTGTAATGAATAAATCATGATGTAAAATGAATTTGAATGAACTGGAATGGTGAATGCATTAGATAACTTACAGTGACAGTTTGGTACACCAAAATACCAATCATAACAATCACCATTACGTTCTGTTGTGGAGAGAATACATATCCTATAACGTTGTTCAACTGGTGAACCAAACTGAAATTTGAAATACCAATAACTGTGAAAAATAGAAATTGAATTTTAATATATACTTCAACCAAATATATACTTCTGATTTTGAATAGTCAAATCAATAATATTAATTTTTTTTTTCATTGAAGATCACTGCTACTGAATCTACTAAATTTTCAACATCAGGATCATGATTAACACAACGTATATCGAGTATCAATAAAAAAATTTCATTGAACAGGTGTAAAATAATTTTGTTCCAGTACTTGTATTTCAATGATATATTAGTAGATTATAGATTCAAAAATGTTAAATGAAATAATTGAGCTTACAGTAGTCTACCAGGAGGTACGGTCCTAGTAGTACAAGGAAAGGTCGAATTTAATTCGTTGTAGTGAATAATTGAAAATCTGTTGGTGACGGCAAAGAGTTAATGATGAAAGTGATTGCAGTCAATTGTTAAAACAACTAGGAATGAAGGCTGTAAGTACACTTTTGAAATTTGCATTAATACCTTGTTTACTGGTAAAATAACTAACACGCTAAAGATCTTGAAGAAGAGCACGAAGTCGAGGAAGAAGTAGGAAATAGAGGCAAAGGAACAGTAGCTGATAGATCACCAGAAACAGGAAGCGAATTAAAACAAACAAGGAAATTAGCAGAACGAGACAAAAAAACTACTAGAGGAAGGGAAAGGAGAAAGTGTAGAAGAGAACAAGATTGGAAATGAATTGGTAGAGAGGCATAGAAATCAAAAGAGAAGTATGTTTAGGATTAATGGTAATACAACAGAAGGTGGAAAGATGGGATTAAAAATAAATAGCAGTACAATAACGGAATATGAATTTGAGGATGAATGATACGACCGGTGATAACGTATGGAGCAGAAACGATGATAATGACAAAAACAGAAGAGGAAGAATTAAGAATAATAGAACGAAAAATAATGCGAACAATTCTAGGGCCAATAAAAGTTGACGACAATGAATACAGGCAATGGATGAACTATGAAATACTGAGAGAAATGAACGGAGAAGATAAAGTGAAAGGAATAAAGAAGCAGATGATAGAATGGCTCGGCCATGTATGGGGAAGAGGAGAGCATGCAATGGTTTGCTCAGTGCTGCAGTAGGAACCACGATGTAGGAGAAGGCGAGGAAGACCCAGACCTAAGTGGCTGAAGAAAGTGGAGGAGGATCTAAGAATGATAGGTACCGCTGGATGGAAAGAAAAAGCAAAGGATAGGAACCTATGGAGCAAAATAAGCGAGAAAGTATCGAAATGATGGGAATCAATCCACCTCAGAAAGAGTATCTAGAAAGCATTTATGCGGCGCAACCCCAAAAATTGAGTCTAGCCATTGTTTATTATTACTAGTCTACTTCAAGGTTGAAAAGATCAAGTGATTATAAATTTCGATGGAATTAATTTGAACTTACTCAACTATTTCAGCGTAATACTTTATGCAGAATATAATTTCATTTTTTGTAGCAGAAGGATTTCTTCCACTCAATTTGATCTTCTTCAAACGGGAATTCAAATGATGGATCTTCTGTAACACGAGCTGGATAGAACCAAAACACAGTATGTTTGCAGTAGTTTCGCTCACCACATAAAAAAGCGATATCATGGATAATATGAAAAAAATTTGTTTTGCTATAGGTATTTCGAAGGGAAGCCATAGAGGCACAACGAGTCCACAAACAAATTTGGGATCTTTCAATAAAATCTTCGCTTCGCAATATGCATTCCTATAGTAATTAAATATCGCAAAGGCTATCCCATTTACTAAAGTTGTCCAATATAAAAGCGTAGTTAATTTATCTATCAAATCTATAACTTTCTGAAAATTTTTTGGTTTTCCATATTTGGTAGAACTCAAATCGCGTAGGAAGTTTAGAGCTTCTTTTCCACGTACGAAGAATATTATGAAGCACATTTGGAGTACACCGATATAATTCAGGGTATAGATGGCAGAGACAACATCAGAGTATACCATTCCTAAAATGAAAAAATGCTGTTCTCAGTTAGGATTAATTGAGTAAACAAAGATAGAATTGCATTTTCACAAAGTATTATCCCTAAATATCGTTTTATGCGCTATGGCTTTTTCAGCTGGTTGGATTGTATGACTTAACTTGGAAGTCGTTTTAAAGCAGTTGCGAGCTGGGATGTTGTTAAAGGCTAGGACAGTTAATGATATATTTATTCATTTATTCAATCAAAGAGACCTGCCAATTTATATTAGTGTACTAAGTAACATGAATAAACATCTACATTAAAAAACTCAAATACAAATCAAACTAACAATAAAAATTCATATAAAAAAATTCATAAGAATCGGCATAAACGACTTTGCTCCTAATTATCCATTCAATTGAAAATTAGCATTATGCCGAAGTTTTTCCTGCGTAATTCCAAAACTTATTCGCTCCTGAATCAAAAAATAATTTTGAAATCAGGTTTGAAATCCTAGTTTTAGCGTAACCCACTTCAAGAATTTTCTCTGAACTCTCTCGATATTATTTTTATGAATATAGTAAGCCGGTGACTATACCACGGATGAGTACTCATACACACTTCTCACATTTAAGCGGTTTACTGATTTAATTGCATCCAAATTGTTGAAATGACACATTGATTTTATTATGAAACTAAGCATTTTTAAAGCCTCTTTAGTGACGAATTGTATATGAGCGATTAAATCCAGTTTCTGGCCGAATTACACCCTCAAGTGCTTAATAATGCTTGTGTCTTTTAAAATTCGTTGGTTCAAATGATATTGGAAAGGACCTACATGGTGAACTTGCTCTTCCAAACCTCATTACTTAGCACTTCTAGAGAAGAGTTAAATATAGAATTTAACTGTATTGCATTCAGTCAGTACCAGTTAATTATTGCATCGAGATGCAGTTGAAGAAGTTCACAATCAAGTTTATGAAAGTAAATGGTACCACCTGCGTCAAGGGCGAGGGTGGGTGCCAAAACAAATAAATTTGTATGATGTGATCTATGGATGGCCTCAAATGATTAAAGCATTATTAGCTGTATCAGATAGAATCATTTCAGTAACATTACACATGAAAATCATCAAATGAAGGCTCCTAACATTCCAATTATTTAACCAAATTAAAACATAATTATGACTTACCTTGGATACTTGCATAGGAATAACATAATATACCAAACACTATGGGGCCGTGAATAAGACCTATCAACAAGCTAGCTCTCAAGGTGAATTTTCTAGAAAACTCTGCTGTATATTTAGGAAACATTCCAATTCTCTGCACATAATTGTGAAGACTTTTGAAGGCCTGAATTTCCTCATTATCTTTATCTTTCATTGCGGATGCAACTCGATGAATGCTGAATCAATTCAATAAGTGACTTATTATCTTCAGAAATGTGGACAAAATATGGGTTAATTTCGGCATATAATTTTTAAATTATTGACATATTTAAAATTTCCGCTTTTCCATCTGAGTACATCAAAATGCAATTTTTGAATTATTAATGATTACATCACATATCGAAGGAATAGATTTCCTTAAAATATTAAGGCGGAAAAAAAGAATACCAATGATTTATAGTTTTACCATGGAGTTAATCAATCATTCATTTGGATGTATGATACAATCTATATAAATATATATATATATATATATATATATATATATATATATATATATATATATATATATATAGTATATTTACATATAATATATATATATATATATATATATATATATTATAACATATATATATATATTATATATATATATATATATATATATATATATATATATATATAAAAATATATATATATATATATATATATATATATATATAATAAAGTATAAACTTTAAAATAAAAACACTTGGCTTATGTTTCACAATATAAAAAAAAAATAAATATATTTAGATACTGTATTTAGCAGTAACGAAAAGTCGACATGTTTCGTTACTGCTAAATACAGTATCTAAATATTTTAATTTTTTTTTATATTATGAAACATAAGCCAAGTGTTTTCATTTTAAAGTTTATACTTTATTCTTTATGATGTTTCACCAAGTGATGTTCGAGAATTCAATCTCAGTTATATATATATATATATATATATATATATATATATATATATATATATATATATATATATATATATATATATATATATATATATATATATATATACTAGTACTTATAGTTCAAGGGAGTATTCTCTGGGTGAAAATACCTGCACTTGGGCGATCCAAATAATAAAAATTTTTATTTTTAACTAAGAACGCTATTGAGGTATAATTACCAAATTTGGCAAATGTTCGTAACTGATTGATGGCGGAAAAAGGATTTTAATTTTTTAATATTCTTGTATAATAATAGTTTGAAGGACAAATGCAACTTTGATAGTTCAGTGATTATAAATAATTCGTAAATTACTAAAAAACTATTAGAGATTGTTGCGACCGCGCAATATTATTCAATTATTTTTTCAATAATAATATTTTTTAAATTTTCATTTTTCTTTTCGAACAATTTATTTCTATTCCCTTTCAAATTCATTTTCACCTCATATTAAGTATCATTTTATTCAGTCTTCCCCCGTATATGCCTTCAAATTTCTCCTTCATCGCTGTGCGCGGAAGACATATGTTCTGAAGACACATGTGAAACAAATATAATTCAATTTTCAATTGCGACTAACTTGTGCTCCAGTGCGTTATATCTACTTTACATATTCTCCTCATTTTCACCATTTTCACCCTTTCACCGCTTAAACTTCAAGATTTTCTGGAATTACGATTGGAGACAGTGGAACTCTGGCCAGAGTGTGAGTGGAACGAGTTTCACCAAGTTAAGAACTTTTATCCAACACCCAAGGTTGAGTCCGGCAATAAGGTAGGATTTGAAGGTATTTTTTAACAACTCTCAAAATTTATACAGTCCACTAAAGTCTCAATCCTCCAGAGATTAGAAAAAAACGTAGAAGGGAAGATTTGATGAGAATAATATTGTGCATTGAACGAAATAATGAAATATCATTTTGAAAGGATTCTTGATTTTATTTTCAAAGAATTGTAACTTACTATCCCTCTTCTACCGGATGAATACTGATCTGATTTTTGACTCAGTTGAGAACATGAACTAAATTTAGAATATCTCAATAGATTTGGAAGTTAAAAAATGAAAACTGAAAAAATTTGATAACTTGATCTTCACGAAGAGCTTCGAGACTCTGAGTTATCCCTTAAATTTTTTGTACAGGTACTCCAAAACTAATGGAGGTAACAACATTTTTTCGATACTCATCACTAGAGCAATCAATATTAGAAAAACCAACTTCTTTTTCTAAGTTGAAATTTTGAGTTCGGACATTTTTTAACTTTGATGAATTCTGAAAAACAGCTATCTAAAAACTGAAAACTAAGTGTTATATATACGTATCTCAGTAAAAATGGTTCCCCCGAAATTGATAATAATAAAATATTTCTTATTATCACTAAATGGAATATGCTATGGTATTTTGTGTATATGCTACATACACATCTATTTATTTTTGTTTACTAATATCTAATATACATGTATATGTAGATATATATATATATATATATATATATATATATATATATATATATATATATATATATATATATATATATATATATATATATATATATATATATATATATATATATATATATGTGTGTGTGTGTGTGTGTGTGTGTGTGTATGTATATAAATGAGACGATCATATCATTTCTTCTTTAAACTCAGAGTGAGCAAAAAAAACTCTTTATTTTACAAAACATTCTACATCAAAATGGAAAACGTGTTTTTCGGATAGTTCGGTGGAATTACTCATTTGGTAACAATTTGATAATTACGTTCTGATAGGTATTTGATCTCAATATGTACACTTAAATAATGAAATCTCTAAACTAAAATAAATAAATTGGATATAATAATATTCTTTCTCTTTTTGGTTTCCATGAAAAGAAATAAAATTCACAAGTTATTGAAACTTATGATCTGATTTATCCATCCTATGAATGATGAAACTTTGACGTAAACACCGGGAACATCTACTCTTCCACAACCAAAACCCCATGAAACTAACCCAGCTAATTCATAAAAACCATCGTCTTGACAAACCAAGGGTCCTCCACCATCGCCCTGAAAAAAAAAATATATATAATGATCATAGCTAATTCAAAGACTTCTTTGAATGAGAAACACTCTAGGTACTCGCTAGATTTAACGAAAATATAAAGCCTTCGAATTGAGTCCACAACAGCATATTTGCATGCATCACCAAAGTCGGTGTTGCAATATTTTCTATTGAATCTAGTAGTTTAAGATTTCGATATTACATCTCTCCGAGTTGATGTTTGTACTTATTTATGTAAATCAATAAAACACAAATAAAGGTTGAAAACACTTTCTTCTATCGCTTTCAATGATTCTTTGTTCAAGGAGTTTCTTTTCCATCTACAAGTTATTCAGTGTCACATTTTGGAGATTTTGATAATTTCTGGTATTTATATCGAACTGTGGGCAACAGAAATAGACAAATTCTAAACTATTTATCTTCCGAGATTTCCGTATATCAAATCGCACATTTATGTCCAGGAAAACAGCCGACAAATATTACCTACGCGGTCTTTTTTGATGGAGATTTCGCCCGTACGCACCTGCAATTAGCTTCAAACTATGCCCGTAAATCCCGAACATTAAGAATAGCGAATAAATTATAAGATTAGTATGAAATAATATAATGCTGAACCTTTTAATGTTTTTATAGTTCGTTTTATAAACGGCTTTCATAAAGAGGAATATCTGCAGAAAAAATTCTACAAGATTCCTTTCGTTACCTGGCATGCATCGTTTCCTTCTTCGCCTCCTGCACAAAAGCTACTAGCAGGAAGAATAAATATCTTCTCAGTGACAGCGTTTACTTTTCTTATGCACTCAGCATCGCTCACAATCGGTATTTCAGCTTCCCTTACTCGTAGGGGTATGGGTCCCGCCTCCCCCATATAACCATAGCCTGTCACGGTGCATCGTTTTCCGGCCGCGTGGTTGACACCCCTGGCTGGCAAACAGACAAGACATACTCCTTCCTTGAGCTCCGCTTGACCATGCAATTTGAGGAGGGCGATGTCATTGTCCAAGGTCTGGCTGTTATGATTATGGTGGATGAATGTCGTAGCTACACGAAGAGTCTGAGCACCAGGACTACCATATTTTCTGGTGAGGTCGTGATCACCAACACGAACATAAATTGCATCACCTGATCTTACGATGCTGTGAAAATAAGAGCGATTATTTAATCAGTTTGCTTTTTAGACTGGTGATTTCTTCAAAATTGTTCGATTAGGTTTTCTCCAAGGGATACTCACTTAGTGACACAATGAGCAGCAGTTAGAACCCACTGAGTACCGATTAAAGCAGCGCCACATAAATCCCCCCCCCCACCCCCCCCCCCCCCCACCCCCCCCCCCCCCCACCCCCCCCCCCCCCCACCCCCCCCCCCCCCCACCCCCCCCCCCCCCCACCCCCCCCATGTAAAACTCACAGTACTATAGTTACTAATGGCAGAAAAATATCAGATTGACAATCGCGAGTCCACCCATTGATGTATTTGCAAACCTCTTGACATTTCTGGCGAAGTGATTCACCGTCTCCTATCACAACCTGTCTTACTTCCCCATAAGTTATTTTATATAAGCAAAGAATTCGAACAAAAGGATCAATGGTGCCAAACTAGGTGAGCATAGAAGGATTGAACGGCAACATATGAGGAATCCATATCGCCAAGTGTTCTAAGTCTCTGGCCTGTGAACTAACAAAATACAAAGCATTCTCCTGAAAAGTACTCATAATAGTAGGTTTTTTGACCCTCTGGCCGTCCCCAGAAAACTTTCTTCATTTAGAATCTATGCCCAATCTAAATGTATCAAAAACTCCACCATAAAGTATCATTATTCTAGTGCAGCCATACTCAAACTTTTTTTTTCTTGGGCCACTATAGGTGTTGATAAAAAACCTATTACGTTTAATTATTTATTTATCATATTATAGTGAGAACTATGATATTGGGAACATTTGAACATTTTAACGTCATCGAGATGAGAATCCGTAAGTCGGTTTCTATATACGTTCTTTGCATACCTATTTCAATTTGGAATAAGATAATTCACAAAGTATTTGTGGAATTCTGGACTTCCATTGTCTATAAAAATATATCTGAAACAAAAATAAAAGAAAGGAAAATTTGATTAGTAAATGGCAACAAAAGAAAATAGCTGAAAAAATTAAATTCAATGAATTAGTATTATCTGAAAAAAAGGAAAAAGAATTAAAATACTACCAGCTGATAAAGGAAACGCCACCGTCGTCATGGACATCAGCCTATACGACAATAAAATCAAGGATGTATTCCAAAAAGGGAAATATAGACCACTTACAAAGGATCCAACCCCTAGCATCGAGAGGAAGATCTATCAGACACTGAAGAAATACAAGAATCATTTGGAGGACAAAACTAGAACAATGCTAACACCACACCATAGCAAGACACCTCATCTTTACGGGCTCCCCAAAATTCACAAAACAGGAATACCTCTCAGGCCAATTACTAGTTCCAGGAATTCACCAACAAGTAATCTCGCGAATTTTCTGTTGAAAATCATCCAGCCTTTACAAGGGAAAACTACATCATTTGTCAAGAACTCCAGCCACTTCGTGGAAATGATCAAGGACGTCAAACTAGGACCCAACGAACAGCTCATCAGTTTTGATGTAGATAATATGTACCCAAACATCCCACGGCAGGAATCCCTGGATATCATCAAGTCAAAATTACAGGAGGATGATACTCTGACAGACAGAACATCTATACCCATTGATGGAGTAATTGATCTGTTGGGATGTTGCATTAATAATTCTTATTTCCAGATAAAAGAAGATTTCTACTCCCAGGACGATGGATTACCAATGGGATCGCCACTCTCACCAGTAATAGCCAACATTTACATGGAGTGGTTCGAAGGCCAAGTGATAGAATCATCTCCCGTGAAACCAAAGATGTGGCTAAGATATGTGGACGATACTTTCATCATTTGGAAAGGAACCGCTACCGAGTTGGACGAGTTTTTTAAACCATATAAACAGCTTTTGCACCACCATCAAATTCACGATGGAGAAAGAAAAGGATTCCAGCCTACCCTCTCTAGATGTTCTGGTTAAACATAACAATAATCACATCAGTACGTCAGTCTACAGAAAACCCACACACACAGGCCAATACCTCAACTCCGCTTCGAATCACTCAATGAGCACGAAGAAAGGAGAGCGACAACAATTTGCAGCGATCACCGACTCATGGAACAGGAAATATCTAACATCGAAAGGGATCTGATACAAAGTGGTTACAACAAGAAGATAATAACAAGGACTATCGCGGAATGTCAACAGAACAGAACCACACGAGAGGAGAACCCGAATTGCCAGATGATAACCATACCTTATGTGAAGGGAATATCCGAGAAGATAAGGCGAATCGCTCAGCAGTACAACATCAAAACAGCGTTAAAGTCGGACAACACCTTAAGAAGCAGGCTGACCAAAACTAAACCAGATGGACCCCCGGACAACAAGAATTGCGTATACCTTGTGCCCTGTGAATGTGGAGATTCATACATCGGTGAAACGAAGAGACCTCTCAATGTTAGGATCGGAGAACATCAAATACACACACGAAGAGCCGAAACATCGAAATCGGGAATTGCTGATCACGCATGGACAAAACATCACAACATTAAGTGGAACGATGCTAGGATTATCCACCGGGAACAGAACTGGCGAAAACGAAAATTCAAGGAAGCTGCCTTCATCCAATAAAACCATGAAGTTTTCAGTAAACCCAGTGTTGAAGTGGCAAACGCGTGGCGACCAATCCTGGCGCGTATCAGTGGCCTCAAGCTCCCCCCCTCGCCCAATGGGAGAGACGCCCAACACGGCACGACTGATCAAGGGAGTATATAAAGATCAATCCAAACTCTGATAATCAGTTTACACTTGAGAACGGTTAGAGATATCCAACTAACCGAAACGTCGTGTATATTAATTGTATAATTTTATTTTTTCACCATTTTCCAACTTATTATTTACTAATCTCATTTCATTTCTTTTTCCCTTTTTTTTTTCAGATAATACTAATTCATTGAATTTAATTTTTTCAGCTATTTTCTTTTGTTGCCATTTACTAATCAAATTTTCCTTTCTTTTATTTTTGTTTCAGATATATTTTTATAGACAATGGAAGTCCAGAATTCCACAAATACAGAAGAAACATTGTTGAAACCATTCAAACTAACATAATTCACAAAGATATGTCGATGCAAAACAACGTAAGCAGAATTTGAGCACATTATATCACAGTCATAATTTGTTCGGGCACTATTGTCCAAAATTCAGCATACTTCTTCTTTTCTCTCGTCTCTTTAAAAATAACATTGTATCATTTTTCATTTCAATGAACTCTTCAAACAAGTCTGCATAATTACAATCCAAAACTGAAGCCAATCGTGAAATACCATGTATTTTCTACAAGCAGTAGCAAGTTTTTAATTTTTCTTAAGTCATGAAATCCCTCTTGAATTCGTCTGACAGTGCAGATTTATAATTTCAAACTATCAAATAATTTCCTTCGAAAATATCATTACAGTCCTGTGTAACACTTGTAAGGGTTCAAAAATTTTGAAGTACTTTGTTTTGAATTTCTTCGTAATAAATACTTGGTTTTTCTATGAAAGCAAATATTGTATTTGTCATATGTGTAATTATTTTGTTTTCACCTTGCAATCTTCGATTAAGGCTGTGAGTTTCTCAATTATGTCGCATAGAAAAGCTTACAAATGGTGGTGTTGTTATTTTGCAGTTCATGATAATTTTTATCATTTTGCTGTAAAATCAGCATTATTTCTTTACATAAAGAAAACAACTGCGCCTATAATTCCCTCGGAAATTTGAATAGTTAATAGGTAAATAGAATTTAGAGCTACAACGGGTGGGCCACTTTCAAAAGCCTGGCGGGCCGCAGTTTGAGTATCGCTGTTCTAGTGTGTTTCGTGCAAAACATGAAAACATCGCGTGGCACAGAAAAGTGAACCTTTTGGAGGATTCCCCGGGCCAGAGAAGGGGCGGATCACCAAGTGTAGAAAGGTCTTGCAAAGACTTATTCAAAAAAAATTAATAATTTACACCATGTAGGTCCTAGAAGCTGCCACCCTAATAGAATATAAGCCCTTGGAATAATTTTCTGTGTCGCGTGACTTTTTCGCTGTCTTGGCAGATACTACACATAATTATAGAGTTTTAACTACCAAATCGATCAGTCATGGCCTTTGAATGGACGACAATTGGTGATATTGGCTGACAGGTCTCTAGGTAGGCCCTAGGCTCCAAAAACCTATTTTTATTGGTACTGTCAAGACCCGAACCAGAGACTTGGAACTGGTAGTTGTCATCGAATTTTTGAGAGAGGAAAATGGATTGTGGATGAGTGAAATGGACCGATGGGTGAGGTATTTCGTCAGGTATGCGTGTTGAAGCACGCAACTACACCAATGGGGTCTGCAACTACATCGAAGGGTGTATAAGTTGAACCATAGCTTTATGGGTATGAACTCGTTACTGAACAATGAAACACATCTAGATGTTATTCGTATCTTCTGTTGTCATATGTAACTACCCGGGTTTATGTTGTCTAAAAACATGTAGAGATTCTGAACGAATTCGTCATTCGGCACATGAACTATTTTTCTCTCGAATATCCTCATATAATACGTATAAAATATGCTCAGTAATTATTACTGAATAATCAACATTTGATTTGAACTTTGTCAAGACAAATATATACTGTTAATGAAGCACGAGATAATAAGCAGTATTGAATTTTATCAAACAAGTTTGATTATGCTTGAAGTGATTAGATTTTGGTTTTAAAGATATAAATAATGAACAATAACAAATCAAATTTACAGTTGGAATAAATTCAAATTGAGGTAATGAATTGATTTGAGTACAAATTGGTGCATATGTAGAAACATTTAATGAAAGTATGAATTTGTACTAATGACCTATTGTTTATTACAGTCAGTAGATATTTTATGCTGAAAAATACATATAGTACATGGAAACTTGACGGAATTCTGATTTCGAATGTGCTGTTGGTTTGCATAATTCAATCTCATAAAAAAATAATTATCGAATTCAATTAGGACTGATTCATTTTAATCAGCAATCAATTTGACGTAACCCAAAGTGATGGATTACCAATTTATAATATAAATAATTCAAGGGTTGGTAATTCATGATGCTGTTCGTCCACAGATATTCGAATAATAGATGCTTTGAGCGGGTAATTATGAAAGTACATTGAGTTGAACACGTTGAACTTGTGGGTATTATGCTAACAATTATTATTGACTCATTGTTGGATGTAATGAATAAAGCGAAAGTTTGTTGAACATTACGTTAATGCTTCTTTGTAATTAGGAGAAGGTGAAAAAAATGGACAAGACAAAAGATATGGAAATCCACTAAATCTAGCATTTCATCACAGTTGATATAGATGATATGGAATTTTTGGACAAGTTACTTATGCCCATTTAGAAATACTATCTGTTATATATTTTACATTGCGCATAAACTGCCATTTTGTTTGTTCTTAGTTAATAGTAGTTTTTTCCATTTAGTTCTAATTGATATGGTATTTTTGAAAAAGAGGTGTACAAACGATGGAGTAGATGATAACACCAACTTACGTTTGGATGCTATAGCGATAGAAGTAGAATTCTTTTTGTATTTTATTTATGCCCTTGTAATTGATTTGTAATTGACAGATAGAAGAAAACAATTTTTTATTGATAACCCAGATATTTTATTTGAAGTATGATAATTCTCTTCCTTAAAAGTATGAGGTTGATTTCGATAACATTTTGTTTTACTCCATGCCTTTATTCAGGTCAATGATGATGATATGCGGGTGTTGATACTAAAGGTGTTCTTCAACTTTCATCTTCGTTGGGTAGGTACTCATGTTATTTGCTCTTCAGTTTACCTGTAAAAGTGATAAACCCTTTCTAGCGTCCGATACTCGTTTACTTTTAGAATTTTAAGTGAGAAATGACGATTTCAATATGCCCATGGAATCCATTAATCAATTTTCGTATTTTAACAGAAAATACCAAAGTAATATACAATCTGCTTGACGACTATTCATTCCCTAATATTGATATATTTGAATTGAAGTGAAAAAGTTATACTCATACGTACATTCCACTGCAATAAACTTCTTCAGGTTTTTTTGACAAATCGACGCGATAAAGTTTTCCACAGGAAAAATTTCATTTGGCTTTTTATTTCATGTTGAGATATAAGAGACATAATTCATGGAAAACTTGTATAATGAATTTTATTGCACTTTCTCAACAAGAGCATAATCTCATGAATGGTAAAACAATCCATAATTTATAGTCGACCAATGTGGTACATCCTGAAGAAAACGTGTCGAAGAAAAATATACCAGTATATTGATCATGCTCAGGCTGCAGTTCGAATAACTGTTGAAGTAGATTAGCATTTTAGGATATGACTAGTCATTCCACGAAAGTCATAAGCAAATGGAAAATGATAACAATGTGCCCATTCTGTAGGAATATAAAATTGTTTTACACTGTTAGACACTTGAAATCAAAATATTGGACTAGAAAATTCACTATTTTAAAGAAACGAGATGTTTTATTAGTAACATAATCTGGCAAAATGAGCCTGAAGTTGAAATTTCAACTGGATTCATTGCCTCACATAAATATTCTCTACACAAGGTGAGACAAAAATTATTCAAGATATTCGGAACATGAACAGATATGAGAGCGATGCAAAGTTCAATAATGATTAATTGAAGTCAACATCTGCAATAGAAGTAAACATATATATATATATATATATATATATATATATATATATATATATATATATATATATATATATATATATATTTATGGAAACTCCGTAGTATATGTACATATATAAATATACACACGTTTAATCGTGCTAACGAGACACGTTCGTGACTATAAACTGAAGCCAAACTTGGACATTTATTCTAAACTAATCTAATAAACCCCCTTTTTTTTATTATTTATTTGTAACAGCAATAAGTAGCTTTAGTCGATGAGCTCAAAGTGTCACTTTTATTATTCGCAGACTTTATGAACCTAACATATAACAGTCAAAAAGTACAAAAATATCAGTCCTTCATCACAGTGGGTGTCACACACACACACACATATTTATATATATATATATATATATATATATATATATATATATATATATATATATATATATATATATATATATATATATATATATATATATATATATATATATATATATATATATATATATATATATATATATATATATATATATATATAAATATAACTTTTTGGTAATTATCAGCAATAACAGGCTTAGTGAATCTCAAAAACCTCGATTTTATTGAAAAGTTGACGTTTCTTCACGAATAAAAAAATCGAATTTTTTGAGATTCACCAAGCCTGTTATTGCTAATAATTACCAAAAGGTTAAAAATAGTTCACAGGCAACAACAATACGAATAAATAATTACATATATATATATATATATATATATATATCTTGTCTCTAACAGTCGATTTATCTTATCTATATGACCCCTCTATATACAGGTAAAATTAATTTGTAACTTAGATAATTTTCAAATTTTGACACGGTATTCAACGTCAAATAAATATAATTTTTACAAAGCTATCATCAGTTTCATGTGGTAGGTCACTGCATTAGGCTAACAGTTCGACCAGAGTACCGTTTGAATAAGGACAGGATATGTTTAAAGGAATTTGGTGGAATGTACCTGTGAAGAAGTCTCCAGCCAAAGAGCCATCCTGGGCAAGAACCCTCGAAATGATGACACTCCACAAGAGAAGCGGTGCCAGTTTGCACATATTTTAACACCGTCACTATCACCTTCACTGGCACACTCCACTGAGTTTGGAGCACATCGCTTGTCCACAGGGTTCGACCAATTCATTCATATGCGACGACGATGGGCCGATAGCGTGCAATACTTCTACACTTCCAGAAATACCGTTGGTTCTTCACAGTACCGGCGTAGGCGAATCTCCTCGCCTTATTACAGGTAACCAACTTGATGACAGCAGGACCCTACAACCATAAAGCAGTGTTAATTAAAGCATTCCTTTTTGCATATTAAGTTCTGCACTTGCTGATTGCAAGAATTCAAATGTTGTGAAAAAAAGCGAGTCAATACATTACAATTTCACAATGAGATTTTTCCTGCTTTATCAGATTATTTCCTTAAGAATCATGAGAATTCTGGACCTCCAAAAACTTCCAAAAGATATCCTTCAGGGGTTGGAGGAATAAATTTATTAGATTTATTTATTTACGCATACGATATATATATATATATATATATATATATATATATATATATACTTTTCGATAATTATTAGCAATAACAGGCTTGGTGAATCTCAAAAAACTTGATTTTATTAATGTTATTGCTAATAATTATCAAAAAGTTAAAAATAGTTCAATTATCAAATTTTAGGGTTATGCACATGATTGTATTTTTCATTTTTCAGAGGTCCTGTCAAACTTGAGTGACGTCAGCATATTCTCAACTCCTCTTGGAATTTGATTGATCAGGGCGATGCAGGTGTGTAACACTGAAACTACGATAAAAATGTGTCTCTCTTCAATGCATTAACCTGTTTGAAAGTTTTTTCAAAACTTGGAAGGAACGGAGAATTCACGGGGTGCAAAGTTTAGTTGGGAAATATATATATATATATATATATATATATATATATATATATATATATATATATATATATATATATATATATATATATATATATATTTATATATATATCTATATATATATATAATATATATATATATATATATATATATATATATATATATATATATATATACGTGTATGTGCGTTACTGAATTTTGAAACACAATATTGAAAACAGGAAAATAGTTCATTATCACATTATCTTTTACAGTTGATCAGCCGAGCAAAATCTGACAACATTGCAGAATGTGAGACTATTTAAGCAATAGGAGCTCTACTTTCTCAAAATGTTTTCTATTTTTGTTCGTAATCAGCCGGGCCTGACTCTTATGTTGTTGCTTTAGTTGCTCTCACAAAGTTGTCCTTGACTATCTATCGTGGTCAACGACCTTGCCTTTATGCCATCCTTTCTTACCTCAACATCTTCAGAGCTCCCACTCTGTTTTTATATTTGACACCTACACCTGTAACCTGTTACCATCGATTGGTCCACTTAAATGAGCGGTAGTTTGAGAGTTGATACCGCTAAAATAATTACTTTCCAGCTGCGGCTTCCTAGCTAAGGGCAACCTGGAGTGCAGGAAAGTACAGCAGATTATTGAAAGCAGGGTTGACGATACAATTCAAAATGACCCAATAAATTATATTATGTGATCATTTCGAAATATGGGTCAACTATTCACGTTGCAATTCAGCGGCTGGAGTGGTACCAAAAGTTTTATATTCTTCGTAATGAGAGATATCATAGTTTATGTCATACTGAATGTCAAGGAATGACAAATACAGAACACCATGACAGAATTTAGGCAGCAATATAATAACTCACCATCATATTGAAGATTTATTTGAATAGCTGTTTTCTTGAAGGCATGCATATTTACTTCTGCTTCCAACAAATTATGTTTTTCAAGTCTGAAGTCAGGCAAATATGCAATTTGAAATTAAAGCTCTATTCACTATTTACTGTATTATATAAGAGGCTATCAAATCAGCGCCGTAACCAGGAATAAAAGCCGGGGGGGGCTCAGAGGGGCTCGTATGGATGTGATTGTGTAGATATGTGTATATGTATGTATATATATTTTTTTATGTAAATTAATCCTACATAGAATGTTATTTGAAAATGTTGCAAGCATGATAAGGCATCAGTAAACATGTAGACTATAGACATGTACCACGGTTTATATGTATACTTGCACAAAATATTCATCAAATGGTTACTAGTATACATCCGAAGTTACACAAACCCAGAACAAATTAAGGTGTTGTGAATACTGCTAAAGAAAAGATACAAAGTGCAATATTCATAGCATAAATTTCACATGGCATACATAACCATCTTAGATGATAACAAAAAAAAACGTTTGGTCGATAGTCACGGCTTTTGATTTGTTCATGTAATATATTCTAAAGTTAAATATTCGCGGGTTATGTACAGCGCACTCTTGCGAGGGCGCATAAATGCGTATATGCAGCGCTGGCATCGCAACATGAGAGTCGAGAGATCCAGAGAGATCGATCGATCGATGCGTAAACATGAAACATATTGAACCTAGTTGAACCTTGAACCTAGTCGAGCCTGATTACGTGAGTATCAGTGAGTATTGACAAATCTGTGGTCAAATCTGGTCAAGTCTCGTCTTTTTTGTTGTGCCTGTGATTAACAAAAACGTTCGAAAATGTCAAAAAGAGAAAGATTTAAGCAATTTCACTCATCTACCTTCGAAGCAACAGAAAATTTCTGATTTCTGGAAGAGGAGCAGTAAGTGTAAAATTCAAAATTTGCCTCAAAATTATTATACCACTGTTTCGCATGCCTCTGGCGGAGGCCAGAAAACCAAAGAAAATTAAGTATTCGTTTTTTTGTGGTTTTTCTCTTGTTTTCTTAAATAACAAAACTTAAAAACGTTCGAAATATTGATAAATAAAGTCTATCGAGGTCAGGAAAATTTGGAAATCGTTTCGTGATGATCTAAAGACATAATAAAAATCTTCAAAACAGTAAAAAACTAGCTATTTTTTTAATAATAAATAAACAAAATCGCCAGGTAGGAAAAAAAGTTCGCAACCAGCGTTGCCAGGAATGACTCCGACCACGTTTTCCAATACATGCAGACGCACGTCGGTCGATGTGAAAGTCGCCCATGTGAAAGTACTCATCATTGTCGTACGTGTGCATGTATTGGAAAACGTGGTCGTCATTTCTGGCAACGCTGGTCGCGACTCATTTATTGTATATAAATGACAGTCAAAAATCTCGTAGAGTCCAACTATTTTGATGTAAATTCTACGTTCATTTGTAATGAAAATGTAAAAATATACCAATGAAAATAGAGAGTTTAGTTTCATGATAATAAATGTTAATTTATTTCTCTAGTACATCATTACTATTTAGCTTCGAGCATTCATCTGTTCACCATCTTCTACAACACTAAATTTGAAGTACGTTATCAATAAAAAACTTCTCAAAATTCATGAAGGTATGTATTTCAAAATTCATGGGTAAAAACATTTTTAAGTCTGCAAAAATTTTGGGAGGGGCTTGAAACATTTCAGGGGGGGCTAAGCCCCCCTAGCCCCCCTCTGGTTACGGCGCTGTATCAAATACGTTAACGAAATTATAGCTGTCAAAAGTAAATATTGGAAAGAGTTTACAAATTCTTCATTATAAATTCGGATTCAGGATACCTAGAAACACAAGCAATTTATTGAAAAAGTTATTCCATTGACAGCCTATGTTTCTAAATGAAAAACAATATCAAATAAACAATTGAAACTTCAGCAGGAAATTATTTGATAAAAGTTCTTCCTCTGTGCACAACGGAGGTGTCCACAAATTTTCTCATATTTTCATGAGATCTAAAGTGAAAAATGGAAGATGGGATGATTCGACGTTTCACATTCCAAATGATGGCAACCGATATCGCGTCTATTTTACGCTAACTAAAAGTATACCATTATTACTTCTTCATGGCAAATTGATCGAATAATTAAACTATGTATATTATTTCACTGATAAGGCGGTATATTAATTTTTTGTTTTGTTAGTACCTTCATCAAAATTCATGTTTCTAACGATTAAAAGGGACAGAACTCTACAATTGTGCTCTAAACAGGTACTCAGCTTTTGTGATGCTGAGTTAGTCATTATTAATAATGTTAATAATGAGTCAGATTAATGTTTATTGTTACGACTAGGTCATTATTACGATTCCATCAGATCCAGTCAGCTGTTTTCAGGTCCCTAATTTCAAGATATTCAGTAAGCCTTTGTTAAAAGAGTCTACAACCGTGGAAAAAGCTGAAAATCTCACTATCCAATGAATTGAGTTAATGTTCAAGAAAAATAATGCTACAGAAAGAATGGGACCCTTAGGTTTATTTTCGGTAATTCAAGGAACTGCATTCAAATGAAATTGATTCAATTTTTTGCTGACAAAATGTTCATTTTGTGTAAAAAAATTAGTTTATATGGGTTCGGATTATTAAGCAGTACCAAAATTCATTATAAGCGATGGTTCTGTTTTTTCGATAGCTAACTTCTAATTATGCAAGTAAAGTTCAACACTAGATTGAAAGATAAATGTGCAGATTTATACTCAGCTTATGTGATGCTGAGTTGGTTATTATTAAGACATGTTAATAATGAGTCAGATTAATGTTTATTGTTACGACTAGGTCATTATTACGATTCCATCAGATCCAGTCAGCTGTTTTCAGGTCCCTAATTTCAAGATATTTAGTAAGCCTTTGTTAAAAGAGTCTACAACCGTGGAAAAAGCTGAAAATCTCACTATCCAATGAATTGAGTTAATGTTCAAGAAAAATAATGCTACAGAAAGAATGGGACCCTTAGGTTTATTTTCGGTAATTCAAGGAACTGCATTCAAATGAAATTGATTCAATTTTTTGCTGACAAAATGTTCATTTTGTGTAAAAAAATCAGTTTATATGGGTTCGGATTATTAAGCAGTACCAAAATTCATTATAAGCGATGGTTCTGTTTTTTCGATAGCTAACTTCTAATTATGCAAGTAAAGTTCAACACTAGATTGAAAGATAAATGTGCAGATTTGTACTCAGCTTATGTGATGCTGAGTTGGTTATTATTAAGACATGTTAATAATGAGTCAGATTAATGTTTATTGTTACGACTAGGTCATTATTACGATTCCATTAGATCCACTCAGCTGTTTTCAAGTCCCTAATTTCAAGATGTTCAGTAAGTATCTGTTAAAAAAGTCTACAACCGTCAAAAAAGCTGAAAATCTCAGTACCCAATGAATTGAGTTAAAGTTCAAGAAAAATAATGCTACAGAAAAAAAAGGACCCTGAGGTTTATTTTCGGTAATTCAAGGAACTGTATTTAAATGAAATTGATTTGATTTTTTGCCGACAAAATGTTCAATTAGTGAAAACAAAAGTAGGTAACTTCTAATTATGAAAGTAAAGTTCAACACTAGATTGAAAGATAAACGTTTTCAAGTCCAGATTTGTACTTCTAAGTGAAATTACGAGTAATATCGCGTTAATTGTACTCGAACACCAAGCGAATGAATAGTTTACTTGTGCGTTTGATCTCCTACAAAATATATCTATTCATCAATATAAATCCTTCAGAAGCTAGAGGATAATTGTAATTATACCCATGGACCAAATAATCCTCCCACAGATTGGTTTTTTGATGACATATTGAGTCCATAACTGCACGTGTGCAGTGCTTAAGGCCGAAATTAATCCGAACTGTCGATTATCCATTGTTCTGTATTATGATCTTGATTTACGATAACTGGGGATGCATTCCAGCGGATAGACCGTCAACGTGGAATAATTGTTTTCATGGCATGCCATCATCAATCTTTGATATTCACATGAAAATGTACTGACATATCCTGAATGTAGTACTTGGAGGCTAACTGTGAACTTCCAACAGAATGTATTAAATCGCTTTCGATTAACGTTTAATGAGATTATAATAAATGTGTAAATTGTTATTTTTAACCATTGTTTTAATATGTTTATTAATTTACACCAAGTATCGGCCCAATCAATCCAAAATTTAATGAGAAGCTTATATTATAATTATTATCCCCTTAGTTCCTGGTTTTTGAAAGGTTCTTTGGAGAATCCTTAACAGGAAACGTCACTCATGTTACCTCGCATACTTTGGTAAAATTGGCTCCATTTATTAAGTGATTCACAAATTTTCATGCCATTTAACATTCATATACTTCTGTTTTACCGTTTTATACACAAAAGTAAAACATATTTTTCTTTGAATGGAATTGGCATTTACTTGGTAAAAATTCATATTCATAACTTTATAAAGAAATAAAAACTAACTTTTCACAGGTTAAAATAAAAATCTATTGAGTAAACGCGTTTCGTCATAACATTGACAATAGATTTTTATTTTAACCTGTGAAAAGTTAGTTTTTATTTCTTTATAAAGTTATACATATTTTTCTTACCTAATATCATTTGAGTTGAATTCCTTGAATTACTACAATGGTTAGTGAATTCAATTTCTATATACTTCCATCTGGACAAGAAATCCTATACAACAGCTCAGATATGAAAAAAAAGCGAATTGTACACATTAAAACCTGAGAAATATATTTGCGCATCCACCATTACGACTAAAAATGAATACTCAGAATCAAAATTTTGTTCAATGTTCAATCTGTCATCACAAATAAACGAAATTCAAATGGAAAATTATTTGTCCACGACTGTACTATAAATCATTCATTATACGTGTGCTTCCTGAAGTACAATTATACCTATTATTCACTAGTGTGTATAATGGTTTATTATACACTGCATGACGTCACACTCAAAACGTATGTCCAAACTTGAGACTATCATTCACATTGTTAGGATAGTATTGTTATTAGATTTTTAGGTTTAATGTAACTAAGATAACTTTTAGGAAAATTATTAAACTAATATTTAATATAATGCCCAACTCATTGAATATTTACTCTAATAAATTATCTATTTCATTTTTATCAGAGTGAAAGAAAGGAATGGAATCGATGTCAAGTGAAATAGTTGACGTTTACGTGAGTACGCAGTTTTCAGTGAACACAGAAAATGTTATGTCAACGCTTTTGATAACTATTTTTATTGTTGAAAATACAGATTATTACTAATTTTTTCGAGGAAGTCGTGGACAAAGTATAGTATTCTACTCGCACAAAATTACAATTTTTCACTCGGGTGAATTGCGACACTCGCTTGCAGCTCGTGTCGCAAACTTCACCCTCGTGAAAAATAGCAATCATTTTGTGCTCGTTGAATAATATACTATTATAAACTGCATTTGACACTGAAAGCTGCTCTACTTAGAATGAAATATGATGTGAAACTAATTATAACCTTAATTATTTTAATAATTACTTATTGAACATTATAAAGAAATAAAAACTAACTTCTCACAGGTTGAAATAACATATATTGAGCAAACGCGTTTCGTCATAACATTGACTTCATCTCGTACTAAATAATGGTTCTACAAAACAATCTATTTATACATAATTATTGAACATAACAGAGGGGGTTCCTAGAGAAACTAAATAACAATAAGCAATTCATTCAGAGTTTTTGGTAGGTATATTGAACAGATTAAGAAGAGGAGAAGGGTTTATTTCAATCTGGTCGTTAACTAGGTTTCCGAAATTTTTATATTCAATGATGTAAAGGGATTCCCAACAGTTAGTTTTGTGCAGACTATTTTATAACTGAAATATATTATAATTTTGATTAAAGGTATGGTTTTCTTGAATAAGATGACACGCATGAATAGATTCAATTTTCTGCTTAATATAGCTACGTTGGTGTTCGTATATTTTCGAAACGAATTGAATATAATTAAACAAATGGCAGTAAATAATGGTTATTCACCCAATATGATTGGCAGTATCATTCAGAAGAAAAAATACAAAATGGCAATTTCAGAAGTTTACCCACTTATATCCGGGAAAAGTACAGTATTCAACAGTTTACCATACTTCTGAAAATCTGAAATTGTTTCTTCATAAACAAAATTTTAAAGATTCATATTAGGTATACCAACAATAGCATTGAAAAATTGATTAAGAACAACAAATCAAAAATTCATAGAGATGAACTTACTGGTGTTAAACTTGAATACACGAACACCAACGTAGTTATATTAAGCAGCAAACTGACTCTAATTATGCGTGCCATCTAATTCAAGAAAACCATACCTTTAATCACAATTATAATATATCACAGTTAGAAAATAGTCTCCACAAAACCAACTGTTGGGAATCCCTTTACATCAATAAATATAAAAATTCCTGAAACCTAGTTAACGACAAGATGGAAGTAAACCCTTCTCCTCCCCATAATCTGTTCAATAATATCTACCAATAACTCTGAATGAATTGTTAATTGTTATTTAGTTTCTCTAGGAATCCCCTATGTTATCTTCAATTTTTGTACGAGAAGATTGTTTTGTAATACCATTATTTAGTAAGAGATGAAGTCAATGTTATGACGAAAAGCGTTTACTCAATATATTTTATTTCAACCTGTAAAAAGTTAGTTTTTATTTCTTTATAAAGTTATAAATATGAGCTTTCACCAAGTAAATTCAATTCAATTACTAATTGAATTAAATGGCTCTATTATAGCTTATTATTCCGAAATGAGGATAAGTATTTAGCAATTTATCACCTTGGCAGTTTTCAAATATGAAAATTCAGTATTGCAAACGAAGATAACATATTATCATTCTTACTACAGCTTTTCCGATAAAGAACTACTAACTGCTTGGCAACCTATCTTCCACCATTAATATGGGGATCCTGAAATTTACACAGTCCTCCCTCGATCTCTTCTATCAATTACCAGCTTTACAGCTTGGCAACTCTTGAGCAAGGACATTTTTCAATGTCGTTACCGATATTTCCTCACTGGATAGTAGCTGCGTAGTATTGCTTGTAAATTTTTCCTTCGAATCGAAGTATTAATACATGAGGGCTTCATCAGCTAAGTATTGATATTTATTCAGAATCAGTTGCGATTACTTGGAAAATAAAAATTCTTCATTTTCGGGCAGGTAAATAATTTTCCGTTACCCCGTTCTTTGCGCAGAAACTTCTATTTTTTTCTTTAAATGAAAACTCCGTAACATAAACTTCGAATAAAACATTCGAAGATTTTCAAACGTTTCGAATTTATTTCCTAGATTATTTTGTTCCAATTCATTAAACGAACAGTTTCATCTAATATTTATATAATCAACCTCCAATGGAATCCGCATCTACGTCATATCGACTGTTCGTGGAAAATCATATTACAAATATCAGCTATTACTTTCTCAGTATGCATTCGCTATCGTTGTTAGTAACACCCATGAGTTACACAGCGTTACTCAACCTTTTAGGACCAATTTCCTATTATAATGTGTATCGCGCCCCCGCCCTAACAATGACATATAATAAAAAAAGGCTTTGTTTTGGATTGTGTGTGCAGGCCATACAATAAAATGTAATACTTAAGAAAAAAGGTCTTTTGTGGTGTGTGCTCGCGTCCCCTTCAGTATGCTTGCGCCCCCTAGGGGACGCGCCCCACAGGTTGAGAAACTCAGCGTTACACCCATTTCTGCTCCAGAATTAAATAAAGTGAAAATATACGTGGTAATTCTGAATAACAACGACATGCTCAAAACGATGATACCTTTTTCCACTGCACGTGTAAGCGAGCTACCAATAAAGACAAATGAAACCATGAATTCCATCATGAATCAAACAGAATCGTAGCACAGGCGAAGATGGTGATCCTATTTTCCCACGTGTGCTATTGAATCTCTCGAAAATTCAGGAAAATTCGCGGAAATGTTCTCCAATGCACAGGTTGCATTAAACATGCGGATCGAGCAGCACTATCGAAAATAATTTAAATCATGACCGCTTCTAGCTGTCGGAAGAAAGTTATAATGGAGTTCAAACACTAACCTTAACTCCGCCATAGTTGAATACCTGAATTTTCTGTTTCAAAAGCGCACCAACTTCGATGAAAATTCATAATCCGGAATGTTTTAATTAAAGGAAAAATTTTTTCTAGACGTGTTTCATCGATACTTCATGCTAATCAGAAGTTTTCGATCTAATAACTGAAGACTTAAAGAAAATTGGAATGGAAATTTTTTAATTGAAAATCGGTTTTTGATTTATGCTGTTTATGAATTGACAATAGTATTTTGTTTCACAATATTTTCCATCCATTGCCAAAATGATGATGTAATACTTGTGAGAATATTTTTCTTAGTCCCAAATATTGATCTGTTGAATAATCACTACATCAAAGATTTATTCTTAACACGATTCGGGCATTTTCACAAGTAAGTGGATATTATCAGTAGTTGATATTTTGAATTGATGAGGCGATTAAATTCATAACAATATTATTAGAAAAACACATGTTAGATTTTAATGGTTACTATAATTGAATCTACAACTTTTGAATTGATCAGGCCGATACTTGATGTAAATTAATAAACATATCAAAACAATGGTTTATAAAAACAATTTACACATTTATCAATAATATAGGGTAAGTGGAGGACAGTTGGACCGGTAGGAGAGACGGACCACTGTTCATAATTCCAGATTTATTCAGCATATTACGCTTTCTCGATGATGTTAACTTTAGTTACAGGGCATTATGCAAAAGCAATCGGTTGAAACGCGTTAGAGTGAAAACTAAGTGAAATTCAACAATTTCTTAAAATTGTCGGGTCTTAAAGTTTTCGGCGACTAGATTTTTGAAGATATTGTGACTCGTGGGGTAAGTAAAACGTATATATTTTTAAGTTTCACATAATAAGTTGCCTAAAGAATGTGTATAACCTAATAAACAGTTTATCTAACGTTACACTTGGTAAATATACAGTGGTCCTTCTCACCTCTCAACTGAGGACAGCACTGTATGTGTGTAGAATAGACGGTCCATTATGCAACATTATTTTTCAGTTTGCTGAGATTCCTGTGTATATAAAAGAAAACAAGTTGCTCGTTCCAGAGGCCATTGTACAGAGGAAAATTTGCAAGAAGCCATTTGAACAGTGATACACTAACCAAAATGATAATATTTTGCTTTGTTTGCCGCCACATACTACACATTGTTTACGTACATTGGATCGTGCGTTTTTTGAATCCCTAAAGACGCATTATTTTAGTACTTGCAACTGTTTTTTGAAATCGGACGCTTCTCGTAAACTAACTGAGCTGCAATTTGGAAAAGTACTAGGTAAATCTTGGAATACGGCAACGACCGTAGAGAACGCAGCATTTCGTTCCACTGGAATAGTCCCATTCAATCCTAATATGCTTCTGTATTCAACCTTCATCCACAATCCTGTGTCCAATGTTGCAGAAAAGATTCTTCAGGATATAGAACTCGTGAATAGAAACGCCGTTGATCAAGCAAAAGTAAGCACATCTAACTAAAACGCTGAAGAAGAACGAACCTTTCAAAAGAAAATACCTGGAATGCTATATCGTCCATAAGCGAAAGTGTTTCAAAGGTGACAAAACGTGCCAAGGGAGTATCATCTATGCTAAATTCAGTAGAGAGTGTTGAAAATAAGTAGGAATTTATCCAATCTATGCAAGAAAGAGTACGAAGAAAAAATTCAGAACTAGAGAATGGGAAGAAAAAACTTGTAGAGCAAAAAAGACTCGCAAACTATTCACCTCTTTTGACGCCGATTCAGGAGAAGAAGATGAACAAGTTGTTTTAAATGACGAAGAAGAAACTGAAGATGAACTAGAAGACTATGAAAATTAGTATGCTGGCTGTATGGAAGATTACAGACTCACACAAAAAAATGATTGCATTAAGTGCCTTATATGTGGTTGATGGCTGCAAGAGGGGTGTACATCCTTCTCAAATTTGTGTGTCTTGTATGGAAACACTGCGCCAAGGAAAAAGAGAGATGAATGAATGGTTGTCCAGGTTTTCCTCGTAGGCATGGCCCGTCTCTCCTACACTGTAGAGGAGAAATGGACCTTGGCAGAGTTTCGGTTTTTAATTTTTTTTCATCAAATGCGATAGATAATTAGTTTTGTTCATGTATAAAAATGATTCTTAAAAAATTTTTCGTTTGAATGTTATTTTTACATTCATGTAACTTTTATCAATAAAGAGATATGTTTGAGTTAATAAAATGTGGTCCATCTCTCCTCCACTTACCCTACGCATGACGCACGTTTCGGTGAAACTTCACCTTCTTCAGATGCTTAATGCAAACTGAATATGTTTCTCCGTTATATCGAGTACAAGAAATAAATAAATGACAAATTGTGTAGAAAGTTAAATAGAAGGATGGCTACAAAGAATTAGTAGAATAGGAAAAACCCATTCTGAATTCCTATTCGGTAATTTTGAAAAGATTCAGAAGGGGGCTTGAAGTATGATCAATTTGGCTATTCAATACGACCCTTGAATTTTTGTATTTATTTATCTGTAATGATTCTAGGAAATTAAGTATTATTTAATGTTTAAAATATTGAATGCTGAAAGTAAGGAAATTAAACTTAATTTTCTAGAATCATTACTGATAAATAAATACATTCAGGTCTCCTCTTGAATAGCCAAATTGATCATACTTCAAGCCCCCTTCTGAATCTTTTCAAAATAACCGAACTACCTGACTAGCAGTTTAGAATGGGTTTTTCCTATTCTACTAATTATTTGTAACCTTCCTTCTATTTACCTTTTCTACACAATTTGTCATCTACTTATTTCTTGTACTAGATATAACAGAGAAACATATATAGTTTGCATTTAACATCTGAAAAAGGTGAAGTTTCACCGAAACATGCGTCATGCGTGATTTTATTTAATAAATGTGTAATTTGTTTGATGATATGAATCTACAACTCATCGTTTTACCACACGGTGGCTTCATCCGATAGGCTTGAATTCAGTTTATCTGATGAAGTCATCGTGTGGTGAAACGCTGTGTCATAGATTGAATTACTCAGTTTCGTGCAGAAATGTGAAATATCTTTCATCTGATTTTGGAATCTAAAAGTTCTAAGAGTAATATGTTAAAGTGCTAAATGAAACAATTAGATTTTGGTGGTTTCTAATAATGATCACTATTGGCAGTGGCGGATTTAGATATTTTCCGCTAGTAGGCAATAATTTTGCCGCCTCTACCGAACTCTACAATTCGATACCTACCCTAGTTCACAATCATATAATGACAATCATTTTGTCAACTATTGCGAACTAGGAGATCGATGTGTCAGTTTCTAGATTATTTTTATAATTCAATCATACTTACATTTCAAACACAATATATTCAATCATCTGGTAACAATCCGGTTGATGGTAAGGATGAAATTCAATTAATGAAGTTATGTAAGGCGGGCTACACACGGACGTCGATGTCTTAATACATCGACGTGCATCCAAAAAATAACGTGCAACCTGATTGCGTACACGCGTACGTACAAAACCATAGTTTTGTCCAGTCTGCTAAAATGTTTGGCCAGATGTCTGAGCAGGAGGAATATTTAGCTCTGGTGGCAGTGGCGTGTACAAAGAAAAAGGAAAATGAAAATCGACGCCGAATGTGGTCTGAAGGTTGGTTTCTAAAACGATAACATTTTTCACACATTCACCTGTTAGCAAAATGGAGGTTTGAACTAGAGGACTCTCGTGATTACGTAAGGATGGACGAAGAAACCTATTCGTAACTATTGGACATGGTTATTCCATTAATAAAACGTCAAGACACAATGATGAGATTGGCAATACCTGCAGAAATTACTGCAAGAAATAACCAAGATTTAAAATTCACTACCTACTTTAATATCTCTGAAAGCCGCACCGTATCAGTTCTCTTCGAGATAAAAACTTTTTCATTTTATCTCCGAAACCCACCACGAAGACTATTGATTTAAGCGACAACTGTGCTTATTGTAGTATTTGGTTGAATGATTTGCAGCTTCTCTATCAATAATTTATATGCTTAATTTTTTTTATTCATGTCTAAATAGTGCTTTGATTTTGTCTGCCACAAGCAGGGTAGATCCCTGTACAACTCCACAAATTCCCGTAGAAATTCCCGGGACATTGTTCTGCAGTCAGACATAATGATGAAACTATCTGCAAACATTTATAGTAAATATTATACAAATTCGTGAAATATTCAACTTATTATTTTAAATACCTACTCCAGTACCAAACTATTTCATAAACTTAACCGCCGCTACTGTTTTAAAAACGCACACTCCTCGGAAATCTGCATCCACACGTAGAGACTTGAATGCATTCGTTGGAATGCGCATCCAAAAAGCGATTCCTGAAAACATCAACGCGGCATTCATCCGGGTTGTGCATTCAAAAACATCTGTTTTTTGCATCCACATTAACGTTATTGTTTGCACGTTCTTAGATGCACGTTGATGTATTAAGACATCGACGCCCGTGTGTAGGGGCTTAAGTTTTACAATACCTTTTTGCTCGATTTTTTATTCGCAAAATAATCAATTATATCGTCGTATGAAATTAGTTCTGGCTCTATGTACAAAAAGGCTAAGGCGTTCAGCTTTTTTTGGCTTAAAGTAGATCTTAGATAATTTTTTACCCGTTTTGAGCACAGCTTCTCTTACACCAGAGGTTCCCAAACTTTTTTTTCTCATAGACCACTTTGAAAATTTTGCTGGTTCCGGTGGACCCCCTCAGCTACATTTCTACCATATTCCCAAAATTCGACAAAAATATGAAGATTAGATCTAATTATGGAAATTTGCGTTGCGGCTGAGTTCCAACCACAAATTAACAGTTTTCGAAAAAAAGTGAGAATTTATTGGTTAATTAATTAATTAAATTGGTGGATGTAAAAAATTTAAGTTGGCCAATCACAAAAGTGATTCCATCCAACTTCACTTTTTAGAAATCTACCCAAAGCACAAAAAAAACAACCAATTCTCACTTATTTTATTTAGAAAACTCCTCGCCCCACATTCGGAGTGGTAAAAATAAAAAGAGAAATAGTTTATTTTTTTTGTGTTGTATTTATTGAAATGTGTAATTAATACACTATTAATTATCAGGTTCACATCACATTGTAATATGATAACAGCCGTGATATAATTAGACTTAAACGTTAATAACGTAACGTAACTTCTGCAATGACAATCACAAAATAGTCATAATTTTAATGGGAAGGATGTTCTTCATGAATTGACAGAAAATTATCAATATTTGGCTTCAGTTTTGTTAGAAATAACCGCATATCTGCTCTTTTTTCTTGTTAAAAAGTTGGTAACGACTCTAAAACTTCTTTCGACATGATATGACGAGGGAAACGCTATCATTAGCTTTTTCGCAGCTCCCCAAAGTCCAGGATATTTTTCAAGTATTTCTGCCTGCAGCCAAAATGAGTGCTAAGCTCGAGAAGCTTCTCTTGTAATATCACATTCTCCACTTCCGTTTCATCAAATGAATTTATGATCCATGGTGGTATTTCTAACGTCAAAATATCTTCAAACGTGATTCTGCAGTCCTCATGCAGGGCAATTGAATGTTGAACGTATGTCTGAATATTTCATCAACAACCTGCGACAAAGTACTTACTTTTTCCGACACTGGTAAACACTATCATCGCTTCACTTTACTTTACTTTTCTTCTCGAAATTCAGGAAAAAAATGAGTAACGTTCAGCAAAGGCATTCGTATTTATATTGGTAAAGAATAAAACAACTACATGCAAGATTGCAAGCAAGATAGGTGAAGTCAAGCTAACGTTTTAGTTCTTCACTATCGAAACCAGATAAATTTTCGTGGACTCCCGCTTACGAATTGTGAACCCCCATTATTTTGTCACGCCAACGTAGACCCCCGTCGAGTCTCTCGTGGACCCCTGGGGGTCCACCTGGACTACTTTGGGAATCAATGTCTTACACGAACAGAGCTCACAAAAAGTATTATAATTCACATTTTTGAGCCCAAACACTACCAGGTAGATTTGGAAGCGCTTTTAGCTCAAAGTACGCGGGAAGTTACAGGTACGGCCAGCAGGGTCGACCGTTTTTCAGATATTTTGAAAATTTTTCGACATTGATATCAGTCGAATGGATCAAACGATTTTTATACTCTTTGGGTCAATCGACGCAGTTCGATAAGAATAATAATAATTTATTGATTTTCCACATATACAAAGTGAAAAGGAAAACATGTCAAACGAAAAACAGAAAACTTCAAATATTGACTACACGATTCCTACGTGAACTATAAAATTGTTCGATATTGTATGGCTCAAGCTGTAAGAGAAAACGAAAAAGGGACTTGCCGTAAGATACATGACCATATAAGTTATGAATATTTACTGGTAAACTATTAAACAGTTTAATGCCCATATACAACGGGCCCTTTTCAGTTAAAGACAAAGAATAAAATATAATATTTTGAAATTGATCGGTTTGTTAGTCTAGGAGGTATTTTAAAAAACATTTCTTTTTGAAAATTTTATATTTGCGATTTCTCAAAATCGACTGGGCCAAATGGGTTGCAATTCTCAGGAAATCTATCTGAGGTGTAACTCTTTCGAGTGACACAAGCTGCATTGCGATCGGCTGACCTGTTAGTTATAAGAGGTTTACATACATACAGCCATACAGATAGTATCGATTTTCGAAAATCGTGGTATAAAAACCCAGTTTTTAAAAACTTCAAATTTTTTCAGCGAGAAGTTAAAAATTTATTTGACCCCAAATTTGCCGCCCCTAAAATCTGCCGCCCTAGGATCCAGCCTACTCATCCTGCTGGTAAATCCGCCACAGACTATTGGAAATACCGAATTGTCAATTCAGATTTTCTAATAAATGCTTAGACCAGCGGCCAATTAAGATATTCAGCACGGGTATCCAGTCGAATTTTCCTTCATTATTAATTCTGAGGGATCATTAATTTAAAGATGTTCTTGTTAACCGCCAGTCTTTCATTGCCTGAACATTTAATTCTATTGAATGATCTTGATGAATCTTGTAATTCGTGAACTATATCATCTTCTATATTATTAAGCCTATGTCTATTTAAATCGTAGCTATCTGATCTGCCATCAATCATCGTTGACGTTTGCTGAATGTCTGGCAGTAATTCAACAATTTGGGGTTTCGTTTGTCCTCTTCAATTTTAATTCGAAATGAGAATACAGGCGACAGTCCGTTGGGAAACATGTTTCCGGTTCATTACTGTCACTTATTGTAGTTTACCCAAACCCTTTCAGTGACAGGTGATAGGTAGAAAGAGAAAACGATTTACACGACCTGAATAGAGCAGAGTTTTTTCTTTCTGCAATGAGCGCTGCGTTTTCAATGAAGGTTTCAGCTTTTCACCAGCACACAGGATTGCGCCTCGCTGCGGGTGATGACTCGAGTCCACAAATTGAATTGCTTGAAACGCAATTCGCGAATGCAGCTATCTGCGAATCCATTCTATAAAAATGAGAAAAATTGGAGTATTTGATTTAAAAAATATTTGAGCAAATTCAGTTGCTCTTTAAATAATTTTCTTAGTTTAATTGAAGTGTAAGGATGAAAAGAGGGTGAAGGAGATGATTTTCCTCGGTGAATATATGGAAATTGTAATTTTCATTGGTGAAATTCCAATGAATTAATCAGGAATCCAATAATATTCTGAATCATTGTTGCACTTTTCAGTTGTATTTTTCACGAAATTAAGAGACTATTATGTACACTGTATCGAAAGTCAACAGAGAGGTGCGAGAGTGGTTTTTGAATCCGGTTTTTATCTCTTGCAAATTTTGTTGGGATATTGCTGGGGTCATTTGCCACTCTTGGAACCGGGGTCCCAAGAGTCACGGTTAAGAATAGTTCTTTTAAATTTCTTTTCTCAAATCATCCGAAATTCCCCATTCAAAACCTCGTAAGCTTTTTATTAAAAGGGACATAGGAGGACTTTTATTCCACAAAATTAGTAAGTTTGTGGAAATAAATCACCCTTAAAATTCAATGTTTAAAAAAGTAACAACAATTGAAACATTCATTTTCTTTTAAGAACGTCTCTACTAGATGGCCTTCCTAACGGTATGCTGAAAATTAAAAAAAAAATTAAACTACTAGCAATAATTTAATACCTAACTGTTCTCTAGTTACACATTTTGTTCGAACAAAAAAGAAAAATAGTTCTGCTTCAACAAATAACTATAGCTACCGTACATTTGAAGTAAGAAAGAGGTATCGGGCGTGCATTTTTTGAACAAAATTTTAACTAGAGAACAGTTAGGCATTAAATTATTGTTAATAGTTCAATTTTTAGTCAAATGAAGGATCATAAAAATCAAATTGTTTTTCTCACCATTTCCGAACGCTTTCCGCTCTTCTGATGGAATATCAGTAATTTAAGGCAAAAATTTTATTTTTTTCTTAAAAGAAAATGAAGTTCTAAATTGTTTTTAATTTTTTTGACATTAAATTATGAAGTTGATTTATTTTCACAAAATTACTGATTTTGTGGAATGAAAATCCTACTGTCCCTTTGGTATTGTCAATTGGAATTAAATGTATTAACTATTTGAATAAATATACATTATAGAATATTTAAAAAGAAAATTGTGCTCTTACAGGCTTTAATCAAAAATCAGGTTCTGAAGGCAAAATTTTGGTTAATTTGAGAAAAAAATTCAATAGAATATATCAGCTTAATCGTGACCCTAAGGACCCAGGGTCCGAGATTGGAAAGATAGCAGATGACACCAATAATATCCCAAAATATTGGTATCTTTGAATTTTGTAGGAGGGAGTGGTGGGATGGCACATGACAGGTGGTAAAATATGTGTTATTAATTATGAGCAACATATCCGAAGCTCATCCTTTTAGAGCTTTGTGAAGAGTGCGTAGAGCTGAAAAAAAAACGATTTTTTGAGAATATTTGCAGCCTGAGGAATTGTGCTCCTTCACAGCTTCTGCAGATTTAGATAGATAGATATAGACAAGCTCCATTGTGTTTATCTACTAATTTCGTCGATCTCTATCATTTTAATATGGATTTCATATTTTTCGTGTATTTTGAGGATTTTCTCGCCTCCACAGATCCTCCAAATTGACATAAGGGATTAAAAATTTCATCAAAAATCGAGGGGAAATTGCGACCTTAGTAACAGAGCTCTGCAACTCGAACGTCTTTGTTTCGTTTCTTCGGTTATTATTTCAAACAAGTTAGTAACGTTAAAAACACATACCTTCAAAATTTGATGAAATGAAATTCTGAAATCCATATTCCACATACAAAAACTTTTTCAACAGAAACCGTAAATAAATTCAACTATTGTAAATAATTACGTTTATTCTCCAATGTGTCATTACAGTAATATGAATTACACACAACGAATTGATTTGTAGCCATTTCAAAGAAACATCTAATACTTCGATTGAAGCACGGAATGAATGGTTACAGTTTATTACATGTATCTCTTTACCACATTCCAATATAATAGGTCACGATGGCGCCACAGCTACTTTATGTCAAAATCATAAGCTATTTAAGAAGACCAAATTATGTTCGAATTATTCATCAATTTGATGCATACTCTCAGTTAAATTACTAGCACACACGTAGTGCAAACTGAAAGGCTCAAATTTTCACTGAATCTTCGAAATATTTTGTTCGACTTGATTGGCAAACATTTTTTCAAAGATGTTGCACCAATGTATAATGTTAATTTACAGTAGCTATATTAAATATCTGTGTTTGAGTATTAATTTATCAGTAAGCGTGTTCTCTAAATTTATTTACAGACATTTACATGACATCAAATCTGATTGATGAATCTAACATTCATTTTTTACAATGTCCAAAATGGTTTTGCTTAACAACTATTTCTTCAATATATTTTAATTCGATTTTTTTATATACAAATTCCGAACAAAGTTTTATCAACAGGAAAACATACATAGAATTTTCACATTTTAAAGCCGATTCACTTCAAATTACATGTTTTTTTCATAATATTTTTGAAGTGAACCACTAGTTTCAACTAAGAATTAGGTATCTTACGTCTACTGGAATGATAAGAATACACTTTTAAATATTCATCCTGAAAAATCAACGATTACCTAGTGCGGTTCGAGGAAATGAGAGCTTTCCAAAGGGGTAGTAATGAATACTGAGTGAAATGTGTGAAGAGTTAGGAAAACGGCGAAATGCTGTTTTCGCATACAAATTCTGATAGAAAATTCGATACTAGAATATGAAATGAATAGTACTTGCAGTTAGTTTGTGCCATTTTATATCTACGTTTCTCCGAGCGAATGTGAAATAGTGATATTTTGAGAGTAATTAAACAATTAATCAATTTTTCCGTGTAATTTATGAACTACATTAAAACAGTTTCGAATTTAATTGCGCAATTCTAGACTGAAAATAACAAAGTAGGAAATGGGATGAAAGTTTCTGAAAATATTTCAAATCTTATAGTTATAATCAATTCTGTTATACCGCTATATTATTTGCTATTTCATTTGAGAGTTATGTCTTTGACATTGACAGTATGAACGTAAACAACGATTATGTAAAAAGGCGAAGGCGCAGGAAGAGTCTTTCTGAGGAACCTCAGAAATTGAATAGAATGTATGTGTCACAAATATTATGTACTACTATAATTTTTTCTTTCTGTACTCCTTCTCTGTATAAACTTCATCTATGTCAAATCTCACATCACTCTGTGAATATACCAAGTTTTATCTTAACCTATTAATATATATATTGACACCTGCATTATCTGCGTAAAAAGACAAATTTTTGAGAATCTCCGAAACACGTCAACAAATTTATTGATGGAAATGTGTTTTACGTAAAACTGGGCTCCGCCCCTTCAGCTCCCTAACCCCCAAAGCTACGACCCCAAAATTTCCAAATGAGACAAACGGTCGAGTGATATATCATTTGAAAGGGCTGTTTGATCTGCATATTTTGCCGTCCTATTTTTTTAATTCGACCTCACTGTTGCATAATAACACCTATTTCAATGTTCACTAATGAATTTTTACCATTAAACACACCTGCTTATTAACCTACCTTTTTATGACATTTTATATTTTCATTCTGTTTTGTAGTTTTGGAATATCATGAAAAAGTAGGTAAACAAGCAGGCGTATTTAGAGATGAAAATGCACTTGTAAAAATGAAATGGGTGATATTCTGCAACAGTGAGGTCAAATTCAAAAAGTAGGACAAAAATGTACAGATGAAACATCCTCTTAAAACGATGTATCATTCGACCAACTGTCATTCAAAATCTTTCGCGTGGTAGCTCTGGTGATTAGGGAGTTGAAGGGGCGGAGTCTAGTTTTACGTAAAAGACATTCCACCTCAATAAATTTGTTGACGTGTTTCCGCGATTTTCACAAATTTGTCACTTTACGCAGATAACGTGGCTGGCAAGTTTTCAAATGAAAGCCTGGTATACAAGATGAACAATAAATGAGAAGTTGAATTTTATTGGAACTACTTATCGACAAAATTATGAAATGGACAAGTTGTTTCTTCAACAGATTTATGCGAATATTTAATTTTCCCAGATTTATAACATCACTAAAATCGATACAGTTTCGAGGAGTCTATTGGTTTTTTTATAGGGAAAATGTACTAGGTTTTGCTTCATCACAGTGTGTCCAATTTTCGATACTTTTGAATGGTATCTCCGTCATTTTTGAAGATAGAGGGTTGCGGTTTTCGTGACACTGTGCTACTTTTTTGTAAAACTGAAGATGCCGTTAACAGAATTTTAATAGCCCTAGTTTCTAAGATACAGAGCATTTTCGAAATTGTTCCATTTTGGGATCCCCGTCGTATCGCCGTTATACTTCATCTTATCGAAAAGGTAATACAATATTCCTATAGATTTTTTTCCGTAGAATGCAGTAGTGTAGATAATTTTTGTTACATATTTACTATTTTCGAGTTATAAAGCAAACTTATGTTTTTTTAAATGGAATACCCTGTATAGTTATAGACTATAATATTTGTGTTTTTAACCTTTTCAAAAATATAAGATAGTATAAACTTTTTCTCAGAATGGCGCAAATAAATACTATTTTCTAAAATTAAATGCATAATTTAATAGTAGGCCATGCATATTGTTCACGACAAGAAACAAAAATAAATGTCAAACCATTATCATCAGTTTTTGGATCGACTTTTGTTTATAAAGGTGTTTATTGTTGTTCTTTTGCTATTATTATTTAATTGATATTAATCATTGCCTTCGAATAATGCAGAGTATGGAACTATGAAAAATATGATATGCTGGTATGTTTTATACAGAGTTATGAAAATTCTGAAGAAGCTTCGGCATTATATTTCCTAAGGTAAGTTAGCTATAATAGCTATGAAAATCTCTATTATCATTTTAATTCTTTTCTTGTTAGATATCCAGAAAGAAGGCAACCGTTTTTTGAGATATTTGCTCGTTTAAGAGCAAATTTACTTGAGCACGGATCATTTGTTCACCCGTGTGCTAAAATATACAACAAAGAGAACAGGGAAATAAAAGAGATAGATGCTCTGGAATATATAGAAGCAACACCTTTGTCCTTATAGAAAAATTGAGAAGGAAATTAGTGTGCCAAAAACTGACAGCATTGTAGAACTTCGAGAGGCAATTCATTTAGCCTTTCGAAATCTGCGAATGAGAACAAAGGTTCTTTTGAACGCTATTCAAAGAATTACAAAGATGTGCCAATTTTACATCAGAAAAAATGGTCGTCAATTTGGACATCACCTTCAATATTTTTTTTTAATAATGTTATTGATTTGTGTTTGTTATATTGTTACTTTAAGCTACAAAGCTGTTGAAACAAACTTACTGATTACAAAAGATCTATAGGTATTTTTTATGTGAAAGATACCTATATGCAAGGTATCCAATTCGTCAGTAGTATGTAACTTTCACTTGTTCATTGTTGTTGTCCATGGCCTTCTATTGATTTATGCATTTATCTTTAGAAAATTGTCATTTATTTGCGCGTTTCTGAGAAAAAGTTTATACTATCATATATTTTTGAAAAGGTAAAAAAAGAAAAATTTTATAGTCTATAAATATACAGGGTTTTCCATTTAAAAAAACGTAAGTTTGCTCTATAACTCGAAAATAGTGAATATGCGACAAAAATTATCTACAACACTGCATTCTATAAAAAAAAATCTACAAGAATATTATATTACCTTTTCGATAAGATGAAGGATAAAGGTGATACGACGGGGATCCCAAAATGCAACATTTTCAAAAATGCCCTGTATCTTAAAAACTAAAAGGGCTATTAAAATCCTGTTGACGGCATCTTCAGTTTTACGAAAAAGTAGTACAGTGTCACGAAAACCGCAACCCTCTATCTTCAAAAATAACGGAGATACCATTCAAAAGTATCGAAAATTGGACACACTATACTATTTCCTTTCACTTATAATTAATTTTTCATTATATTCATATATTAAATATATTCAAGTTTACTATATTATTAGTTACTAGGGAAACCAAATATTATTTTTCGGAGTAAATCAAAAGTTTTCGTTAAAATATGATGGATGAATCAAATTTTTTTCGAATAACTGATATAAACTGCTGAGATTAACATCAAACAAATATTTGAATCAATTCCTAGCATCCACAATTAACGTGGATCGTCGGGAAATGTCTTATATTTTCCTTTTCGCTTGTTTCGCAGATGTACTAACATCTCGAGATAGAACGTCAAAGTTAAAAATAGCGTCAAACCGTTCCCGTGTGTCTCATGAAAAAGTTGAACGAATGAGTGCCATGAGCACCTGCTGCTATCTAGTTGTATTTATACGTCGCAATATAAGGACATTTCTAACAATATACTCATCTTGTCACTAGAAGTTCAAGCTTGAGAAGCGATTAATTTGAAAGGTACATTCTTCTTCATAAATTCGACTAAATCTGTACAACGGAAATGAGAAGAGGTGGATTGAAATTCATGTGATATAAAATCGAATAAATATGTCGGCTAAGGCTTTTGCCAAATCCATACAATTTAGTCAAACGAGCAGTTATTTTTGGAGTTTATTCCTTAAGGAACGATTTTCTTATTTAGCCCGCGGTATAAAAATTGTATGAGTAAAAATTAACGTTAACTAAAAGTGAAATGTTACGTTCCTTTGCGCAACGTACTATGCGCACCTTTCACTTCGAGCAACAGTTGATGCATAGGTATTTATATCTAGTGATGATATCATGAAAACTGGTGTATTCTATTGTTATTATTACTAGGTATTAATTGAATTAACGAACAGCTGTCTGTTATTTAATGAATGTATGTACTTATGTATGTTTGATTAATTGCATATATCTTTTATATTATATATTATGTCATTATAATTATTGTTGGAGTTTACACCGCATATATTAGAGTATACCGGCAACAGTTGATGCATAGGTATTTATATCTAGTGATACTTATATTTGTGCACAATAAACCAAATTATTAAGTGACTGAAGTCAACAAAATATTGGGAGATATAAAAAAACCGATCTGAATGACAATGAATAACGAAGAAGAAGAATCTGAAAAACTGGTAGATTCTATTGTTATTATTACTAGGTATTAATTGAATTAACGAACAGCTGTATGTTATTTAATGAATGTATGTACTTATGTATGTTTGATTAATTTCATATATCTCTTATATTATATATTATGTCATTATAATTATTGTTGGAGTTTACGCCGCATATATTAGAGTATACCGGCAACAGTTGATGCATAGGTATTTATATCTAGTGATACAAATATTTGTGCACAATAAACAAAATTATTAAGTGACTGAAGTCAATAAAATATTGAGAGATATAAAAAAACCGATCTGAATGACAATGAATAACGAAGAAGAAGAATCTGAAAAACTGCTGGATTCTATTGTTATTATTACTAGGTATTAATTGAATTAACGAACAGCTGTCTGTTATTTAATGAATGTATGTACTTATGTATGTTTGATTAATTGCATATATCTTTTATATTATATATTATGTCATTATAATTATTGTTGGAGTTTACGCCGCATATATTAGAGTATACCGGCAACAGTTGATGCATAGGTATTTATATCTAGTGATACAAATATTTGTGCACAATAAACAAAATTATTAAGTGACTGAAGTCAATAAAATATTGAGAGATATAAAAAAACCGATCTGAATGACAATGAATAACGAAGAAGAAGAATCTGAAAAACTGCTGGATTCTATTGTTATTATTACTAGGTATTAATTGAATTAACGAACAGCTGTCTGTTATTTAATGAATGTATGTACTTATGTATGTTTGATTAATTGCATATATCTTTTATATTATATATTATGTCATTATAATTATTGTTGGAGTTTACGCCGCATATATTAGAGTATACCGGCAACAGTTGATGCATAGGTATTTATATCTAGTGATACAAATATTTGTGCACAATAAACAAAATTATTAAGTGACTGAAGTCAATAAAATATTGAGAGATATAAAAAAACCGATCTGAATGACAATGAATAACGAAGAAGAAGAATCTGAAAAACTGCTGGATTCTATTGTTCTTATAACTAGGTATTAATTGAATTAACGAACAGCTGTCTGTTATTTAATGAATGTATGTACTTATGTATGTTTGATTAATTGCATATATCTTTTATATTATATATTATGTCATTATAATTATTGTTGGAGTTTACACCGCATATATTAGAGTATACCGGCAACAGTTGATGCATAGGTATTTATATCTAGTGATACTTATATTTGTGCACAATAAACAAAATTATTGAGTGACTGAAGTCAATAAAATATTGGGAGATATAAAAAAACCGATCTGAATGACAATGAATAACGAAGAAGAAGAATCTGAAAAACTGGTAGATTCTATTGTTATTATTACTAGGTATTAATTGAATTAACGAACAGCTGTCTGTTATTTAATGAATGTATGTACTTATGTATGTTTGATTAATTGCATATATCTTTTATATTATATATTATGTCATTATAATTATTGTTGGAGTTTACGCCGCATATATTAGAGTATACCGGCAACAGTTGATGCATAGGTATTTATATCTAGTGATACAAATATTTGTGCACAATAAACAAAATTATTAAGTGACTGAAGTCAATAAAATATTGAGAGATATAAAAAAACCGATCTGAATGACAATGAATAACGAAGAAGAAGAATCTGAAAAACTGCTGGATTCTATTGTTATTATTACTAGGTATTAATTGAATTAACGAACAGCTGTCTGTTATTTAATGAATGTATGTACTTATGTATGTTTGATTAATTGCATATATCTTTTATATTATATATTATGTCATTATAATTATTGTTGGAGTTTACGCCGCATATATTAGAGTATACCGGCAACAGTTGATGCATAGGTATTTATATCTAGTGATACAAATATTTGTGCACAATAAACAAAATTATTAAGTGACTGAAGTCAATAAAATATTGAGAGATATAAAAAAACCGATCTGAATGACAATGAATAACGAAGAAGAAGAATCTGAAAAACTGCTGGATTCTATTGTTATTATTACTAGGTATAAATTGAATTCACGAACAGCTGTCTGTTATTTAATGAATGTATGTACTTATGTATGTTTGATTAATTGCATATATCTTTTATATTATATATTATGTCATTATAATTATTGTTGGAGTTTACACCGCATATATTAGAGTATACCGGCAACAGTTGATGCATAGGTATTTATATCTAGTGATACTTATATTTGTGCACAATAAACAAAATTATTGAGTGACTGAAGTCAATAAAATATTGGGAGATATAAAAAAACCGATCTGAATGACAATGAATAACGAAGAAGAAGAATCTGAAACACTGGTAGATTCTATTGTTATTATTACTAGGTATTAATTGAATTAACGAACAGCTGTCTGTTATTTAATGAATGTATGTACTTATGTATGTTTGATTAATTGCATATATCTTTTATATTATATATTATGTCATTATAATTATTGTTGGAGTTTACGCCGCATATATTAGGGTATACCGGCAACAGTTGATGCGTGTAGGTATAGGAATATATGATACAACACATACAACAACAACAACCTAACCGTCAATTTGTGTTTCGATTTAAGGGTGTAGTTCTTTTTATTTATATAGTGATTGAAATTAATGAAATATTGAAATATCTAAGAAAACTGACGCATGATTGGAGTAAACTCTAGTCGTGCGTCGGAGCCGACACAAACAATTTTTTTTTTCATGAGATTTTCTCACCCGATCTTCATACGAAAATTTTTAACATTCAATTGGTCTGATCAATGAGGCTCATGGAAACAAAACACAAATGGTTTTTTTTGAATTGCCATATATCTCATTCAGTTATTGAATTTGATTTCGTCGGAAAAAATGAATTAAATAATCGTATCAGGAGAATTCTCCAAAATGCCAGGTATTTTTTTGGCATTGAATATATATTTGTGGTGAAATTTGAGCTAGTTTATTCATATCCATTGAGAAATTGATCAAGTAAAACGAAATTTGTTCTCGTGAATATCACTATTTCACAATCTTCTTCTGTCATTTCTGAGCATTTTTCCCTACGAAATATGTAATGAATATTTCCTACGAACCACACTGATGTAATTTCCCCTTTCAAAAACCAGTTGATTGTGGAATATTCGATTGAACGTGAGAAACTTCGTGAGAAAATCTAGAAAACGGGTGCAATTTCCTCCCATACGGGAGAATACGACTTCCTCCATTTCTTTGATATAAAATGTCAGACACTGCATACTGCGATCAATTGAAGATGGCTCTTGTATTCTATAATTAAACTTTTCACGAACTTGTGACTAACATGAATAATTTTAGGTAATTATATTACCACGTGTATATTTTATACATTTATTCCATATAAACTAAAAATAACAGTTAACATACATCTGGTCGAAGTGTTTCGAATATGTCATTTTAATAGCTAACGCTTTGTACTACATTAACATACATTTGGTACGAAGATTTTCGAGAACGAAACAGCAGCTTACAATTATATGACAAACAATTTAAACAATTACCAACAACGAAGATAAATAAAAAACAAACAACTGTATATTCTGGTGAATATTTTTATCAAGTATTATTATGTCTCTTACTTGAATGATTTCGAAAATGTTTCCAACATTTTCCGCTTTAATTTGCGTCTATATATATATACATGTATATATATATATATATATATATATATATATATATATATATATATATATATATATATATATATATATATATAGGCTTGCCATATTTTTGGTGAGTGAAGAAACAGGGACACAGCAAATGGTGAGTTCTAAGCCTTTCTTCAACCTTCGCAAGTGACGGAAGGGGGGAATCTGGAACCCTAAATTGTTAGTTCTACAAAGTGTTATAAAATAAAACTCAATATACTTCATGAAATTGTTTAATTGAACATTCACTAAGTACTATTATTTTTTGTAAAACGATAACTTTTTCTTCAACTACGAAAACAATTATGAAAAAATCTTTTCGTCAAATTAAAAAACAATTGATTAATAAGTTGACAATGGTATTCTTTGATTTCAAAATAAAGCGCTCACGTCTCTCTGCCCGATAAAGTGATAGTGTACACTTCTCCACTAGGTAGCGCTCACCCTTCTCATAGGCCTGTTGTTATAATTAAACTACTTGCAGCCATTATTCATTACTTTTTACATCTTATAGCCATTTTCCGGGACGGGATAAAACCAGGCGGGACACTGGAACAAGAGAAAAATACCGGGACTGTCCCGCAAATCGGGACGTATGGCAAGCCTATATATATATATATATATATATATAATATATATATATATATATATATATATATATACTATATATATATATATATATATATATATATATATATATATATATATATATATATATATATATAATATATATATATATATATATATATATATATATATATATATATATATATATATATATATATATATATATATATATTATATATATATATATATATATATATATATATATATATATATATATATATATATATATATATATATATATATATATATATATATATATATATATATATATATATATATATATATGCAAACGAGTTGGGGTTATAACTTCTCTTCGAATTTTGTGGCTTAATTTTTGATTTTTCCTTTGTCCGTATTTCTTGAATATAATGTAATAGATTGAACAGTGATAAGTACCTACCTAACAAGTATTAATTATTAAAATTCCACATTCTTTTACGTGACGATCATATCTATCCGATGAAGACTTAATGATCTGCATTAATTTGTACGTTGAAAGCTGTAGCTAAAGCATTCAACATAATCTCAGATATAAAAATAATATATTTTGGGTCTGAGTAGCCATATGTTTCCGAAACGAAATAGAACTTAATTTTCAACTCAAAACTCAAGATAATCTATGCGATAGTAACAGACGAACAATATATCAACTGAATTTGACGGATTAGTTATCCAGTTATGCTAAGTGTCCACTTGTGACAAAATAGTCTGAATAGCAGTCTCGAGACTAGACTCACAAATGAATAAAGGCCTGAGAGCAGTCTCGGAGACAAGCACGAGCAACAATGCAACTGTCACAAGTGGACATGTTCATTCCTGTTCTCGTGACTTAGTCTCTAGTCTTGCGTCATTGTTGGAAAATTTTTACCACAATTGAGACGTGGTTTCATTCTTCAAATCAATTCTTATTTTTATTTCGCAGTAAATATAATCGGTAAATAGTTTTCAAAATGGAGGAAAGAATGTTGACTAGATGAAGAATAAGTGGACTTAAGATGAAGTGTTAGAGCTAATCGATCTTTATGAGAAACAGCTCCTCCAAAATGAGTGGAAAATACGAGCTCAAAATTTTATACGCAATTATGAAAGCTAGGACCTGATACGAATCCATTTGGAAAGAAAAGATAAAAATGAATTGTGATCAAATTGACTGCGAGTTGACTATCAAGGTGACATGAAATGTTCTTGGTCACGAGACAGCAGTGACTATCGAATCTCACGAAACTGTCTCGAGGTTGAGGTTAATTTCTCGAGACTTTCTCTCAAGTGGACACTTAGCATTATATTGTTACTGATCACAACCTCATCACAAATATTAAAACACTTCAATTTATTAGCATCACTCGATCATAAACGACATATGCGATACCCTTCGGATTAGATATTATTTACAAATAACCAGTTTTAACGTCTAATTTACTGAGATTAAAAATCAACATTGATTGTATATACAACAAATATTTCCTCCAATACTGAATTATAACCTGCGTCCTTCCTTGCAGATTTAGCAATGTTCTGTACTTACCACGGCCGCTGGTAGCTACCTGCTATTCGAGGATGAAAAAGAGAAGCTCGTTGTACTGGAACCACCCAAGTACCATGACGAGCACAAGTACGACAAAATCATAAGAATCAGGATGTTGAGTGAACTATTGGATAGTCCGGCTGAACCAGTCTGCATAGCGGCTGGCCGTTCTCCTGAAACAGAAGGAATACTTCAGATCATCCTCATTTAAACTACTTCACATTTTCAATGAAGCAGTATTATATAGATTTAATCTGTTTTTCCACCTTCAGCTTATGTTTCTTGTTAAATATGAGTGATATGTAAAATGTGATAAAATAAATGGTATTAAATAAACAAAATAGAACAATATTAGTTTTATCGAAATGTATCAAATAATGTGAGGTGATTGCAATATCCATTGAATTGTAAAGAATATACTTCTATTTGAGACTGGTAAATGAGAGTCAAATATACAATATCTACATCTGGGTTGGAATTTTCTAGGTTTTATGTAGGTTGTTTTCAATAAAACAGGCCGTATAGGCGGATATTCTGAATTTGATGATCAATATCATCAAATTCAGAATATACGCCTATACGCCCTAAAGGATATACTAGAGTCCAAATACGTGACTAGGAGAACGAAAATCAAAAAGTACCAGAATATGATATGACCTGTGGTAATGTACGGCTGTGAAACCTGGTGCGAAATGAGGAACTCATTCGAAGATTCGAGAGAAAGGTGCTGAGGAAAATTTTTGGACCCACTAAAAACCAGGATACGCAGAGCTACCGAATCAAAACAAATGCAGAACTAAAACAAATATACAATCAGCCAGAAATTATTGACCTCATAAAGACACAAAGGTGGAGATGAGCAGGCCACGTACGAAGACAGCCAGAGGATAGAATGGCCCGCTTAATATGGGACAGAGCACCAGAAGGAAGACGACCACTTGGAAGACCGAGATTAAGGTGGCGTGATAATATAACATCGGACCTCCGGAAAATAGATATCGGGAATGGTCTGGAAGTTATGGCAGATAGAGACAGATGGAGGCAAATTGTTGCCTCAGCCAAGGTCCATCAGGGGCTGTAGTGCTACGGAGAAGAAGAAGAAGAAATTCAGAAATATGCACAATGAATTTTCTAACGGAAGAATTATTCTGAATCAACCGACTGTGGCCTAAACGATTGAGAGACAGTCTATTGTACAGAAGGTACCTGCTTCGAATCCAAGAAAAGATATGAATGTTGAAAATGTCCATGTGTTTCAGTTGTTATCATTCAATTATATTAGTTCGATAGTGTGCACAGTTGATGACATATAATGTTGAAATACAAGCGAAATACTCGCTTGTATTTTACCATCCCATTGAAAAATTTTTTGTTTCTATTCAATCATTTATATTCAAATTATAATTATGACAAACTGCTTTCTACCGTTTCTGAAGATTGTTTATTTGTTAGTTTGAGATTTTTTATTGACTTGGATTATACACTTCATCTACATATTTCTAATAGTTCTACACTTTTCGAATACATTTTTGAAGTATTGTTTTTGTTTAAACGTAGACTTATCTTTTTTATAGTCATTTGAGAAAATGTAAACAGCGCCAAATTATTATTCTCTTTCTTTTATTATTTATTGAGAACATAATTTTTTCATTATAAAGATTTACAAATTCATCAACACAAATGAATACTAAGGAACCATAAAGTAAACAAACTCTTATGCAAACGTATTCTAATAATCAGTTAGTGTGAAAATTCGATAGTCATTTTCATCAACATATCTAAAATATTATTTCTAATGGTAAAAAAATTCGTGCAAGGAAAAACTACGGAACTTCCGTTTAGGTAAAGATATAGAGTAGGCATCAAACAGTTTAAATAATGTGTGAAGATCGTTTCTGCTGATTGAACAGAAATCACATTATATTACCCAGCTTTTTATCCCCCACGAATCGCTAACGATGATTGAAACTGTGCGAGATGGGGAATCTAGGTATCAATCACTTGCTAATTATTGAGCATCTGATGGTGTTCGAATCGAATCACGTTCGTTAAACTGTGTACACAGTGATTTCCGATGTCAGAAATTCACTCTTAACTGTCAGGATTTCACAGTAAGTTTCAATACTTCCAGTCCACAAACCATGAGAAGGTTTGAGGTTATGCTGTTCCTTCGACTGGTCATGTAGAATGATTGTACGGCTTAATAAGCAGTCGAATAACTGCATAAATTCAAGCAGTAGAATGCACATAGTCTAGCAATGAATTGAAGATTATTCATTAATGAAGATCGCTTATACCTTGCTCCATTTTTCTAGGGAGTTTTTGTATTACTTCTTGCGTTTTTAAAGAACTTGAGTGACATACCTAAAGTATTACTTTTCATAACGGAGTAGTACTTGGATCAACTGAATGAACTGAATTATTAGTTTAGAATTTATCAGTTCAGTTTATGGCATGATATCTCGCACGTACATGGGTTATATCAATGCTCGGAGAATGGGAAATCTTCTAGATTAACTAGAAGGGATAAATTCGACTTGGAGTTTTCGATGATATGTCTGATGAGCAAGGTTACAGGCTATTATTTTTCATATCTTTTAACGCGATTGATCTTCTCAATCTGCGGAAATGATAATAATTGAAAACGAAATAGAATGCACTCGTGGAAAATTGTATTAACTTCAGTATTAGAATCTTCAATTACACTATAGTTATATTCACGTTAAATAATTTCTGTAGACATCTACTAAAGCTTCTTGTGTTCGCACTCAACGAATTAACGAATTTCGTTTCGACCACTGAAGTATTCCTTTCCAAGGTTTTCATCTGAAATTATTTAGTCTAGGGAATACCAACGATTTGACTAAAATTATTCATTCAACAAATTGAATTACTGAATCCTGCGTTATCCTTTCTTTGTCTGCTGACAAAACAGCACCGTATCTAAGTTATTTCATATTAGATATTGCGGTTTCTTAATGATTTCTAACTACAAGAGTACGCCTCTGTTGATGTAAGCAAACGTAGCATTGAGATTCTGGCGTCTTGAGTATTGCAAGGGACAAAGCCCTTGAGGGAAATTGGAGGCAAGAAATGATCGCAATCGCCGTTTTACAGTTTATTGATGTTGAAATTTCCAACTATCAAATGAATGATTCAGTGAGGCAACTTTTTTCATTCTCAAGCTCTTACGCAAATATCGGGAAATTCGATTCGAGAGTTTCAAAACTTAACTATTTTGAAAATAAAGAATATAAAAAATAAATTGGAATTAGTTTCTGTCTAGATAATGATTGAACCAAACAAATTTCTATATAACCAGACTGCGAGTATCACTAGAAGTTAATGTTATTTGAAACATCTATGAAATAATGCGTTCAGTTTCTTACCTATTTCGAAAACTTCGATGAATGTGAAATGAACTTAATTTGAAGGTAATTAAATAATAGATTTTCTCTCTTAGTCTATAATGAATTTGAATGTTCATGTGATTGTATCTGCACTAGTTAGGACTTAAAAAATTGACAAAAAATTTTCCGGTTACGTAATATTATTCCATATATAAAAACGTACTCGTATTCACGTTCAGCAGATTATATTATGTATAACGTCTGTCCCAGAGAGGCATCTGTGTTGGAAGATGAGAAGCTTGAACTATAAAATTCGTAAAATAAATTTTATTTCATAAAAATTATCACATCAAATCAATGCATATTTAATAACCAGAGATTTCTCTGAATTAAGTTCATTTTTGTACACTTATACTACTCCACTCATGACATACTGTTTTCTTTCTTATATCAGGTCGTTTTGCTCGAATCGCGATTCAATATTGATTCAATAATAGTCAAAGACACGTCTTCGCCTGAATTTGCTGCAAGTCGGCTGAGACCTCATGATTGAAAATTACCCAAAGCCTTGGAGGTTTCAACAAATATATACCGGATCATTTATGAAGACGAAGAATAATATCATAGTTTACTTATCATCTGATATTCAGCTTGAACCTCCTTAATGAGCTGAACATTCATTATAGAAAGTAGGAGGAACTTAAAAGGAATTCATTAATGAACGAAAACTAAATTTGAATTAACTACGTTTTTTATCACAAAAATACTTTGAAAAATATAACACTGCGATTGCAATTTCGGTCACTAGACCATCATCGGGCAGATTGAGTTAAGAATTGAATACATAATTATAGATTTGCGTTTACGGATGGGAAAGAATTATTTCAGGAACCTTAATACACAAGAGGAACATATTTCAAGAAGGGCTAATCGAGTGGATTTCCCAAATTGATACAATAAAATGTTCTTAGAAAAATCATTATTGTTTGAAAACACTAAATATAGGAGAATATATCAAATCAATCTGTTCGTTCAGCAAGATATCTTTTGCATTATGATTGAGTTTAAGGATTTCCAATGATTCTAAGTAAGTTAGTTTGGTTCCTTTCGGTAATTTTTGCATAATTTTAAAGTTATCTATTTGTGGAAACGGGTGGTGATTTTCACGGCAATGATTTGAAAACGTTGAATCCGTTTTATTTTTCAAGAAAGATTGTTGGTGTTCTTCAAATCTTGTCTTGAACGATCGACCAGTCTGACCTATATACACTCTTTTACATACAGGAAAAATCAACCCATAAACTCCTGAACTTTCAAATTTTGAAATGATATCTTTGGCATTGAATAAAAATCCTGAGAGTTTTGTCTTAGGTTTGAAAGCAATTTTAATGTTACATTTTTTTTTTTTGAAATACCGTTTATTCAAACAACATTAATTACAATACATGTACTAATGTAAAATTTCTCAAATCAGTGCTTTTAGGCACTGGCCTCGAGAATAACAAAATCTACGATAAATACAGTGATATACAATATAGTCAATTAACATTTATATAAACATTTAATTTTCTAACAAAACTCTTATAATTATTTGAATCTTTTATAAATTTTTGTAAATTATTAAATGTTTTAATTGCATCTATAATTGGATTGTTTAAACCGATATTAGTCCTTGTATATGCTTGATGGATGTTATTATGGGATCTTGTTTGGTAATCATGCAAATCAAAGCAAAATTCAATATTTATGTTACATTTTTGATGGTTATTAATTATTTTATAAACAAGTTTGCACTGCTCTTTATCTAGAATTTCCTTTAACCGACTTAAATTTCAGTTCTGAATATATTATGTTAGTGCTAGTGAGCCAATCATACTTGAACAATATTTTAAGTATTTTTATTTTTGTAATTTCTGTGCTTTATCAAAATTAAACTTCACCACACATACCCCACACAGGCAAGAGATACCTAAAATGTGCTAAAAAAAATGCATTATAGACCTGAAATTTACTTTCATAGACAAATTATCTCTACTTTTATATAAAGCGGGTAACATTGAAACTATTTTTTCAGACATTTTAGTAATGTGTGATGACCAGTTCAAATTTTCATCTACAATTAATCCTTAAATATTTCATACACAATACTTTCTCTACAGGAACACCGTTTTATGCTAATATGTAGTTCATTAATTATTTTATTTTTTCTTCTGCTTAAATACAATATATTTGGTCTTATCAATATTAATTTTCAATTTATTTGAATGCAACCATTTGAGATAAGCATCAAGATCATTATTCACTTGTTTATTGAGGGTGATTTCATCTGATCCGGCGTATAGCAAAAACAGTATCATCTGCAAAGGTGAAGTATCTGGCCTCCAGATTGGCAAGCTTAAGATTGAGTACATATAGGGAGTACAAACAGTGGTCCAAGAACCGACCCCTGTGGCACCCGTAAGCACTAGACAACCACGCACTACTAGTATCCAGAAACTTTACATATAGATATCTTTGAAGTAAATATGTTTTGATCAAGCTGTGCATAATACCCCCAAATCCCATTCTCAATAATTTACTTAACAAAATATCTATGCTTACCACGTCAAAAGCTTTTTTCAAGTCGACGAACACTGCTATTACAACTTCTTTCCTATCTAACGCTCTTGAGACATAGTCTATGAAATCAACAGCAGCACCAAGTGTGCTACTATTTTTTATAAAACCATACTGAAATTTATCGGTCAATTTGTGGATATCTATGAAAGATAACATTATTTTTTTTATTAATTTTTCTAGGATTTTAGAGAATACACTCAATACCGCAATAGGTCTGTAATTGTTCATGAATTTTTTATCCCCCGATATCCCATACGATTTAGGTATGACATTAGCAACTTTTTCTGTTAGAGGACCAAAATATGTTAAAGATGTGATTTTTTCCGATTTTTCTACTTTTAATTGAGGATATATGCTGTTGTACGCTAGTTGACTAACGGATTCAACGTTTTCAACTCATTGCCGTGAAAACCAACACCCATTTCCACAAATAGATAATTTTCAAATTATGCACAAATTACCGAATGAAACCAAACTTACTTACTTAGAATCATTAGAAAATTTTTAAACTAAATCATAATGCAAAAGATATCTTGCTGAACGACCAGACTGACTTGATATATTCTCCTATATTTAGTGTATTCAAACAATAACGATTTCTCTAAGAACATTTTATTGTACCAATTTGGGAAATCCACTTCTATTAGCCCTTCTTGAAATATGTTCCTCTTGTGTATTTAGGTTCCTGCAATAATTCTTTCCCACCCGTAAGCGCAAATCTATAATTATTTTGTATTCAGTTCTTAACTCAATCTGCCCGATGATGGTCTAGTGACCGAAATTGCAATCGCAGTGTTATATTTTTCAAAGTATTTTTGTGATAATAAACGTAGTGAATTCAAATTTAGTTTTTGTTCATCATGTTAAATTATCACGTAGTAACGACGGATTCCATCAACTATTTAATCCATCAATACTTTCCAAACCGAGGTAACCGAAGTGAATATGTTTATTTTGATCTACATTAAACATAACATTTTGATAAGTTTGATTCAGAAAACTGATTACGGGATACAGTTTTTGACAGTCCATACTCTACCAATGAAAAGTGTAGTCAAGTAAAACACATTTTGTATCCAAAGAGGTAGTCAAATGATTTAGTCCCAACAAAATGCTCTGTAGCGTTAAAATAAATGTTAATCTTTCACCTCGCATAACCCAAAGAAGTTTTTCTACTACTAATAGTGAAAAAGAATATGCTTTCTATCTTAATGGAATACATTTATTGTGAATAACTACAGTACTATAATTCATGTTACTGAAAAAGTTAAAATATTGTAATAATTATTCTTGTCCTAGTATTAACAGAAATATTTTCAATATTGATACCGACGAATAAAAGTATTAACACACGGTAGTTGGCTTCATTTTTATTCTAGCACCTATGGTTTATATATTCGAAGTAAATCATACGGTAACTTTTCAACCATCTTCTCAAGAAGCAATTTTTCAAGTGGCTTCTCAGATGCTGATCTTAATTTATAGATATTATTGAAAGAAATACTAAAAATAATCAATTATTATATATATTTATATATATATATATATTATATATATATATATATATAATATATATATATATATATATATATATATATATATTATATATATTATATATTATATATATATATATATATATATATATATATATATGTATATATTATATATATATATATATATATATATATATATATATATATATATATATATATATAATCTCTTGAAAATTATTAGCAATAACAGGCTTGTTGAATCTTAAAAAACTCGATTTTATTAAAAAGTTGACGTTTCGCCATGACATTCGTGGCTTTATCAAAACTTTTGAAAAAATTGAAATTTCTTTGACATTTATTGATTTGAAAAAATTTGAATAGAAACAGACTACTGTTTCACTAAAATTTTTCGGCTGTGGCCGTTCTTTGTTATTTATTACGTGCTATTCAGTCCAATATTAACATTCAAATCTGTTATTATTAGATAGTAAGGGAAACCACAGAAACCTTTACCCACCTAATGTTCGAAATAGGTTCAAATTATTTTGATTTTGAAGAGTCAAAGAAAAGGGTACTATTTTTCTTTTTTTCAAAAATTTCTTATTGCGGCTGTGGCCGTCTTCAAAAATCTCATGTTGTTTATAGTATACCCTGTAATAATTGTAATAAATCATATATAGGACAAACTTTTCAAAATTTAGAAGAAAGATTAAAAAAAAGCACACAAATATACCAGAACACAAACCACAGCACTAATAAAACATAAAAACAATGAGAATCATACTTTCAACTTTAATAGCACAAAAATTTTAGAAATAGAAAAAGATCAAAAACGCAGAGAAATTTTAGAAATGTTACATATTCAAAAAAATTTAAATAAAGTCGTAAATGATAGAACAGATATCAAACATTTGAGTTCAATATACGCAGATTTAATTCTTTAATTTTTCTAAGAAACAACATAAATCAAAACAAAATAATTCAACAAACAACAAACTCTAACCATAACAACTCATCTTCTTAGACAAAATCTAAACATCTAGAATTTTCAATTTTTCTAAAAAGAAAGTATAGTTTAGAACATGTGATCTCCAAAATTACAAGTAATGTCTTTTTAAAGACAACAATCAAATATTTTAAACCTATTTTGTACATTACGTGGGTGAAGGTTTCTAGGGTTCCCTTCCCATCTAATATCAACAGACCTGTCTGTTGATATTGGACTAAATAGCACGTAATTAATAACTGAAGACGGCCACAGCAGCAATCAGATAAATAGTACCCTATTCTTTGACTCTTCAAAATCAAAATAATTTGAACCTATTTCGAACATTACGTGAGTAAAGGTTTCTGTGGTTTCCCTTACCATCTAATAATAACAGATTTGAATGTTAATATTGGACTGAATAGCACGTAATAAATAACAAAGAACGGCCACAGCCGAAAAATTTTAGTGAAACAGTAGTCTGTTTCTATTCAAATTTTTTCAAATCAATAAATGTCAAAGAAATTTCAATTTTTTCAAAAGTTTTGATGAGGCTACGAATGTCGTGGCGAAACGTCAACTTTTTAATAAAATCAAGTTTTTTAAGATTCAACAAGCCTGTTATTGCTAATAATTTTCAAGAGATTAGAAATAGTTCACAGGCAACAACAATTCGAATAAATAAATATATATATATATATATATATATATATATATATATATATATATATATATATATATATATATATATATATATATATATATATATATATATATATATATATATATATATATATATATATATAGATATACCTATCACAGCTACCATATTTAATTTTGTTCTCTCCTGATTTATTATGTTATTTATATGTATTTCCTGAGTTATTTCCGGTATTGTAAGCAATGTGGATATGGTATAAAGTTTGCACCTAGTTCCAACGGATATCGATAAAACATATGATTTCAGAATAACAGTGTGTTTTTCCCCACGAAGAATAAAATAATTATAGCGTTTTTTAGATAGGCATTACGACATGCACATGCGCCGAGGGGTTTTATCATTTGGGGATTTTGTAATTTGTTTTAAAGGCTCCTGTACCAGTTCGAATTTAAGACTGTTTTGGAGTCTGTGATAAATAAATAAATTATTTTTATTATTATTAGTGCTACGCAGTAGGGTGTCCGGATTTTATATTTAACGTTATTTACATAGAACTTTTGGTCTTTTAATCTCAGATTATACACACAGACTAATAAGTCTAGTCTGTTACTGAATACTTCGTTTAGCAAAAAAAAAACAAGTTTCAGTATTAATCGCCTTGTCTTATTTGAAGGTTCACTCAAAGTATGTAGATTGTATCAAACATCCATAGTAAATTAAAGTTGTTAAAAGAATATTTATTTTCCATGTAAATAATGGCGTAATTAAGTATAAGATGAAAATCAATGAGACGTTCATTTGAAATTGTTAGAAAATCTAAACTTATTAGATAACATTTCCGCTTTATCGACTACACAAAATATTTGAGGAAAATTAGAATCAATGAAAGATTGATACGGTAAGTGAGTGTACTTCGAAAAAAACCGAACAAAAAGTGGTTGTAGTCTCATCGAGAACACAAAGCGTACCAGTGGTACATTTTTATAAACGCAAAATAAATGGAACCGTATAGATGTCAAATATGTTGAATAAATTCTTTTGTTGTGTAGCCAGCTTTATAACAAGCTGAACTAATTTCCTCTGGGGCTGTATTCTCTTTTAGAGTTTTGCTGATATTCGAGTAATTTTTTCCATATCCAGTTATCCACTTTGCTTCGTATTTGGAATACAGAATGAATTCAATATTGACACGAGCATCGATATCATTCGAATTTATTTCGTTTGTGATATTTTCACGAGAACAAACAAATTTTTGCAGGAGAAGATTTGTTCGATGCATTTCATCGGCGTAGAAATATTTCATTGATATATTTCTATATGAATTGTATACACTTTCCTTGATTACTTCTAGAGAGTAAAAAATGTGAGTAAAAACAACTTTTCCATTATGAAGTATTACTATTAATAATAATAGGAATCAACGTTTCAACTTTATTAGAAAACTGATATCGGTACAACATTATATAGTGCGCATTTGTTCAGTTATGTTGATCTCATTTAGCGAAAGTGTATTTTATTTATTTATGGGGTTACAGAGTAGCACTTTGAATATATTGATAATTGAAGGGTTGCATATTTACCAGACAAAAATGTTTTTTCAAAATATGGGTTTTTTATGCTTAAGGGTTCATACAAAATGATTCGATTACGGTCATTGTGCGTCGAGTTTAGCCCTCGCACCCTTTGTAACACTTACAATAGCTTATTGTTACAACCTGCGAAGCATAAGTTTTTGATGGGGTTCCATTGAATTTACTCATTGGGTACATAGTTAATGTGACTCGTCATACTGATATAATTAAACAATCGTTTTCAAAGGACAACCTTGACGCTTGGAGGAGACAAAATTGCCTCAAACATGTCGTAACGTAAAAGGACCTAATCTCGCGTTGGTATTTTCTTTGTTATCTCTATCCCATTTAGCTTTGTGAAATTGGATGCATCTGTTTCGGGTCTAGTTGATCTTGACAAGGCAGGGAAGAGCTTTGACTTTTCAAGTCATTCTTTGAAGTTTGCAATCGAAAATAAACATTCCAGAGATTGTTCTAATAACAGTGCATATGGTGAGATGAGCTTCACAATGCCGATTGATTACAAGATAATCCCTGATATTTTACGCCACAGTAATTTACTCTGACTTTGTATATGTTTACGAATGTCTAAACAAACCCGAACTGAATTTTTCATTAGGTATTTATAGAGTTTGCGAAATTTTTCCATTCTACCTCGGCGTTCTTCATCTTACTATAAATGAATTTTATGGAATATCAATATCGAGTGAATGAAAATTTTCCGAAAAATATTCTAGAGTATATGGATATTGATTGCACTAGCTAATATGCCTTTATAGACGACTCTTCAATTTTGCTAAGATGTAGGTACCTACAACATCGAACTGCATTCCATACTTGAATATTGCGATATCATATCATATTTTATTGAGGAACATAATTATATTAAAAATAATCTATGTACGATATTATAAAATATATTTGATCTACCGATGTTACAGAGAAAACCAGTTTTCATCGAGAACGTTCTTCGCGGAAATAATATCAGTTCCCTTTGAATAAAATATATCTTTGTAGAAACTTGAAAGAGCTTGAAGAAAAGGAATTTCGACTCTGACATACAAAAATATTTATCTATTTACTTTCCTTCTATCAGCAATAACAGGCCATTTGAATTAGAAAACCTACTTTAATAAATAGTTAATGATACGTCAAGAACTTCGTGACTTTCTCAAAAGTTTTGAGAAAGTCACAAATTTTGTAACGAAATGTTACCTGTTTACTAAAGTTCTCTTTCTAACTTAAATGGCCTTTTATTGCTAAGAGAAGTAAATGAGAATGTGCATATATATTACTTTATGTAGAGTACTACTTGCCCGGCCACTCTGTTATATATATATATATATATATATATATATATATATATATATATATATATATATATAATATATATACATACATATATATATATATATATATATATTATATATATATATATATATATATATAATATATATTATATATAATATATATATATAGATATATCAGTGGCGGCTCGTGAGGTGTTGGTTTGAGGAGGCTACAAGAGGTGTTAAAAAATACACCATAGGCGTAGGCATAGGATTTCAAGGTCAACCGCCTTATAATTTAAAGAAAATCAAAGTAAAACAAGCACCCAAAGCTATTAATTTGTTTTCACTTTCGAGTGTCTACCTTGAGACCTACAAGTCCTATTTACAATATTCACAAAAACTCTTCTCAGCCAATTAGTCAATTCATCTATTCATCAAATTTTTTCTTTCACAAAATAGGTACCTACCTACCTACTTAACGAATTTTTTAACAGCTGGTGAGAGCAAATAAAAAGTTATTATACATTTTTGAAGATTAGCGGGATTCTGCGGATCTTTAACGTTAGCAAAATGATCTATAATATCCTCATAAAATTTTTTGTCTTTCGCCAAAAGTTTTACCAATTCCTTTTCAATAAACAACAAACTAATATGTTTCAAACGATCCTGGCTCATTGAATTTCGTAAATAAGTTTTAATTCTCTTAAGACAGGAGAACGAGCGCTCTACGGAAGCCGATGTCACCGGGATAGAAACAATTAGACATAAGAGTTTATAAACTTGGGGTAAATCTTGATTCAAATCATTATCAAAAAGGTATTTAATAGTCCTCACATGATTTTCATTTTGCCCCAAAATTTCATTGTCATTATAAACAACACACAGTTCACTTTTTATGGCAACCTTATCAAAAAAGTGTATTTTTGACATAAATTTTCCAAAAGGTTATCTGGAAAATTAGCCGAAAATCCGGTAAACAAATTTTTATTGAGTAAGTCGAAGAAATGCAGTTCTTTCAAATTAGAGAACCTTATTTCTATTTGACCCCTAATAGTATCCAAAATTTCATAAAATATTTGCTTATAGTGAAGCTCCATATCTGCGTAACTGAATTTCTTTCGTTTTGGGCTAAATTGAGTCGTATCATCAGTAGTTTGAAATACAGAAAATAGTTTTTTAAAATAAACTTCTGCACGAAATTCTGAAATTTTTTCCAAAAGAAACTTGAGCCGATTTCGTAGTAAATTACATCTGAAAACTTGTGCTGTAAGATTTGAAAAACTATTTCTGTTTGTTTAAAAATTAATTTAAAGATGTTTAAAAAATATATAAATTCCTTATCTTGTAAGTAAGATATTCATCCGCGTGCTGTATTTAAAGTTACTTTATCGGTGAAAAATTCCTCGCTTTCAACTAGGTATAGAATTAAATCCTCAAATCCTAAGCGGCCCCAAACAGAGACATTTTCACTAGTAAAAAGTAGACACTGCCAACAAAATAATTTATTTTTTACCTGTGATCCGGTTAGGCAAGGATGTCTCTCATAATTCCTTTTATTAAAACCGCGGTTTTGTTGTCTGTTACGCTGCACAAAATTGTTTAATTCAGGGGTAGGTCGCAATGTTTTTATCAAAACTATCCTCATAACTTAGTGCACTAAAGTTATGGGATAACAAATATTCCACTAAGTCACCATTGAAATTTTTGAAATTAACTTCAGTAACCAAACTCATTTTAAAACAATACGCGAGCAATATAAGTAAACACGCTGCTGTTTTCGGCCATTAGTAACTACGATCACACTACGATTCAATTAATGCTTTCCAACGAATTCACTCGATGTCACGCGAAATTCTATAGTTGTGATTGGTCGACATTGTATGAGACTGGGTGCCTATCGGTGTTGCCATTTACATGTGTTTTGCTTTTCTATTGCAATGAAGTACTCATTCGGAGTATTTGCACCGTTGTTTGCTTTTCTGTGGCAGGCATAATGAACGTTGAGAATATACCTTTCTAAGCCTCCGCAGCGTTGCCACAAATCTTGAAATAAATGAAATGCAGTAAATGTAAATACCTTCTATCTTAATTAATAAATTATATTATATAATGTAGGTTGAAAGGAAGGTTGGTGCATAAAATAATATGATTTTGATTAATATGAATATGCTGAATGCTACCTATTCAATATAATATATTAGTGATACACGGAATATTATTGAGGAGGCTTAGCCTCCTTAGCCTCCTTTGACTAGCCGCCCCTGATATATATATATATATATATATATATATATTTATATAGATATATATATATATAGATATATATATATATATATATATATATATATATATATATTATATATATATATATATATATATATATATATATATATTATAATATATATATATATATAATATATATATGTATATATATATATATATATATATAATTATATATATATATATGTATATATATATATATATAATTATATAGGTATATATATATATATATATTTATATATATTTATGTTTTTTTTTTTTCTTTTTTTTTCTGGTACATATTGGCATATAAGTTTCAAAATGTTGATAAATTTCTGCAACCGCTGCAGTAGTTATTTCTAATTTCCATATAAATATCCTTTCCGGTACACATTGATATCTCCAGCGATGCGAATGATACCAAATGAGCTAAAATTTGGTATCTGAAGTGGTTTTCGATTTTCGAAGCAGAACGAAATTATCAAATTTGGTTAAATTTTTCCAATCGCCGCCATTTTTACATAGATAGTTTTGCAAATCTTCACAGATTCTGTAGATTGAGTTAGAGGGTTGTTTAATACGTACATTGAGTTTATGTCGAAATACGAACTTTTGTGGGGTTCAACTTCTTTTCTCAACTGCGCTATTTCGTGGTATCTATTCCATTAGAATCGCATCTCGATATGTTTCGGAATCAGTACGAGTTACTTTTTAATTCGGTTTGCAATTCGAACGTGATTTTTCAGAATAAAATTCAATCCGTTATTATTGCATCTCGACGCGATGCATTTTGTGCGAAAATACGACCTTGGTGATGGAGCTCTGCTGCTCAAGAGTTTTTTTTTATATTCAAGATGAAATCTGCACGCTCCGTTGTAAAATAATGAAAATGTAACGTTTTTTACAGTATAATTTTTGGTGCCAAAAATTAAACAAACACCAGCCAAATGCTCTGATTTATTCCAATATGTAAAATTTATGAATATTCCAAACTAATCCAAACATCCTATGCAAAGAAACCATGAAATCAGCCAAATGAATTATCCCTTGTTTTCTTTGTTCATTCTCGATTGCAAAGCTCCAATGCCATTTGATTTATGATTCTTGCACGTGCCTATCGATTAATTGAGATTTGCTTTTAGCGAGGACTAATTAATAAATGTTTACAGTATCCGTCGAAATTGTGAAAATTGCCGTTTTCCGTAGTCGAAAGCTGCAAAAATCATCTGTCTTCATGAAAAGTTTCAATTGAAAATTCCGTTTTCCATTTCTTTAGGCGGTAATTTGTTCTCAATTTGCACCTTCAACAGCCAACATTGTTTTAGAAATGAAAGCGGTTAATATCCGGAAAAAATTGAATTATTTACAAAACGGAGACCTTCAGACACAACATTGAAATCTGAGTGTTGAGGTTGTTAATCAATATCAAGTAATTTGTACAAAAAATAACGAATTTGGCTACGTGAGCAATCATTTAGTTCGATTATCTTCAATAATTAATGTACGAGACAACAGCAGTCTGGAGCGATATTTCGAGAGAAGTGATTGTGGAATACGTGAATATAATTAGTGAAGTTATCTATTTCCTTCATCATGAAGAGGTGTCTGTAAACTTGAACAAGGACATAAAAGTAATAATGATAAAATACGTTCCTTTTCAACTCCAAAAACCTCACTACAAATTCCTCAAACTACATTCCATTCAGAGAAAGAATCAAAAAAATCAACTATGACCTTACCCCTTTCAAATACACGCTAAAACCTGTAACTGACTTCTACCCCTGGACCTCTACTCCACCAATTGTCGACCTTACCCTGGAAAAATTCACAAAAAACTCAAACAACCATCAGGAAATACGAAACTGCTTTCAAGTGCAACTCTTCAAGTAACAAAACTACAGTCTAATTTACACCGATGCCTCAAAAAAACCTCAAGGAGTCTCAGCTGCCGTAATTCACAAAAATACAAAATCTGCTGTACGTCTACCCCAAAACGCCAGCATCTTCACTGCAGAATCTGTAGCAATACTAAGAGCAATCCGCACCTGCGCTTACAATCCAAAAGCCTGTTTTCTCATCATAACTGACTCACGAAGCGTACTCCAGGGACTTAAAGATCTGTATCCCAAACAGGAAATTATACAGGAAATGAAGTTGGAACTACTACGCTTAAAAGATATACATAAGTATGTAAAATTCATGTGGGTTCCGTCTCACATTGGGATACTAGATAATGAAGGGGCTGATCGATTAGCACAACATGCAATAAACAACGAGGAACTGGAGAACATCAAACACTTACCGAAAGCAGACCACAAACTTTCAATTAGATCACACATCTCTAGTATATGGCAACAAAACTGGAACACTAGCAGCAGTAAACTAAAAGACATTCATTCCAACATCAACAAACACCTCCACTTACCAAATGGCAGAAAAAACCAAATAATAATAAATCGGCTAAGAATTGGACACACTGCAATTACACACTCATTTCTTCTAGAAAGAACACCTCCCCTATGTGCACCGTCTGTAACACTACACTTACAGTAAATCACATTTTAACTGAATGCCAAGCAAACAACCACGTCAGAATGAAACATCATCTCGAAGGGAACCTTGTTACAGTCCTAACACATAACATAGGAAACCTACTGAACTTCTTAAAAGAATCCAACTTGTACTCTAAATTATAACCTTACAACTTAAATTGACATGTACTATCTGTATGTTCCCCTGGTAATAACCCAAAGTGGTTGATGCGGGTATATGTGCAAATAAAAAAAAAAAATACGTTCCATAATATATTTGTGAAATGTTTCTGTTTGAATACTGAAAAGAAAAATACTTGAAAAGTACTTACATTAGGACTTAATAGAAACGAAGCAAAATTCGATATTCAATATGGATCACTCATTGTACCACAAAACTAAAAGTTCAATGAAATAGTTACGTGTAAATTATGATCAATTTGCACTTACCATTTAAAACATGAACTCTAACACTTGCAACATCTGCGTTAGATGGGCTACATGAATATTTTCCGGAATCCGAAATTTCAGCGTGTTGAATCAGGAGAAAACTTGTGGTAACATCTCCTTTTTCTGTGATGACACTAACTCCACCTCGATTAGAATCGTAGCTGATTACCTGGAAAAAAAGACGAATTTATTGATATTTACGAACTTTACAATACAAAATTGGGGAACTCCGTTTTCACATGGTTAATAAATTAAACGAATATCTACCATGAACATTAGTAAGAGAGAATATAGAAAGCTGCTATATTATGAATACCAGGCGCGGATCCAGGCCTGACTTTGGGGGGGGGGGACTGTTATATATTCAAAAGCCAAAAGGTACTGGTATTTTGGGTAATGGTAAATCGAGTAGCTCTCAATCAAACAATTAGGTGGGGCCCGGGCCATTTGGGGGGGAACGTTCCCCCAGTTCCCCCCTCTGGATCCGCGCCTGATGAATAAAGATGTTTGTCGGAAGAAAACTTCAGAAAAAACCTATGAATACATGAACCCTATGAACCCCTATGGGTTCGATAATTTCACAGCTGTACTCTTTTTTTCTTATGCCAACTATTATTACATTTTTGTTCGAACTCGCCGATACTGAGGACGCATGTTATGCCTCCAATGATTATTTTTGGAACTTATGATTTTATGTATTTTCCAGCATTTTCATTACATAGAAAAAAGTCTCCGATCATGTTCCATCCATGATATAAATCCTTTCAATGTTAAGAAGAATAAGAGGTCAGAGTTATAAATAATATACAGTGTGTCCCAGCGGAAACGAAACAAGGCATTTTTTTTCCTTGAAATTAAAAAGCGGTCGAACACGTTTTTTTTGTTTTTGTAGAAGAAATGACCTGAGGAAAGTTTTCAACCCCCGAGTTTAAATCTCAAGCTGGAGTGACAGCCACCCTTGAAATCTAATAAGGAGTCGAGTGATTGCTCGTTCGAAAGGTTGTTGAAGCCACTTTTTGAAGTTTATTCGGAAGTTTCATGCTAAATTGAAAAAGAAATTTCATAACAAAACGTCATTTCTTGGTTTGAAACCAAAAAACGGATAAATACATGAAGTTTGTTTTTGAGGTTTAAATATTCTAAGTATGTTTTCAAACCTTCAAGTGTAAACCCAACGCGGGGGTGACAGCCACCTTAAAATCTTAAATGGAATGAGGTATCGAGTGTTACTTCATTTGAAAGGTTATTGAAGCATCTTTTCAATAATGTATTCTTTTTGGAATTTTCAGTAATTCAGAACAACTTTTTCAATACATATTCGAATTGAGCACGACCTGCTTCTATTCAAAGCGTAGTCTGACGCGTTGTAAGACTTCAGGTGTCAGTAGCACGTACTTGACTACAATTCTTTGACGTTTGTGAACTGTCTTCAGTTTATTGAAGTGAACTTTTTTCCTCGGTTTCCCCCATACAAAAAATCCAGGAGTATCAAATGGGGTATCCTTTCTGGCGATTCAATGAAGCCTCACCTTCTTCCAATTCAGATACCACTCGACTCCTTACTCTATTTAAGTATTTGAGGTCGAGTTTTATCCCGCATGGGTTTTCTACTTGAGGGTTGGAAAATATTCGCAGATTATTTCTGCCTCGAAAACAAACTTCACATCTTTGGTCGCTTTTTGTTTTCAAAACAAGAAACGCCTTCAAATTGACTTCTTTCGTTTCCGCTGGGACACAGCGTATATTCATCGTATGTGAGAATATGAATGGAAATTAATGTTCCCACACAACTAGATAAATCTACATTTACATAAATACAAGACAAATATAAGGCAGACAATTCACTTATCAGACGAGGAGTGTGTAACATTTGAGGAACTCGATGTTATCTGTTCAAAACTAGAAGAGGAATAGAGGAAAGAAAAATCGCTTTCACATTGGCAACATCAGTTATTTTCCCAGCATTCAGGAATATATCCCTTCTTTTTAATGTCCTTTTTATGTTATCACACTCACGCTCTCATGGTTGAATGTAGCTAATGACCTGGAACAATATCCCTCTATGTAAAATAATCTATGCGTGTCTTGACAGGAAGATAAACTGGTGTTTCTATGAAATTATCCCAATTGTCGATTGAACATGAATCATTGCACGCAAATGGCATGCAGATAGGAAATTGGAACTCGATTTCCGGAAGATATTGCGCGAATATGATGCATTGTGCTCGTTCCCTAATCTTAGATTAATTATGAAACTGGAAATGTTCCTAATTCCTGATCTGCCTAAACAGAAAAATATAAGCTGGTTCTCAACGTAGATATACTTTGCGTATATATACGAAAATTTGAATCTATAGAAATTTGTCGAGACTACCAATTATAAGTAGAGGATATTTCAAAGAATAGTGTGAGATAGTCTCTAAGATAAAGATATTCTGCTTTCCAAGAGAATAAATTCAAAATCTATAATTAGGATCATAATAATTAATTCCATTCAACCTATTTTGACGAGACTTTCATTGGAAGGTAGAGGATATTTCAGAGAATATGGTAAGCTGAAAAAATTCAGAATCTATAGAAATTAGGATCAAAATAGTTTATTCAGTTTAACAATCTAATTGGACTTTCATTGTCAGGATGAGGATAATTTAGAGAATAATATGAGCTAGTTTTTCACCTAGAGATATTTTATATTATTGAGAAAAAATTTAAAATCTATTGAAACTAGGATCAAAATACTTTATTCAATTTAATTGAATCTAACTGGACTTTCTTCGTCAGTTAAAAGATAATTCAGAGAATGATATAAGCTGGTTATTATGTTAAAGATATTCTGATATTCGGACAATATTTCGGGAATATTCCTCGAAGTGAATTACACGTTTTCCTGTCATTTATTATAGATAAAATCCTTTCAAATGGTAGATTGATTTACCTAAGAATTTTTGTCATTCGAAAGACATTATTCAATATAATATATTCATCTTTAATTGACTTGAAATATTTTTCTGATGCCAAAAGCTGAATTTGAAATAAATACGGATTTCCACCGTTTAATCTATAAATTTTGTTTTCCCGCTCATATCAGTGAAAAATGTCTCAAAAATGTTACCGAATTTTTGAAACAAAGTTCCTCCACTCACGTTACACTCACAGACCTTCAGCGAATAAACGATAGGCCTAAAACTGCGTCCGACACGACTGAGATGATAGCGTTTCTAGACGCGCAAGTAAATTGTATTCATAGATGCATAATGCTTTTTTTGTATTATTAAGAATAACTTGAAAAAAACTCTATCGCAGCCAGCTGCATTAGAAGAGCAGGTTTTCATAACGTATCCGGTTGAAAAAATATATTCATTAAATTATGATTTTTTTCCCAAATAAAAAAAATGCGCCCTCTAATGTGTAAACAATATCCTCCCAGGGGGATCAACCCCCCAACCAATTCGTACCAAAACCAATCATATCCAAGGTATCATATGAAACGACGTACTTACAAACTTTCAACCCTATTTCTATAAAATTGCTCCCTTTATCGTGTGAACAAGATTTATTTCCTCCTCCGGGGGCTCAACCCTCCAACCAATTCATATATAAATGAATACCATCCAAGATATCGTACGAAACTACCTACCTACAAAGTTTCAACCCTATGGTACCAAAATTGCGCCTTCTATCGTGTAAACAAGATTTATTTTCCTGGAGGGTCAACCCCCCAACCGATTCGCATTAAAACCTATCCCATTCAATATATCTTACGAAACTAGCTACTCACAATTTTTCAATCCTATTGCTCCAAAATTACGCCCTTCATCATGTAAACAAGATTTACTCTTCAAGATATCATACAAAACTACCTAAATACAAACTTTCAACCCTATTCATACAAAATTGCACCTCCTGTCGTGTAAACAAGATTTATTTCCCCACCAGGGGGTCAACCCTTCAACCATTTCGAACCAAAAACATACCCATCCAAGATATCATGCGAGACTACCTATTTACAAACTTTCAACCCTATTGCTTCAAAATTGCGACCTTTATTGTGTAAACAAGATTAATTTTTTTCCCAGGGGGTCAACCACCTAACCAATTCGAACCAAAATTGATCCCATTCAAGATAGCATACGAAACTACCTACTTACAAACTTTCAACCCTATTGCTTCAAAATTGCAATTCGCGTGTAAACAACGCTAAAATACAAATAATAATATTAATAATAATAATAAGCACATACATTGGAACAGGTGAAAACTTGCTGAAAGTGATTCAGTAGAAGTTGTAGATAGCGATGATGAAGTCAGGTGAGTATCAGGTTTCAATTTAGAAAGAGTTGATAATAATTTTCAAAAATCATATACTATGTATTCGCATAGTTATAATCCGAGATTGGAATGCATAATCAAAATAAAATTTTTTTTTAACACTGATAAGAATTCAGGGCCATTGTACCACATTCGTAAGGATGAATTTAATATAAGAATTAATAGAGATTCTGCAAAATCTACAGCAGATCTACAAGATATGATACCGCTCCATTGATGCAGTGATTTCGAGACTCATACATAAAATTTGGTCGCAAACATATACATATACATATACATAAGCTTTAGTTACCACAAATAAATAAATACTATGATTTAATGTAATTATCAAGTTTTATATTTTAGCTGGTTATTTGTATTCCGCGAATACATATACTTGCAAATATCGCGACAAGTATTTACGGAGCGCACTCTCGTGAGTATGTCCAGAGTTATCAAAAACGCTAAGTTAGCGTGCTTTGGAACTAAATACGCCACAGTTGCAGAGTAGACATTCCATCTCAGGAAGTCTGTATTCTCGCGGCAGGATTCTGCATTTTCGATCTGAGCGGTGAATTGTTGGTTTCCAATATTTTTGGTGGAGGGCGCTCTGGGTTGTTATCCAGATAGTAGTCCGACCGCGATTTGTATTGGGAAACAATCAGAAAATTGTTAAATCACTCTGAGTCAAATAAGCTGCACTGATGAGATCTAATAAGATCGAAACAGCTGTATGCAGATTATTATTCGGGATGACTTGACGATTTCTATAATTCACCGTTGGATTGGGAATTCTTGTCGTGGAATACATATAACCAGCTCCTTGGAAAGTTGTTTGATAATTTTTTAAATTATTGAAGAATTTTCCTTGTTCACTTTATGAAATATATTAAACTGACCATGGTCAATTTATGTATATATTATGTATATATATATATATATATATATATATATATATATATATATATATATATATATATATATATATATATATATATATATATATGTATATTTTTCAAGATTTGATTTTATATTTTTATAATAATCACTAATAAAGTGTTTATTTTAATAATATCTTAGAAAAATGTATCAAATAACATTTTATTACTTTTATTTGGTAATTTTTTTCATTTAATTATTCACAAACATTGTTTATTTATCTCATTATGCCTGCTATGTGATACATAATATATAGCGATAGGAACTTCATTTTAATCGTGCATCCCAAGATCTCTCGTCATTTTTGCTATACCTATACAATTTCAGATGTTGTGTCTCTTTAGTAGTTCGTTCAATAAGACCAGAATGATATTGTTGAGTTTCAACTTAAAAAAAAGAGCTCATTAGATTTCGCTATTGAAAGAGCACTCCTTTTTCGTATTACCTGATTTCAAAAGTATATATATACATATATATATATATATATATATATATATATATACATATATAGATATATATATATATATATATATATATATATATAGATATATATATATATATATATATATATATATATATATATATATAAATATAAATATAAATATAAATAAATATATAAAAATATATATATATATATATATATATATATATATATATATATATATATATATATATATATATATATATATATATATATATATATATATATATATATATATATATATATAAATGGAACTTCTTTTCGTTGGATATTTTCAGGTTATTATTCTACTAATAAAACTGCTCGTTTAAAATATACGTTTCGAAGGCCATAGTCTTCTTCTTCAGTATTTAATTGAAATAAAAATTCTTACAATCAAAACCGTGAAATTGACATGACATTGGCAGCTGACATGACGGAAGGACAGACTTAAGATTCAATATTTAATATTTTAAAGTTGACGTAAACATTGTGTTTTAGAATTTGTGATTGTAAGAATTTTTATTCCAATTGAATACTGAAGAAGAAGGCCATAGCCTTCGAAACGTATATTTTAAACGAGTAGTTTCATTAGTAGAATAATAACCTGAAAATATCCAACGAAAAGAAGTTTCATTTAATATATAAAGTCAGGTAACTAAATTCAATGAATATATATATATATATATGCATATATATATATATATATATATATATATATATATATATATATATATATATATATATACATACACTGCAAATGTTTACTATTCACATTTTAGTCGGTGAAACGTAACGAAAAACGTATGGGAGCTCGTTTGTGGAAGTCTGACATAAATTAACTCAATAATTCCAACAGTGAAACATCCCAGAATCAGAGGGTTTCAAACACAGATGTTTCACACCACATGTTTCATATGTCATTGTTCAAAAATCTAAACCAGGCTCGTTCATGGTGTAACAAACAATGGGAAATCAGAGCTGTCAACACTTCAAACCTCACACAAACAAGCGCTGAAATAAACGCACGCGTCGTGGTCGATTTTGAAATATCGAGAGGACGGTATTAATAATGAATGACAGCAAATGTTCAGCACAATTTTCATAATGTAGATCGAATTAACTATTTAACGTTTTATGACATCGGGGGGAAAATATTCTTTGTGAAATAAACTTTGTCCACGACTGTACTATAAATCATTCATTATACGTGTGCTTCCTGAAGTACAATTATACCTATTATTCACTAGTGTGTATAATGGTTTATTATACACTGCATGACGTCACACTCATTCACATTGTTAGGATAGTATTGTTATTAGATTTTTAGGTTTTATGTTACTAAGATAACTTTTAGGCAAATTATTAAACTAATATTCAATATAATGCCCAACTTATTGAATATTTACTCTAATAAATTATCTATTTCATTTTTATCAGAGTGAAAGAAAGGAATGGAATCGATGTCAAGTGAAATAGTTGACGTTTACGTGGGTATGCAGTTTTCAGTGAACACAGAAAATGTTATGTCAACGCTTTTGATAATTATTTTTATTGTTGAAAATGCAGATTATTACTAATTTTTTCGAGGAAGTCGTGGACAAAGTATAGTATTCTACTCGCACAAAATTACAATTTTTCACTCGGGTGAATTGCGACACTCGCTTGCAGCTCGTGTCGCAAACTTCACCCTCGTGAAAAATAGCAATCATTTTGTGCTCGTTGAATAATATACTATTATGTATTCTTATAATATCAATACATGGGAAGCTCGGGGACCAAAGTATAGTAACGTTAACATCCATTTCCTGATGCGAATTTGAATCGAACAAATTGATCTTTCCAAACTATTTCAGACTGTTTTGAGGAAGAGCTTTCAATTTTAATCAGTTTGATGAATACCCCCCGCACTAAGGAATATCGTCCTCATTGAAGAAATACGAAATAAAATAAAAAACATGAATCTCTAGTTCTCTCTAGAAAGATTGAAGAAGTCTTCCTTCTGACCTGCCAAGGCAAGTATAGTAGTAGATAAGTTTATGCGCGTTGACTATAAGGTTAAGAATGGAAAAATCAGGGAAAATCCTCTTTCGCGTAGGGGATTAAACTTCACTCAACATAAGGTGAATTGTATTAAACCACTCCATACTTCCTCTGTATTTTTCACTTTCCCGTTATTCCATATTTTACGTCCGCATGACTCCTGCTCGAAAATAGACTCACTATCGGGTAATAAATAAAAATTTTTTTTCGGGATATATTTTAACGGTAGTTTAAGACAAACACGATTCGTACTGTATGATAAATGTTCTTGTTTTCCAGCGGCATACTACATAAGAGAAGGAAAATCTATTTACTCACACACACATATACATACTCGTAGAATCAAAGGAGATACGTGATTTATTTATTTTTATTGAACGTTATATCAAGTTTATGGACCGAGAGTGGGTACCTATTTCGATGGGAATCGTGTAGATTTGGAACTGATTTTGTTATTTTTCACGAGAATATCGATAGTTTACCGCTTAGAGACTCATCACAATGGCACTCTTTTCCTTTTATTGGGAAATGCGTTTTTTCAAACACCACTTTCCACGATAAATCTCCTAAAATGTTGTTCATATGATGCAAGGTTCGTTCTGTTCACCAATCGGAATGGAAATTAGCTACTGATTAGGTAAATATTCATCGATATATATTACATAATTGAAAATATAATCATTTTAATTAATTCATGGAAACTTTAATGAGGTATATATTATTGATAATTCCCAATAAGTTCGATTTATTGAATGAAACATATCAAAAACTCACTTGAAAAAATGACTGTTCAGTAAACTACTAGTCAAAATGAAATCATGAAAAATATACAAGTTGACCATGGTCAATTCAATATAGGTACTACATAAAGTGAACAAGAAAAGTTCTTCAAAAATTAAAAAAAATATCAAAAAACTTTAGGGAGCTGGTTATATGTATTCGCCGACGCGAATTCTACATTCACAATCCAACAGTGAATTATAGAAATCTTCAAGTCACCCCGACCTAAAATATACATACAGCTGTTTGAATGCAGATTTGCGTTGCGGAATACGCTTAAACAGCTCCCTTGAAAAGTTGTTTGGTAATTCTTTTAATTATTAAAGAACTTTCCTTGTTCACTTCATGTAATGTATAAAATTGACCATGGTCGACAAGTATGTTTTTCATGATTTGATTGTATTTTGCGTATTACGCTGCTAGCATCTTCGGAGCGCACTCTCGTGAGTATATCCAAAGGTTTTAAATCACTATGTTAGTGTGCCTTGGAATCATATACACCACTGTTGTAGAGTAGATATCTTCATGTCAGGAGGTACGTGTTTACGAGACGAATTACTGCATTTTCGATCGAAGCGGTAAATTGTTGGTTCCCAATATCTTTGGTGGGAGGTCGCTCTGGGTTGTTATCCAGACATTGTTACTGACCACGATTTGTATTGAAGAACAATTAGAAATTTGTTAATTCACGAGTCAAATAAGCTGCACTGATGAGATCTAATAAGATCGAAACATATATATGCAGATTTTGAGTCGGGGTGACTTGACAATTTATATAATTCACCGTTCGATTGTGAATGCAGATTTTGCGTTGCAGAATACGTATAAGCAGCTCCCTTGGAAAGTTGTTTGATAATTTTTTAAATTATTAAAGAGTTTTCCTTGTTCGTTTCATGTAATGTATTTCAATTCGAAATTAAGAAGGTAACTGAAAAGACAAAATCGATATAGAGAGATATTTCCAGTGGTTCATGTCTATGTGCTCAAGGGATTTTCAACATATTATGTATTTTCACCGAGCAATAGTGAAAAAGATCAAGGGCAATGAAGAACGTTTTGTTTATTTTAAAATATCAATTTTCAGATTATTATTTTTATCAGACTATAGAAATTACGATCTTATTAGATCTCATCAGTGCAGCTTATTTGACTCGGAGTGAATTAACAAATTTCTAATTGCTCCCCAATACATACACCACAGTTGGAGAGTAGATATTTTATGTCAAGAATTTATGTATTCTCCCGACGAGATTCTGCATTTTCCATCTAAGCAGTGAATTGTTAGTTCCAATATCATTGGTGGTTATCCAGATAGTAGTCCCGACCGCCGTATTGGGAAACAATTAGAAATATGTTTATTCACTGTGAGTCCAATAAGCTGCACTGATGAGATCTGATAAGATCGAAACAGCTGCATGCAGATTTTGAGTCGGGGTAACTTGACGATTTCTATAATTCACTGTTGGATTGTGAATGTAGAATTCTAGTCGTGGAATACCTATAACCAGCTCGCTTGGAAAGTGGTTTGTATAATTTTTTCAATTATTGAAGAATTTTACTTGTTCACTTTATGTAGTAAACTAGTTACTACAAACGAACTCAGTCAAAGCTTCACTTTTTTATATTACATTAAGATAACCCATTGAGTAGGCATTAACAACTGATATCTAATATATATTTGAAAAGTTTATTTAGTTTCGCAGTTGCTGTACAGAAAACTCCGTAAACTACCAGGAAAATCCGAACGTATTCATCTTACAATAAAGAAGCAAAATCAGCAGATCTGTTTCATTTCGAAGAAGAAATTGGAATGACATTTTCCATGGAAAATTCGCTCCAGGAACAACAATTCAATTACTTTCAAATCACGAACATATTGGAATCTCTCATATTCGTGTATGAGTCGGATAGCCGAATATTAAACTAATAAAGTGTCGAAACGCTGCAATCTTGCTCGAACGGATTCACTAGAACAGGACGAAAACGGGGAAAGAAAAATGAGTGGATTAAAACGACGTACAATAGACTTGATGAAAATATATGACAAACGAGGACAAATAAGATATCAAAATACAATAATACTTACATCGTCATGGTGATACCAGAATATGTAGGCCGGCGGCTCTGGACTAAATCGTATGGAGCAAGTGAGATTGATGGTGCTTCCTTTGTCCACGTGCAAGTCTGGGGCCCCCAGAATCTGCGCTGTCGGTACTGCAATTCAGATACAAATTACTGTTGAATATCGTTTACGTTATAGCATTTGGCAGTTGAATACTACTCGGTTATTATGCATGTGAAACTGTCCAGTTGGTAAGTTTAAGTTATGCCCTCTAAGTTTCCAATGTATCATTTATTGTTCCAGGGAGTTATTTGAGAATATATGTTTGAAATAATTTCAGCTTAGAATAGGCTAATCGATGTTTACCACCAAATGTGCGTGCTTTATGGAATGTAAGTTAGTCTTATGCAACGCAGGATCAAATTGTTTCAAGAAGCACTTTTAAATTCTGTGAAATTTGGACGAATAAAAACAGCTTTCACATATCCCTTATTTACTTACAAATTTATACCGAAATGGTTATTTCGAAGATGTCTGAAAGGAAACCAATTAGACGTATCTACAGAAAATTTACATTTCGATGATTATTGGATTCCTATCTGAAATTGACGTTCGAAAATAACGTTGCGGTTCACAAGAAGAAGCTAAGTAAACCCACCAGGTACTCTGAACTAGTATGAATCTTTTCGAAGGCCAATAGGTATATAAGCAGATTAAAATCAAACTCGATCTCGACACCGCAAGGCATTGGGAAACGGATTAGAGTCGATTTGGGTGAATTAAGTATCGCAAATAATATAATTAGTCTAGAGCCTAAATTGACAATACCTATTTCCTTTAAATATTACAAAACACGCTGCTCGAATACTAATGAAACTCAAACTGTATGTGATGACTGGCCGTTATCATCGTTAGGTTGAACCCTTTCTAGTTTATGCGATAGATTAAGATCGCATAAAGAATATCTTGGTAGTTAGTATGAATCTCATATATTCTATCTTACACATTATATGATTTTGATTTATGGTGATTGATGCTGCTTAGAAGAGGTTGGATGCTGATTGATGGAGGTTTGTGGTGATCGTCGGCGATTAATGGTGATTTAAGAAGGTAAGTGATGAGGTGGTGAAGATCAACTGTGATTTTGATGGTGTCTAAAGGTGAATTACGTTGATTGATAGTATTTGATGGTGAACAGTTGATTGTGATTGAGGGTGAATGGTGATGATTTTTTTATTGATGATATTGATTGATGTTGATTGATATTAGTTGCTAGTGACTGATTCAGATAAATGGTCATTGATAGAGATTATTGGAGATTGATGGTGAAGATTAGTGAAGAGTGATGAATATTTATGGGTATCGACGATGACTGATCTAAATTAATATAGTTCACTGATGAGTGATGGTGATTAATATTATCGTACATTATTCCTGATTTATTGAATCGCAACAGAAATGCAGAATGGAAGATTGTTCTTGAAAGTAGACAGTTTTCAAAAAGATTAAATGAATAATTTGACCCAAAATTTGACAAAAAAAATATTTGATTTTCCAATTCGTTGAGAACGCACAGAAACTCAGGCATAGACGGAATAAAAATAATCAAAATATAGAGTAAAAATATTTCAAGTGAGAATAATCTCTGAATACAGTGAGAGGTACACGACATCAAATATTATTCAAAAAAAGCAATACAAGTGTCCACACATCGTGGCTTAGCCGTTCTGGAGAAAATTGTTGTTTTGAAGAAGAAACTTTCAGATATCACCCATTCTTTTATATGTGTACAGTTTTTCATCTAATTTTAATTTTTTTTAGCAACAAAGCTTGTGTATTCAGTAAAGCATAAAAGATTCTTAATGAGACATGTTGAAAACGATCAACACAGTTTAGTAGATACAAATAGGTAATTTTTTCATCCTTGCGTGCACAGACGACTCGATGCTTTACTGATTTAAGTATGAAGTTCCTATTCAAAATGAAACATATTTTGGTCTCGTATTTAAAAATAAAAATGTTGTATTACAAAAGCCTGCACCGACGGGTGAAATTACGCGTATATTTTCAGAATTTCGTATTTGTGAATATACTTGGCGAAATTTATTTTCCTTTCACTTTCATGCCATTGAGTTATTCATACTCTTTTATTCCTGTTAAATTATGAGTAATTGTGCTCTCACCTAGAACTACGTAGCATTTTATGAATTGATCTGCAGATTTATCTGAAATATATTCTTTATTTTGAATTTGAAAGGAAAATCCAACGGCATTTCGATATAATAACTATTCAATGATTTTTCTGATATCTGAAATTTGAAATCTAATTTTGTTGTCCTGTTTGCACAGTAAATTTGTGTATTAAGTTGAATGATGAAATTGAAGGATTTGAGAGTGGCAAATTTGTTTCAATTTTTGAGTAAATAATTTATAATTTAGAGGCTTTGGCGCTATTTCCGATTCATTATCATTGTTTTTATTATGTTTTATGATCAGGAAATAATATCAATCGAAAGAAATTTTTTTCCATATAAAATATGCAATATAAGTTTGATATTATAAAGGGATTATTCTTTGTATGAAGTCAAGTAATTTATTTCATCTAAGACTAAAAGATAAGCCTTAAACATATTCAACTCAAAAATGAATCACTCTCGTAATAATTCCTTCGTATTCGATGGTGACAAATGAATTAGGTCATAAGCGACCGATGCATAAAACTGAGGTACCTACGTATAACTCAACATGAAGCTCTTCAATCCTACATTAAAAGTTTATAACTAATTTGAGCTCGTTATAATGTAGCTTTGTAGAAACATCTGCTTGCTAACATTTCTGTTTTATTGTAGAAATGAGCAATAATTCAACGGGTTTCAGAAGAAGGGTTATATTGAATTGCTAATTAGTCTCAAGAGGCCCGGGAGAGGGTAGGCGAGAACATTTCCGCTTAGCCTCTACGAATTCCTCGATACTCAAGTCTTTAGAACTTTTACCCCATTCAAATATATTTATATACTATTAAGTTTCCAGATTGATACTCGACAGGCGCACTCGATGCGGAGGAGTACATTATCGTTCCTCCTCCATCATTATTTGCATAATGAAACTCAAGCGCTCAAGCAGTTTATACCTGAAGTAAATATACACACAACTTCCATAACTTAATCAGGAGATGAATAACTTACGTAATATGTATTGAAGTTTGAGGAATGAGATGGCTGAATGAGAAGTTGTTTCGTACATTCTCTGATGCACGAGCTATAGTCTGTCCAGTCTAAGTTGGCGTGTACGTCACAGTCATGCGCAAATAACGACGCAAGGCTGCCTACCCAAATAAATAAAATTCGAAATGGTCAAAATTCATATCTGTCGTAAGTAATTTTCTGAAAAATTAGTTATATGGTGATAGTGACCGTATCATCCATTTCGACAAATATTCTGTTCTTAACATCTCAAATCGTATGTATCTCTCAAGAAAAACTAACATTTCGAGTAATGAAAATAAGTTGAATGTTTGTTAAGTTGTCATTTAATTGAAAATTTTGCAATGTTGTCGGACCCTCTCGACCAACGCGCCGGTAATCGGCATGTCACGTTTGACAGTCGCCGAGTAACCTAGAAGATTTTGTAATTAAGTTTGATTTATCGATCGATGAATATGGATTCCATATAGATAGACACTTCTGGTAGGGAAAAATGGTCAATTTGAATTTACCGCTAAAAATCCCCGCCATGTCAATCATGCAAGATATATATTTTGTTGAAAATTGGGTTAGCTATTTAGATTTAAGATTATTTATTACGTCTGGCAACAGTGTTCACGATCGACGTCATATACAACAATTGGTGACGTACACGCCAACGGTCGCTGGACAGACTATAGTAGTCGTATTTGTTTTCCGGTGTTTTTTTGTGGCAAAACGAAACTACTATCACAGTACGAGAAATTTCAGTCAATATTTTGGCATCTCCAGAAGTTTGGGAAAGAAAGTGGTGGGAGGTGAATGAGCGAACAATTTAAAATTGGTGGAGAAAGATGTGGAATTTGATTATAATCAACATATCCGTAATTAAGCCCTCCAGGGGTTCTTTGGAGGGCGAATACATGGTTTTTGAAAGATTTGTGCACCCCTTAACTCCCGCGAAGTTGATTTGAATGGTTTAAAATGTATGCTTGAATTAACTTGAAGTGCTGTTAGAAGAAATGAACTTTTTTCAACCGTCTCTATTTATATCTAGAGATTTCTTGTATTTTCGTGGTTTTTGAGCTTTTGCATATCTCCATAGCTTCCGTTGATTGAGTTAGAAGGTTGAAACTTGATTGATGAATTGAGTTTATGTTAGGAAAATATAACCTGGGGTTATTAACATTTTTTCTTTATATAGATTTGCTCGCCTCTGCAGCTCTTGCAAATTGAGTCAGAGTGTTGAAATTTTGTACGTGGATTGAGTTGATGCTAAAAAAGTGCTATTGGTTGGTGTTTTCAAATTTAACTCTATAAATTGCTTTTTTTCACCAACGCAATTATTTTGTAGAAATTTGAAGGATTTTCGAGCATTGCGCATCTTTGTAGCTTGAGTTACAATTGTTTTCTCTTATTGCCGTAATTTTATGTTACATAAAGTGAACAAGAAAAATTCTTTAATAATTTTAAAAATTATCAAACTACTTTTCAAGGAAGCTGGTTATACGTATTCAGCAACGCAAAATCTGCATTCACAAACGAACGGTGAATTATAGAAATTGTCAAGTCACCCCGACTCAAAATCTGCATACAGCTGTTTCGATCTTATTAGATCTCATCAGTGCAGCTTCTTTGACTCGGAGTGAATTTAACAAATTTCTAATTGTTCCCGAATACAAATCGTGGTCAGTAACACTGTCTGGAAAACAATCCAGAGCGCCATCCCACCAAAGATATTGGGAAACAACAATTCACCGCTTAGACTGAAAATGCAGAAATTCGTCGCTTAAACACGTACCTCCTGATATGAAGATATCTTCTCTACAAAAGTGGTGTATATAAAATTATGATTCCAAGGCACACTAACATAGTGACTCAAAACCTTTGGATATACTCACGAGAGCGCGCTCCGAATATTCTAGTCGCTTAATACGCAAAATACCAGAATCAAATCATGAAAAACATACTTGTCGACCATGGTCAATTTCATAAATTACATAAAGTGAACAAGAAAAATTCTTTAATAATTTTAAAAATTATCAAACAACTTTCCAAGGAAGCTGGTTATACGTATTCCGCAACGCAAAATCAGCATTCACAATCGAACGGTGAATTATAGAAGAGTATATCCAAAGGTTTTAAATCACTATGTTAGTGTGCCTTGGAATCATATACACCACTGTTGCGACGAATTTCTGCATTTTCAGTCTAAGCGGTGAATTGTTGTTTCCCAATATCTTTGGTGGGATGGCGCTCTGCATTGTTATCCAGACAGTGTTACTGACCACGATTTGTATTGGGGAACAATTAGAAAGTTGTTAAATTCACTCCGAGTCAAAGAAGCTGCACTGATGAGATCTAATAAGATCGAAACAGCTGTATGCAGATTTTGAGTCGGGGTGACTTGACAATTTCTATAATTCACCGTTCTATTGTGAATGCAGATTTTGCGTTGCTGAATACGTATAACAAGCTTCCTTGAAAAGTTGTTTGATAATTTTTAAAATTATTAAAGAATTTTTGTGGTTCACTTTATGTAATGTATGAAATTGACCATGGTCGACAAGTATGTTTTTCATGATTTGGTAATTGTATGTAGACATTTCATGCGTTTTTGCATATTTAATGTTTTTTCGTGGGGTTTCCCACCTCCACAACTCTTCCAATTTGACATACGGTTTGAGGAATTTGTAGCCGTCGATAAGCTCAGAATTTGGTATGCATGTCACTTCTACGAATATTACCATTCATTTATATATTTATTTGAATGCCTTTTAATAAATGAAAAAAAATGGAGTATTATTATTAGTTAATCAAAAAACACCACTGAGTTAGTATGTTATGCATACATATAGAAAAAAAACATGATGGCACCTGCATTTTGAGGAAATTTTTTTCTTGGGGGACATGTACAAGGCTTTCCAGATACAGACTCTTTTTCAGATTCTTCTTCTTTATATGGTTCATCGCCAGCTAATGCCTCTGAAAAATACTCGAAAATTTATTTCTGATATCGATTTTTGTCGAACGGAAAGGGTAATATATCAGGAACAGTGAAAAACATTTTGAAGCCATATCACCTGGCTCATTAAAAAAAGAAACAGCTAGCAGTTGAACAAATTTGGAACTAAATTTGCCACCTTATTTTTGATTGTTCCTATATCCAAAGGTCACTTGAATTAATTAACTAAATTCCTTTGAAATATTATGATTTATATAGTGTATTTATTGAAATAGATATGTAATGAGAAATGAATTTGAACGTAGCATAAAAAAATCGTATAATGATAATTTGTTAGTACCAGATACATCTAATATTCATAATAAAAATTATTTTTAAATAATGGAAATATGAGTGTAACCTACATTTTCATAACTACCAATAGTACAAGAAACTAATTTCTTCAATTCTTAACAAATTCTAACCAAGATATCTAAAGAATTGTTATTCTTAAGATATAAAGATAAGTTCTCGACAATGTTGATTTCTAAATTATATTGCCGAGCTTCAGCACATTGAATTACAAGGACCGACCTGATGAACCTCAAGAACATCATTATTCCATTTCGAATTCAGATCTAATGAAGTTGGGGTAAAATGAAGAAAAATTTCTAAGGAGCCTCTTTATAAAGGAATACAACGAATCTGAGCATACAAAAGTCGATAAATAGCATCCACCGTGCATTTTATTATCTCATTAGTGGCGGATAAATTGAATGAATAAACAAGGTATATTGAAATCAGTAGAGATGGTAAGGAAAAGCTTTTCGCCGCTATGAATAAATAGCGTAGCTTTTGACACAATTAATTGACAATGACTCTACTTTACCATATTTCAGTTTATTGTATAGTCTAGCTTGTGAAACTTTTTCTAAAGTTAAATTACTCAACTACTAATTAGGATTTGTAGAACTCTGGTGGATGTTCCTTCGTAGAAGGCGTATTAATTAATTTAATTACACTGCAGTACGCGCAACATTTTCTCTAGGTCTTGTTCAGAGAAGTGCACCACTTGATGAATTTTTTCAACTATGAAAGCTTCAGACGGTTTTCTATTCATTGTTAATGTAGAGTGAAATAATGTGTTACTTATAGATTTTTGAATCATAGATTTCACTGTGATGGTACAACAGCATACTCATAATTATTCGAATGAAATTGACTGAATTGTTTCGAAAACCGATGATTTTAGCAGCTCCACAAAGTGGCTTATGCTACGTAAGCTTTGGAATATATCTAGAGCTCAGCATTGAAATATTCATTTATCCAAATTCTAAAGAATACATTACATAAATGTTCCATCCAATTGATGATTCACTAATTTAAAACTGTAAGCACATACTGTGTACTGGAATCGTTAACTGATTTCGTTATCCACAATACGACGTTTGGAGGCACTACCAGGATTAGTTTTTCTACAGACTTTCCTTTTCCGAGAGACGAATATAAATAAAGAAACGGTGTCATGGGACACCAGGTAGGAACGAAATTCCTTCGGATAATATAGAAGCAACACAATTTGCAAAAAAGAAACATGTGCGTCTCGGGACGCTCGACAGAAGTAATAATTTTATACTAATCCAAGTTGAAATAATCAATATTGAAATGTGAGGCCAAGAGCTGCAACGAGATTGTAAATGAATAAATGAAAAAAGCCTGTAGTCATCTCTGGGATTCGAACCCGATACCAGTGTTCAGTACTCAGACCACTCGGTCGTCAATACAACATCAAACAAAGACGCAAGAGTGTATATAACTAGAGTGTAACGTATCGCCACGCTATATAATGGAATATAAATCTACTATACGCACTCATTATTTTATGGAACAAATTTGTAATGCTTTATCTTTTCATTATGCCATATCTGATTCCTGTCGTAATCTGTTCTTTTATGCATATAACTAATACTAAATAATTTCGTTATATGCATAAAAGAACAGACTTCATTGTGAATCGCCTGCGTAGTAACTCTCGAACAACGGGAACGCCGTCCAGTACGAAATCAGAAAGAAGGCATGAGAGAACGGAAAGAAAGAGGGAGAAGGAGAAATATATTATACGCTACTCCCTTGTGTGAGTCACATTCTTACGGTTTTATCGTTACGGGTTTAGTCTCACATTATTTTCAGTTTGTTCCCTATCCCTATCCCTATCTCCTCCAAGCCTGCCGTAAGGAACTTTGTTCCAAAAATGAATTCAGTCGAAATTTTATACAATAATCAATTCTTCCTTATTCCCGCACCTTTTATAATTTTCGGAAAATCGATATCGTTATTAGGTTTAGTCTATACAATCAGGGCCGTAGCCAGCTATGGGGGCTAAATAAATTCTTGAAGGAGCTTGCTAGTACTAAAATAAATATACTACTACTTGCTAGTACTAAGATAAATATACGTGAAAAAAGGAGTATACAGCTTTTTCTGTCTTTTTACCTAGAAGACTGGAGAACGAATATTCATTGAAAAACATTTTGGAAAAATGAAAGAATTTATTCTAATAAAAAATAATAAATAAAAAACCTATCATAGAAAACTCTGAATGAATTAAACAAATAGAAAAAAAATAAAAATGTTCTTTCATCATTAAATATAAACAAATGAATATATCTATAGACGTTAATATCATAGAGCCATTTTTTTGTGTAAAGTTATAGATTTAAAAAATGGAGTCAACCAATTCATGTTTGAAGATTTAGCTCTATTTGCATTTACTCCAATGCATTCGTGGAGAGGATATTTTCATCGATGAATGTTGTTAAATGTAAAATTCGAAACAAAATGATACTAAAAATGTTAAATTCAGTTGTGTCAATTAGATCTCACTTTGCAATAAATGAGATTTGCTGTAAAGAATTTGAGCCTAGCAAAGCTATGTATGCAAAATTTAATTCTGATATGTATCAGTAGCAGAACCAATCCACAACTTCAACCACAGACAAAGATGATGATGATGTAATGATGTTTTGTGAACAGTTTATATAAAAATAAAGATATTGGTAACAGAATCGTGGTTTTGAATGTAATAGTAATTTAAGTAAAAAGTCCCGAAAATACCTATTATTGGTTTTTGGACGAGTAGGCAACATGTTGGGTGCACTATTTTTTCGTGCGGTTGCGAAAAAATCATGATTGCGATTTTGGGCGACAAATTAGCAGCAAAACACGTATGAAATAACTGCTAGAATAAGTGAATTTTATATGCAAAAATACTTGTTACCAATGTTTCCCCGTTAACATATCGCAACCATGCGCTTTTGGGCGACAAATCAGCGTATAAAGTGCAATACGGCTCTGAAAAGTCTGGCAACCCTGCTAGTAGCCGCTCGTTTGTCGCTATTTTATTTTAGGATAAAAACGTCAACTTGTTTTGCTGGGTAAAAGATGCCGCAAATAAATAATTTTAAGTCAGTTTTACAATTAGGTAGATTTGTTTGTAACTAGACTAGTTTTATGTTTCAACGTAGATTGGTTTTTAGTTTGTAATAATTCTGGTATCTTTTCTAGAGGGGATTCAAATAATTCCAGAGGGGGGCTCAGCCCCTCTGGTGCCCCGTTGGCTACGGCCCTGTATCCAATATTCGATAAAAACTTTTTCGACATTCACAGAAAACCTATTCCAGAGTTAGCATCGACAAAAAAATTATCTGCTCCACCTGAAATAATCGCGTATTCAATCTTTCTCATATCTCCAATATTCGAATTCTCAATAAAATTTCAGTTCGATGGAAATTTCCATTAAACACAGGAGTTTTTTCCTTGGTGAGCGCAGATGCTTTTTGAGGCATTTTATGAAAAGGCTGCCACTTTTCACATTAGGGGTGAAATTATTCAACGTTCGCTCAACTGTTAACTTCTCTACGTTTAAATTAGTAATTATCAGAGACAGATCTTCCGAGCAACATCAGTAACAATTGTTTTGGATTTTATTCAAAATGCGACAGAGAAATTGATCGCTGGATATTCTGCGAAATGACAGCGGTAGTTCATAACTATGTCCATAATAAATTCAGTGCCGGATTAGCCACGTAGCAAGACTAGCAAATGCTACGGGCCCCGGGAATTGAAGGGCCCCGCGCTCCAACACCTGTCGGACGGTAAAACAAAATAAGTTCAGATAAGCGTAAAATATTTTGCATGCTTTAAACGTGAAGCGCTCAGGCTATGCTTCACTCCTTCCTGAAAATCTAAAACACGATTTCGTCACGTTAAATTGTAGGCATAGGTTGTATTATACCTTACATGAGTAATGTTGGTTTCAAAATCTATACAGTTTTTCACGGTTCTACCTATTCGATCTTACGAACGCATTTAATGATTATATTTCAAAAATTCCGATTTTAAGGAAGTTCTCGGACACTAGGTGGTCAGCCCGAGCTGATTGTGTGAAGACACTTTTATGCGGTTTCATCACTACTAAGCAAGTTTTGGAAGATATTTTAAATAATCTGGACCAAAAAGAAGAGTGTCGTAATTAAGCTTACGGACTAGCAATGCGATCCACAGTTTCAGATATTGTTGCAAGAACCAAAGATCTGACCGGCTGTGAAGAATACTAGCAACAGAAAACAGGACGAAGCAAACGAAATATAAAGTACGACCATTTCAGCGGCTCTGCTACACTCGATGACTTTGTCGAAAATCAAACACCTGGACAACGTCTTGAACTTTAGGTGTTTATTGTCATTATTGATAAAGTACTGTCTGCTTTAACTAAACGTATGGAAGCATTTCATAAAATTACTAGTGTTTCTGGAATATTTCGACAGCTATAATCCCTTAACAGAAAGGAGATTTTGGAAAAATCCTCAATAATGGTAATTTCTTCCAAAGATGATTTGGAGGACAGCCTTCGCGGAGCTTCTGAAAACAGATGTGGCTACTGTTATTGAGAGCAACAAACGAGAGTCTCTGGAACTGGAATTTTATGAACTTTTATTAAATAATTCTTTAGAGTCGTGTTTTTCAAACTCAACCCCAATCAGCTAACTGACCGTCATTGGCTCAAATAGCTCTTTCACAAATATCATGGATGTCATTTACTTACATGAATATAAATTTGAATTTGATTGTTCGTATGTAACTTTGATTGTACCTAATGAATATTTAACATAATATATGATTGAACTATTTTATTACCCAAATTAAAAAAAAAACTAACCAATTTGATTTGTAAAAGTAATACGAAAATGTTAAATTGGAGTTGGACGAATTATGAAAAAAACTATTAGTCAAGTCAATCTGGATATTCATTAATAAAACATTTTGCATAAAATGAATCTGTTTTCGTATTTGGAAGGTTTTGTAGGTTCCACTAATATAATCGAAATCATAATTATATTATACACACTCCTTCCTTGTTGATTTATCAATTTTATATGGTTTTTCTAGTTTTTTCGCTTTTTCAAGCTACATGTATATTTGATGTTAAAAGAACTGGTATTCTCGATTGAATAGGATATTCTACTTAGCAACAAGATAAACCTGGCAAATCGATTTAAAACTTTATTTCCTTGAGTATTATGTTGGCTATCATTTCGGGGCTATAATTAATGTTTACCGCGATTTGTTTGATAATACTACTTTTTGCCGAATAATCCTGCACGCAAGGAAAATTTCATACAACAGCTTTTCCTAACCTTTTTCAGCGACGGACCATTAGGATTATAAAGGACCCCTTTAATAAAAAACTCAGGTATAAATTTCAGACCATTTCTTTTTAGTAATACACATACAAAAAAATGCTTTCTCATGAAAAATACGTATTTTATTTTTGTTATTCTAAATCCGTGAGCATACGATTCTTAAAGTGAAGGTTGGTGTTGCCTTTTTGCAACTGCATGAGTAAATAAAAAAAAATGAGTGATATTCGGGTTGACGTTACTACAGAGTGATATTCTCAAATTGGATTCCACTTGTAATCTATTTCTGTACTTGCAGTAAATATTTCAGTTCTTAATCTGATTTTTCCTCAAAATATTTCTTTACATTCAACCAAAAACTCCAATTTTTTTCACGTACTGGAAAATAATTAATTAATAATTAATTCATTTCGTCTTGAACTTGTGTTGGCAACATTGCTCCACCATAGGATTCCAAAAATGCTGTTAATGTAGTAAAGTGATAAAAGATTTCTTAGACTGTACGATTTGTCCAAAGTTCGAACATTTTTAGCATAGTTTCAATTTCGCCGTCAGCTTGAAAGATGTTGCTATCTCTCACTATTCATTTATTATTGTTTAATAGTACAGAGGTGAAACTGCGGACCCTCATACATATACTCGCGGACCCTCAGGGGTCCGTGGACCACAGGTTGAAAAACACTGCCATACAAAGTAATAGTCCAACACATCTATATTATGATTCATAATTTTCTTCAGAATGTACTTTCCTATGTTGATTTGAATATATTTCTTATTGAACAAGCTTTTTTATTCTGAAACAATATATGTTGAAGTTTTCAACATCTAAAAATAGTTCAATTCTGAATAAGTTCAATTATAATTAACCTATGTGTGGCCTTTGGTGTGCTTTGTAGTTCCTCCCTAGGAAATACTATTTTGTTTGATGACATTACTTTATGTAATTTTGTTCTTGACTCAGAATTAAAATTAGAGAAGATGACTTAATTCATAATAATTGAAATAATGTATTAACATTATACAATTTTGCTCACGTCTAAAAAAATATTTTTCAATCTATATTATAATAATCAAATTAACAACACTACTATATAAATCACTAATATATGAAAATTTTGAAGTATATCAAGTAATAATGCATATAAACATCAACCACAAACAAATCAACGGAGCACTGTTAACAAATAAAAAAATTAAAAACTAGAGGAAAAACAGATATGAGTCAGACTCTTTGCCATTTTGCACATATTCATCGACAGTAATATCTGCTTTATACGTATCTTGAATGTATTTATTGGAAGTAAACTTATTGTATTATGCAACCTATTGAAGAATTTTCAACTCAGGTATTTGATCCCTTTCTATGATTTTTTCAATCTATAAAATTCTATGCGTATGTCTTCTTTTCCACGTGTCTCGTACGAGTGAATATGATAGTTTGATGCAACTGTTTCTGCATTTTTATGAGCATAAATTAAACACTCATATACACAAAGGCCTGGAAGAGTAAGAATATTTAACAATTTGAAGGCATCCCTACAACATTCTCGATAGCCAATTTGATCTGAAACTTTGACAGCACGACGCTGAATCCTAAAAATGATATCTCTTCCCAGACAGTAGCTCCAGAGCAATAGATCATATCGCAGGTGTGATTCACATAGTGAAAAATAAACCATTTTTACTCAACACTCGCTGACAGGGACGACGACAAACTTCTCAAGGCAAGAGTGCTCTGGCTTAATTTTTCTGCCAATGCATGCACATGGTTAGATCAAGAAAAAACGGAGTACAGGTGAATACCGAAATAGAAGTCACTCACATATTCGTCCTTCTTTGAGTGAGGATCGTTTTGAGTTTTCTGTCTCTATTATCCATCAAGTTATTCAAGAGAACCACATCTGAACTTTCATCTCAGCTTCAGAGGATAGATGTACGACTGAATTTATATATCTAGTTCTCAAAGATATATTTGTATCATCGGCATAAAGTATAGACTCATATAGAGACAGATAATCAAGTAAGTCTTTAAAAAATATTAAAAATAATGGTAGTTATGATAATGACGGAAATTCTCTCAATGGGAAGGATTTTCGAAAGCGCCATAGGGCACGGTCCGATGGAATATAATTATAATCGAAGAACCTAAGACGCAATTACCACGATATCATCATATAAGCTTCTGCATATTGCGATGTCAAATATTAAAGACTTTGATTCCATCGTTCCTTCCTGTCTGTCACTCAATCCACGTCTTTGGCAAATTCGTGTAACCACAATGTGAGCCGGATCTATGAGAAAGCCTGCATAAAGTTCTCAATGACAAGTCACGCACCTTTACTTGATATCGGCTCATGATAGACATGATCGTACCGAATCACGAGCATCGGATAGAAATAATTTTTTTTTTACGATGGTAATACTAGCGTGACTTCTAATTATTTATGTTATACAACAATGTAAAAAGCTTTCTACACGATTATTTCAGTTCTCATTTCCGTCTCTCTTTTAGTCGAACTGTCAGTTCATCATGTGTGTGAAAAGTGAAAACTGAAAGGGGGAACTGACGGGATGGAAATACCTATTCATTTCATTCCCGTTCTCATTTTAGCTTAAATCACGTGGACGTTTTTTTTAGGTGACATGTATATCAAATTATAATGAAATTTTATTTCATTATGAAAATAAATTTTAACCAAATGTCGGCTCGTCAACTAATAATATCCAATTATGACTAAATCGACTAAAAACGACAATTGAATGGATCGTTCGAAAATAAATTAACAAAAATGGATGCACTGACAGGTAGACTGAAAAAATGCCGAAAATTAAGTGTTTTCCTTGAATTTAAGCAAGTAAACGCAGTGCGGATTATTGTTATCGAAAATACCACTGGGAGACTGAAAAGCATCGTAATTATGATAAAAGCTGCTCGTTATTGAATTAGAGGGAACGCGAAAGAAAAGACCCTAATCCGGCTAGTACTTTTCATCTTTCATAATTCAATATAAAAATATTGCTTCATATGAACTGAAAAATTCACGAGTATTGAAAACTCGAATATGAGTTGAAATATAATCGTAGAAAAATTATTTCACTTATCTTTATCTAATTCTCAGAGTTATATTTTATTGTTGATTTAACTATTAAAGTTTCAGTAGAAACTGAGAATTAAAATTGATTTATTGAAAATAAAAGTACTAATAATTAAAATGACAATTCGACATATTTGTTCTGGGATATTATCCCATTATCAAGAGAATAACAACTCAGTAGTACTCTATGAATAATGTTTCACCAAGTAATCATAAATATACTTTTCCGTCGACCTCTAAATAAAAGCTTACCTTAACGTACACGAAATTGATCATTAATGATCCATATTAATGTGCAAATTCTCCTATTTTGATGTTTGATTGTCATGGGCAACCAAACACAGAAGTATTCAGCACGGAATAGTTGAATTATTCTGTGTCTCTACTGTTATTCCACAGAGAAAAGGAATTCATAATTCAAATCGAAAAATTTAACTCTATACAAAATAAAGTAGAAACTGCGGAAAAATTTTTATGCAATAATCGTTCGAAAGTAAATAACACTTCAGCTTACACCAGTTCCACATATTCCTTATCGGATATTGTAGGTAATGTTAACTATTCAGAATTTCACATGTCTAATATTCCATCTATGAATTTCCCAAATTGTTCCATCGGTAGCATAAATATAAATATATCGAAATGAACATAGAAATTTACATTGTGTCAAGTGTATCTGTCATGCAAAATGAAAATTTATTTCAATCAAGAATTCATACTCAATTCATGATGAGGTCGACGGAAAAATCTTGTAATAAACTCGTTTATTAATGTAGCGATTAATGGTCTCGAACTATTAACATATCTCAACCATTAATCGCTGTCATTAATAAACTAGTTTATTAAATAACTATTATTAAACTCGGAACTTTCAGCCGGATACACTTCAATTCTACAAATTTCTATGAAAATGCTAATTGACGTTCTACTCCTGTCAATGCCCAAACAAATTTTTATTTCAATTTCGAAAAATATTAAATGAATCTCGAATTGATAGAAAATGAAGTCATTCCCTACTACAACAAATATCACATTTTCCTCGAAATTTTTCACTGTGATACGATCTGTGACTACAGACAGAACCGAATTCTTAATTTAAATCCAGTTAGTCACGTCAACTGCCAGCCATAAAGCAGGATCTAGAGGACCACGAAATCGTCTGGTTTCGAAGCTATAAACCCGGATTTGTTTGAATCAGACCCTGGATAAAATGATCAAATAAACATATAACAATATCGTAAACAGGCTGAGTGGATTTGCGGAGGAATGAGAACTCAAAGATGCAGACCAGATGAATAATAAATATTCGACTTCTTTTCTCCAGCATTGAAGTGGCAGAATATGAAAGTACTCAGAAACAGTATTTGAGGTAAGGTCGATAATTTAAGCTACATCTTTATATATATATATATATATATATATATATATATATATATATATATATATATATATATATATATATATATATATATATATATATATATATATATATATATATATATATATATATATATATATATATATATATATATATATATATATATATATATAAATAATTTTTGCCCGCGTTGTACTGATATTTACTTGTACTTTTTCAGCAATAACAGACCTATTCAATTAGAAAAATGACTTCAATTAAATGTCATTATTTATTTAATAATAATAAATAATTAAATGTTAACGTTTCATCATGTAAATTCATGACTTTCTCAAAACTACTCATGAATTCACATGACGAAATGTAAACAATTGAATCAAGTTATTTTTCTATTCTAATTATATATATATATATATATATATATATATATATATAAATATATATATATATTTATATATATATATATATATATGTATATATATATATATGTATATATATATATATATATATATATATATATATATATATATATATATATATATATATGTATATATATATTCATGAAGTGGAGCTTCATACTAAAATGGATATGCAAATTAGTTAGGGCGGTATGATTGAAATATAATGCGGTATTTTATAAACATATAACTTAACTCTGTAGAATAACTATGACTAGAAAGAACAAAGTTTTCACTTACCAACTACTTCTAGATTAACAAAATAACTTCTAACGGGTTGAGTGCTTATTTGGCATTCGTAGATTCCTGCGTCCCGTTTTTGTGCCCATTTAATTTGCAGGGTCCACTCATCGGTTTCTGGGTGATGATTTGCCTGGAATCGCTGATCGCTTGTATAGGTGTAACTACCCACAGTTAATATGTGTATATCCCTGTGACGAATCCAAGATACCTGAAAATTAATTGAGGAGCTTGAGGTGAATGTCAGAAATAAAGTGTTAATTATTAATTCTATATATATATATATATATATATATATACAGGGTGTCCCACCGGGAAAGAACGCGATCTGTATATGGAAAAGTACACATAAGAAACTTTTGAAAATTTGACAGTATACTAATGTTGATAGGGGAAACTCGACTAAAATATTTTCAAGATGGTGGCACTTCCGGTTATACCGGAAGTAGATACCAACCTGCTTATTTTAAATTGGATACCATATATATTAATACATTTTTAAATTCTACGCAAGATTCAAGGCAGATTTCATGTATTATGTCCTATACCTAAGTCTAAGCGTTTTTGACATATCTAGGTTTTTATGTCAAAAATGACGATTGCAAGACCTAATATAATTATAAATTGTTCCTATAAGGACTCCCGTATTACTTACTTTGGGGTGGATTCCTTATTGAAAAAGACTTGCTTTAATAGATTTTGTATAGTATTTGGATAACTAAGCATACAGGGTGTTAGAAAAAAAACATCTGAAATGAGATTGAGAAAACTGACAAAAATCAATTTTTTCAAATGGAAACCCCCCATTTTTCTTATTTTGTAATATTTAGCATCAAAAATTAAGGTAACTTTGTAGAAGGTTATCTATACCTAAAATTTGAAGTTTTCGAAATATTGCCAATTTAATATTTTTATATGACGATTTTGCATTTAATCATCAAACAATTAGATCTAGTATAGTCACGATCGTATTTGACATTTCAAATTATCGTAATGGCACCCCGGTTAAATTATATAAACGAAAATTATTTAAACTTTTAAGGCTTATCTAAATCATTTTCATTTAAATGCTGCACTAATGAAAATATGGATAGCATAGGGATGATATTTGTGTTTCCGTAAAATTCTTAGAACTGATGATTTAGATAAGCCTGATTCTAATGCTATCTGCCTTGAAGATTTTGTTGGATATGCCTCAAAATATCCCAAAATTGCTATTTAAATATTTTCATTGTTAACAACTGGTTTCTTTTTGTACACTTATGCCTTTACGGATCCAAAATTCTTGAAGTTTTCTATAATTCGTTTAACAGTATTAGGTGATGGTTTTTGTTTATGAGGATATCGGGTCGCACATGTATCACATGTCCTTGAAATAATTTATCACATTGTCCATAAATAATAAATAAGTTTAAATAATCTTCGTTTGTATAATTCAACTGGGGTGCCATTACGATGATTTGAAATGTCAAATACGATCGTGGCTATCCTAGATCTAATTGTTTAACGATTAAATGCAAAATCGCCATATAAAAATATTGGCAATATTTCGAAAACTTCAAATTTTAGGTATAGATAACTTTATACAAAGTTACTTTCTTCTTAAATGCTAAATACTACAAAATAAGAAAAATGAGGGGTTTCCATTTGAAAAAATTGATTTTTGTCAGTTTTCTCAATCTCATTTTAGATCTTTTTTTCCGAACACCCCGTATGATTAGTTGTCCAAATACTATACAAAATCTATTAAAACAAGTCTTTTTCAATAAGGAATCCACCCCAAAGTAAGTAATACGGGAGTTCCTCATAGGAACAATTTATAATTATATTAGGGCTTGCAATCGTCATTTTTGACATAAAAACCTAAATATGTCAAAAACGCTTAGACTTAGGTATAGGACATAATACATGAAATCTGCCTAGAATTTTGCGTAGAATCTAAAAATATATTAATATATAGGGTATCCAATTTAAAATAAGCAAGTTGGTATCTACTTCCGGTATAACCGGAAGTGCCACCATCTTGAAAATATTTTAGTCGAGTTGCCCCTATCAACATTAGTATACTGTCAAATTTTCAAAAGTTTCCTATGTGTAGTTTTCCATATACAGATCGCGTTCTTTCCCGGTGGGACACCCTGTATATATATATATATATATATATATATATATATATATATATATATATATATATATATATATATATATATATATATATATATATATATATATATATATATATATATATATATATATATATATATATATATATATATATATATCTATATATATATATATATATATATATATATATATAAATATATATATATATATACTCACAGACAAAATTATTGCATATTTTATTTAAGGTCTTCATTTATTTTTCCTTTAACACCTTGTGATTTCGGTTACTAAATCTGTTACATTGGAGTGTTCTACGTTATTAATAATTTCGTGTTTAAATATTTTTTCAAAAGATTTTCCATACATGTTCTATGGCATTTGCGTCAGCCACTCTAGCTTTGCAATCCCGACATCCTCAATGTACTGGTTTACTGTTCTTGGGGCATGGGCACGGGCATTGTCGTGCATTAGCACAAAGTTATTTTATCCAATAAAGCCGGCATATGGTATAACATGTTCTGCAAGGATGTTAAGTATGTACCAGTCAGCATTCATCCTTAAATTCACTTCAATGAGCTCCGTGCGACTCTCCCAACTAATGCCAACCCATAGCATAATGGAACCACCGCCAAAGCTAAGATTATGTACAAGATTACATTCTGCGAAACCTTCTCCTGGCCTTCTGTATACTAGACTACGTCCATCAGGCTTCCATAATTGTATTCTCGTTTCGTCTGTGAAAAGAACTTTTCCCCATTGATGTTCATTCCAGTCAGCATGTGCTCTTGCAAATTGTAACCGTACGATTTTATGGCGTGGAAGAAGTCGAGGAACTTGGCTTTAAATCGACCTCCTTAATGCTCCTTATTATTGTTTTGGTGGAAGCATTGACTTGCCTTGCATTTAGTAATTGATTTTTTAGATGCGGAGCACTAAGTGTACGATTTCGCAAAGATTGAATTCTTAAATATCGCTCATCTCTTGGCGTTGTAATTCTTTTACGTCCTTGACCAGGCCGCCTTTTGTATCCTCCAGTCTCATTGTAACGTTTTAGTATGCGAGAAACAGTCGATTGATGGTCATTCAATCTATGTGCAATGTCTTCTTGTCTGTACCCCTCATTGATTAAACAATTTTAACCGCAACTAACTCGTGGCATCTCACTAATTGAAACTACAGATTGAAGAAATAATTAACTGAAAATGTCATTCTGAAAACGTCAAATGAAGAGAAGCCATCATTTCAGTCATCAACGCACACTAAGTTACGATTATAGCTCTCCGCTTATTCAGTTATAATTTCAAGTTATCGCTAATTCAGATATAAAAGCTATGTCTTACTATTATTTTATCTGCAATAAATTGCAATATACGTAGAACACTCCAATGTAACAGATTTAGAAACCGAAATCACAAAAGTGTTAAATGGAAACAAAATTAAGACCTAAAATAAAATATGCAATAATTTTGTCCGTGAGTGTATATTTATTTATGCATATATATATATATATATATATATATATATATATATATATATATATATATATATATATATATATATATATATATATATAAATATATATATATATATATATATATATACATACATTCATTGAATTTAGTTACCTGACTTTATATATTAAATGGAACTTCTTTTCGCTGGATATTTTCAGGTTGTTATTCTACTAAAAAAACTGCTCGTTTAAAATATACGTTTCGAAGGCAATGGCCTTCTTCTTCAGTATTTAAGTAATATAAAATTCTTACAATCACAAATTCTAAAACACAATGTTTACGTCCACTTTAGAATATTGAATATTAAGTTTGTCCTTCCGTCATGTCAGCTGCCAATGTCATGTCAACGAAAAGAAGTTCCATTTTATATATATATATATATATATATATATATATATATATATATATATATATATATATATATATATATATATATATATATATATATGTACACCTGAAAAATATTAAAATATGCGTTCGATTAGTTTTTCTCAAGACTCTTTTCTTCAAAATATTCATTGTCAAATTTATGCTGAGAAAAAGCTATATATTTCAACTACGGGAGTCACTTATAGTTTAGTATATCTTAATATCAGCTCTAATTATCCAATATAATCGAAATAGTTGAAATAAAAACTTGACCCTTTTCAAATTTAATGATGGAGTTTTATCTGTCAATATCCGCATTATTATATTGAGCTTACCTCTTAGATAGAATAACAAAAATTTCAAAGATACTTCAAAAATTTTAGAATTCGATTCTCTTCTTCTATTTATCAAATACAGAAACTTCTTACATGCCTCATTGTTATAAACAAGCCATTGAAATATTTATTTTTCAAATCTTTTCTGGAATATTGTCGACCAAACTATATAATATCAAGAGTCATTTAACTACATAAAATTCACCGTAATTATAAAAATTCCCGCAATAACGTAGACTTTCGCAAACAGATTTTGACATTGTCGGATACGTTTGTGATAAACCTGGATCGAAATTTACAACGTACGACTCCAACCTTTTAAAGAGTAAAACAATTTTTTCGAGATAAAAACTACGTTCAACCGTTTCCATACACGGGTAATTCAAAACACTCGTCTACGTTTTGAAGAGTTAAATCTGCAGCCGTGGATCTACTTCTCTCGTACTCGGGGAAGAATAAGGGAATTCAGCACGGCCACATTCCAATATTGGGGTAACGCGATACTCCATGTATTTGTTTTATTATATCGCTTCAAGCGCTCGGGTATATCTTCAGAAAATTTGTTATACGATTTTGTATCCCCGTTAGTATGATTTGATTCACAGAACACATGGAGGAAACGAAGAAAAATATGATTTCGTGATTCTTTGGGTTTGAAGCAGTACCTATAAGGCGAAATATTTCCAATTGAATGAATTCGAAACAATTTGAAAGATACTATACAGTGTGTCCACGGATGGGGTGCCCAAGGGGAAAAACTTTTTTATATTCAGTTTAAGAGAAAATTGTTATTTTTGATAAAAAGTTCTGCTTGTTTAAAAACCTCATAAAATTGAATAAAGTTTTGCAAAACCTGCTTAATTTTATATGCAATTTCATGTAAAACCTCATGAATTTATGCGCTTAGTTCGGAAACGTAATAATAATCTAGTTAGTGATTTTTGCGTTTTTGGCTGCAGCCCCATGGCTCCCCCCTGGGTGCGCCACTGATATAAAGTGCTATGGCATTGGAGCTGTTTCGTATAAGAACGCAATTCATTTATTTAATGAAAAATATCCGAATGTACCAGTTGCGAGAAATGGATCAACAAATTGATGGAAATTCGATGAATGATCCTGTATCTGTCGAAGACAAAAAAAATCGAAAAAGACGTACTCTGAGAACGATGATGAAGCTTCTGCCCTAGCTATGCATTCAGTAGAGGAAAATCCGAAGTTAAATTTACGAAAAAGAGCAGCTTTAGTAAGAGCCATTTACAAAAAATATTCTAGCCAAACAAAATTCATCTATTCAAACCGATATTTATTCACACCTCACAAGATTGTGATTATGGCACGAGGCTTGACTTTTGTGCAATCATTGGTGAAAATCTTATGAATGACCACTTGTTTCACAACATTATTTTATTTTCTGATGAATCAACGTTCACGGCAAATGGAACTGTTTTACCATATAAAATAATTTAAACCATAATATTGAAGATCTGAAATAATCAATAATTAATGCCGTAAATGAAATCACCGAACATGCTAAAAACGCTTTTAAAGAATTAAGAAATAGAGTGGAGAGATGTTTTGAAGTTGGTGGCGGCTATGTAGAATAATAGTTGTTTTCTTATTTACTGTATATTGTCCCATATTTTTCTGTATTATTAGTTTTGTTAATAATTATACTTAAATTAATAAATGCGTGTTAAAAAGTAATAACAATTATAAAATTATTCACCGATGTTGACAGTTACCTAGGAAATCGCAAAAATCACTCACTAGATAATTATTACATTTCCGAACTTAGTGCATAAATTCATGAGGTTTCACATAAAAGTGTATATAAAATCAAGCAGGTTTTGCAAAACTTGAATTTTATTTAATTTTATGGGGTTTTTGAACAAGCAAAACTTTTTATCAAGAATAACATTTTCCTCTAAAACTGGAAATAAAAAAGTTTTTCCTCTTGGATACTCTGTAGAAGCCTTCGCAGTTGGAGCATGTATTTTATTTAATTATTTCGAATATATGGGAATGATGTAATGTGTTATCAGAAAGTGATTTATTTCAATAATGTCAGTGTAAGGTGCGTATTAATAGACTCCTATTTATATTTGTGTGAATCTTCTGGTAGCACCACAAACTATTGAAATTTATTCATCTTCTTCTTGAATAACAGCAGAGACTTAATTTTCTAGAACAGTTATCTGCATTAAATGAAAAATTACTACTCATGAGAGATCATCAAGAGAACAGGTCATCATAAATCGCATTCTTATATATTTTCAATCTTCAACCAGCAAGTCCGCATCGTTATTTTCTATTCTGTGGAGGAAGGTTGTTTTTTCAGTAGGTTGTCAACATTTTTTTCATAATGAACATTAATTTTTGCAGTTCTACTTGATGTGAGATTGATCATCAAATCACCAAGTCAAAGTAGTGTAGCTGGAGAATTGGCATATTAACGAAACAACGAAATTCGGTTGATATTTTTCATAATAAAATTGCAAGCATCGATACTTCATTTCAGTTTGAACGTGTGAGTGAACTTGACATTGATTAGAAGAGTTAAAAGAAGCTGAATATAACGTAAAAGTTATACAATTCTCGATACCATGAAAAACTAACTTGTTGAATAAATTAATAAAATTTTTTGACACTTACTTTAGCAATCCTGATTTTCTATAATAGCAAGAACGTTTCATGAATTACATCAAGACGTATAGAAGAATTGGTCATTTTCATTGAAAAAATGAACTAATTGATAAAGATAATTTATCGAAATATATCTTTCAAGACGATCAACTAATTAGGTACCTATATTCATATTTTTATCGAAAACTAATCGTTCAACTATGGTTGGTGATACATTCGTTCTGTTAAGGATAAAGCAGAAACGCATAATTAAGAAGTCTTTCAATTAACATTTTACCTCGTTGAAGTGAAATCAAATTTTCAAACGACTACTTGTTAGTTCTATTGAAAAGGGAATTGAAAATAATAATGCCATCTACGTGGCAACAGATTACGCCATCCACACCCGAACAGTTTGGCTTACATCGATTGTGTTGCCCCTGGTCGTTCGACTAATGAAATTAATTTGAGATGTCAGTTCGTTTATCACGTACTCGAGAAACTCTCATTCGATACTGATAAACTGGAAATCTGAGTTTCGAGTAGACCCACAAAGAAATTTAGACGATTGCAATCTGCTCGCAGATTATTCTCTAGTGAGATTTCCATATATTTCCCACATCTACACCTAAGTCGGATTCCTTTTGAGACCGATTTCCACGGGTTTCTTCTGTGGCAAGTCTATCGGCTGCTCTATATAGGAAAGATTAAATCTAATAAATATTGTATTAACGACATCGAGACCCTAGCCTGGATACGCCAAGGAGAATCTATTAGGATCTTTTCGAATGTAGAGTTTTAATAATATTATGGAAAGTCGAGCATCTGACGGTTTATTAAAGAAAGGTTTTGGGCCGACTTCACTTCGATTCTTCTGACAGAATTCATGTTAGTAATTCGGCATGAATTCTTGCCATCTGGTGCGGAATCAACTTTTCTGCCGATTTCGAATGCGCCCCGAAATTATATTCGTCCTCTTCAGAGGTTTTATCGGTGCTGCAGAAATTCCTTAAACTAAGTTTACCAATACCTGCTTTATAGTATACATAAAAAAGGTATCCAGTTCAACCAATAGGTACACATACTTTTCAGAAATGTTGAAAAATTTAAAACCCTGATCAGAAGCTATTTAATGTTTTTGAAGTTGTGAAGTGTTTAACTGTATCACCTTTTTGAGTATGTAAGTGTCCGAAATACTATTGCATGCAGAATTTATATTATGCGAAAAATTCACACATCCATTAGATCATCTCTAAATCTGTTTCTTCTGAACCTTACAATTGATTGAAGTGGTGTTCACTGTCACTCAGAGAATTTTTATTTATCATTTTTTAGCAAAAAAATGTAAAGTACAAAGCGTTGTAGTGAAGTTTTTGTACAGTAGGGAAAATTTAGTTATTCAAAAAAAAAACGATTTTCGAACGGGTGGCTAAACCTAAAGATATACAACAATGTGATGAAGATTTGTACTTCTTCAAAAAATATAGAGACTACTCCGCGATGTCTATCTTCTAAAGTTGACTCACAAGTAACGGTTTTTATCTTTTAAATAATAATTGAGAATATGGTTGATTGATACGAAAAATTTGGGTTAATTTTTGGTAAATAAAGAATAGGGAATATCGAATCCATTGTGGTGATTGTGATGTATTTTACATAGGCCAAGGTGGAAATAGCATTATAACCAAAGACAAATAAAATAGAAATTTCACACTATACAATAGAAATTGCACTAGACTTTTCGAATACTGCTTAGAACCAATAACTTCATAGATTTGAAATCTACCAAATTATTACATGCAGGTAAACAAGAAAATAAATTAGATCGTCTCGGACCAATAGAAATTTCAGAAGCACACCACTGAAAATTTTCCATTCGTAATGAGCAGTTTATATTCAATATATCATCACTTATACAATCAGTGATTAGGAACACTGAAATTTGCCGTACTATTTTCAGATTCTATGAAATATGAATAGGAATTCTCGGGATGTTAGCATAATATATATATATATATATATATATATATATATATATATATATATATATATATATATATATATATATATATCAACAAAGAATTTAGTCGTGGTAAAATATTAAACAAGTAGAGCAGAATTATTGGTATAGCCCGCTTATATAGAAGCAGCCGTTGACACGTGTTTCGGACTCTTTGGTCCTCGTCAGAACGGCGTAGCCAAGCATTGGATTGAAAACTTGAGATCTCCAAGTTTTCAATCCAATGCTTGGCTACGCCGTTCTGACGAGGACCAAAGAGTCCGAAACACGTGTCAACGGCTGCTTCTATATAAGCGGGCTATACCGATAATTCTGCTCTACTTGTTTAATATTTTCCCGCGACTAATTTCTTTGTTGTTGTTTATTTACTCGGTCTGAGATCTCGCGGATGGCATTAATCGCCTCCGTGGCAAAGTTTGACCAAATCTCCCAAACCGGAGAGTTCAAACAATAAGCCACAAATGTGTGATTGTCTTCCGTAGCAGGGGATTTCGTTTGCTGTGCTATTTTCATCTCCAAGTTTTCAATCCAATGCTTGGCTACGCCGTTCTGACGAGGACCAAAGAGTCCGAAACACGTGTCAACGGCTGCTTCTATATAAGCGGGCTATACCAATAATTCTGCTCTACTTGTTTAATATTTTCCCGCGACTAATTTCTTTGTTGTTGTTTATTTACTCGAACTGAGATCTCGCGGATGGCATTAATCGCCTCAGTGGCAAAGTTTGACCAAATCTCTCAAACCGGAGAGTTCAAACAATAAGCCACAAATGTGTGATTGTTTTCCGTAGCAGGGGATTTCGTTTGTTGTGCTATTTTCATCTCCAAGTTTTCAATCCAATGCTTGGCTACGCCGTTCTGACGAGGACCAAAGAGTCCGAAACACGTGTCAACGGCTGCTTCTATATAAGCGGGCTATACCAATAATTCTGCTCTACTTATATATATATATATATATATATATATATATATATATATATATATATATATATATATATATATATATATATATATATATATATATATATATATATATATATATATATATATATATATATATATATATACATACCAGACTTGAGAAACTAGTTAAGCCTTGAAAAAACTTTTGATAATGAGCTAGTAACCCAAAACAATTGTGCATTATTTTCAAATAAATGATATTTATTTTTAGGTATGTTGGTTGCCTTCGGTATTAAATGTAGATTGAAAATGTTCTTCACATTATATCATTCAAATGAATACATTAGAAGAGATCACAGATTTAAGATTAAGCATTATACAAGTGTATACTGTGATCTGGCTGATGGAGTTCATCCCCATAAGTCAAGCAGTCCACTTTCTTGACACTTCACGAAGAAATGAAATAAGTTGTCTTTCTTTTTTTCTCCGCGCTTCGTCTTATACAACGAGCGATTTGTAGCGTTCGGGCGCTCTCCAAATAATACCTTTCAACGAGAGGTATAGTTGATTATTTGTGGATTTTTTGAGTTCTGAATATTACGAATATTAGCTCTTTCATTATTTTGTTTGACTTTTCGTTGTGTTCCTTCACACGCAATGACGTGAGAAGTAGTTCAAATGAAGGTTTTAGTTGAAGAAATGCAAACAGAAAACATTCAAGTCTTGGTGCTGAAATCTTGTCGTAGTATTGAGCGGAATCCGGAATAAGCGGATGATGTATCATACCAAAGCAATAAACTTGAAACATAAATGACACCACACTAGTAAATTGCAGCCGTGTGAGGCCAGGACGGGTCGCTATTTATACAATGAAAGATGGTGGAGCAAGATGCTAAAATTTTTTCACGGCATCACAACTACTTTAAATGAAATTTAAAGATAGAGTAACAAGGGTTTTTATGTTTTTTCTCCAAACGAGCGCCACAGCTGTCATCTAAATTTTGTGTATTTCCCATAACATTCACCTAATAAACGTTGATATTACTGAAAGAACTATAATCACTTTTTGAGTACGCTCAGTTAATATTCTGCTCGTCAATTTCCTTCAGACTGCTAATTTACCATCCCTTCTAAACTCAATTATTTTCCGAATAAACGAAAATACATGTCTGTTGTTTCACTTTCAATCGTTCCTATTAACATCACTCTTCTTTCCAATTTACGAAGAGCACTCGCTGAGATCTGCCGCATTTCAAGACAGTTTCATACAGTTCCTTTTTCTATCTTTCCGTCGAAAATTACTAGAATGGCATACGAACGTATTCGGGAAGCCCAAAGGTGATTTCGCAAGTAGTAAACATAAAGTCTGACCTTCTAGAACCTTAAGTGATGTCGAATTCGATATCCTTTTTCAGCTCAGAACTGGCTTTCATTTTGAAACTGCATATGTTACCCCACGTTGGACCTTATATTTTCTAATAATTTGGTTGAGAGGATTCTTTTTATCGAAGTTATATTAGGAAACAACAGGCACAGATACCAGCACTACCAAGTACAGCATTGCTCAAGGAACTTTGATTTCTATCATTCATTTACAAATTTTGATCGATTGTGCAAAACAACATCTCACTTGAGGACTTGATAATTATCAGTTAACAAATAGTTGAGAAGCTGGCTTCTTTGCTTGGTGGGATGTGGCGCGGCAAGCTTGATGTTACCTACCAATGATTATATTATGGTAAGGTTGCTCAAGTTGTTCTATATCGACAACAGCACATAGAACGCAACATGGTATACATCCAAGTCAACCAAAGTATTATTGTTAAAATTATGTTCCTTATCAAATATGAATTTAATGGAATTAACATAACCGTTTGTTCACAATTCAATAGTATTAATTTTATTCAATGTTAGGTTATATTTATTTTGAATTAACTCTATGCCGTGTCTAAAGTCGTACGCGTACCCCATTTTCAAGTTCTACCTTTCGTCGCCTTCTGCAGTGGTTACACAAGAAAGTAAAGAAATCCATGAGGAAGAAACGGACGCGCCTATAAACTAAATAAAATAGCAATTAAATTTTTAGCTCTCATTCCAATAATAAACCAAAACAGAAAGGTTTCTCGTTGATATACCTACCTCGTTAGTCTAAATAGGTGGTAGATACGACTGGTTGCTCTTGTTGTACCAACTCATGTGAGTTTTTGAAAATTTAGTTTATTTCACTTGATAATATGTAGGTTTTCTAATATTGTTATAATTAAAAAGTTTCATATGATTTTTCTCAACCTATTTATTTATTCAATTATATGTGTGAATACAATTACCGGCAAAAATAGAAGCATTGAATTGATATTCATTAATTCGGAATTGAGGGATTTCAACATGATTAATGCAAGAGTATTCAGATTCGAGAATCTCTCAAAATGAACCCCTGAAGCCAGTCAAAATACCATAAAAATTAGGTTTATTCGATATTTTGACCTAATGTTCCATTAGTTCTTTGAATTTTGAATAATGGCGTTAGATTTTTACAATTTTCAGTCACAGAATTTCATTTTCTTAAAAAAGCAAGGGCAACATCGTTAATGAATTCATCTTGGGCGTAGTTTATTCTCAACAACAAATAATTTCTTGTTCAAATGTTTTCTCATAAGGGACAGCAAAAGTGTTTATACACACCTACACATTTGAATATAAAATTATTAATTAATTTGGCAATTTCTGTGTTAGAAGATAAAGCTATTCCAAAATCAGAACAATAAGAACCAACTTGCTCTTTACTTCCTCATTAGTCATTAATAATTTATTAGCAGGTTTCCATTTTGAAAACCTGCTTATTAAAATGGGTGCGATTAGCAAAGGTGGACCTAGGACCAAGATAGTTTTTCGTTTCATGACTTTTTAATCTTTTTATGATGCAACAAAAACTCAATTTCATATCTCTCTTTCTCTATATATATATATATATATATATATATATATATATATATATAATATATATATATATATAATATATATATATATATATATAGATATATATATATATATATATATATATATATATATATATATATATATATATATATATATATATATATATATATAATATATATATTTTAGAAGGTAAGGGAAATCGACTGAAAGTTGAATATTAATCTCTTTATTCTACGCCAAGCTTTCGAAACACATTTGTTTCTTCCTCAGGGCTACTACAAAAACAGTTCACAATTAGAATTGGTTTTTATATAAACGTAAGAAATGAACTTACGGAAAAGTGAGATAAACAAAATTTTTCATTTACAGTGAAGATGATCATTGGATTAGCTGAACTAACATAATATGCAATATCACATCTACAAATATTTCCTCATAAAAATAGAATGACAATTGACATCATTTAATCCGTCAAACATATGACGGAGAATTCTATGATGAAATTACACAGATATCACAGGCTGGCTAACTAGGTTCTTTTTCTTAGCGGTTGACAATAGGAAAGTATATATGTTGCTTAAATTCTGCACATCGGATTTTTTGTTTATGCTGTTATGTTCACGTTGTATGTGTATCATCTCCATTATCAATCTTTCATTATAACTAGATGTTTTATCTTAAATCTCTACACTATCTAAATTTATCTGGTGTTTTTGTTCAACTGAATGTTTGGTCAGGGCACATCTCACATTTTTCTTTTTTATATCGCTCTTATGTATGCTCACTCTATTTTTTAACCACTGTGAAGTTTGACCCACATATGTGGCTTGACAGTCACTGCAATTTATTCTATAAATTACATTTGAATTAAAATGTTTTGGGGTTGGATCTTTTAACCTTGTAAATAGTTTGAAGACTGTTTTTGAATTATAGGTGGCTATCTTCATATTTTCATTCTTGAAACAGTTCTTAATTTTTCTTGTCAAATTTTTGATATTTAGTATACTACCGTACTTGGTAAGATAATCACTATCACTATCTCTTTGTGGTGTTCTGTCATCATGCTGTACTGGTGTTGATTCATATAAAAGTTTTTTAACCATCCACATTGGGTAACCATTATCGGTGAAGATTTTAAGAAGTTCCTTCATGTTTTTTTGTAGAAATTGTGGGTGGCATGACATTGATTTTCGTTTGTATCGAGTGATCTGATAAATAGTGAACAAATCTGTCCGAGTTACTATGGAGATATTAAAGTTCATTTTAGAAAATAGCTATTTCTCGTTTCATAACAAATTCTATAAGCAAGTTTTTGGAAGTGCCATGGGATCTAAATCTAGCCCAATTGTGGCTCTGTATGTGATGGACTTCATGCTGGATGAAACTATTCCCAAATTACCCTTGCCACTTTTCCGTATCAAAAAATATGTAGATGACTTGTTTATCATCTCTCCAATAGATGGAGTGAAGGATCTATTGCCGATTTTTAATAGTTTTGACAAATACATTCAGTTTACCATTGAAGAATAGGATGCATACTTTTCGGTGCCCTTCCTTGACACGAGAGTCCATCGCTCAAATAATATAATAAAGTTAGATTGGTTTAGAAAAAACACCAACTCGGACAGATTTGTTCACTATTTATCAGATCACTCGATACAAACAAAAATCAATGTCATGCCACCCACAATTTCTACAAAAAAACATGAAGGAACTTCTTAAAATCTTCACCGATAATGGTTACCCAATGTGGATGGTTAAAAAACTTTTATATGAATCAACACCAGTACAGCATGATGACAGAACACCACAAAGAGATAGTGATAGTAATTATCTTACCAAGTACGGTAGTATACTAAATATCAAAAATTTGACAAGAAAAATTAAGAACTGTTTCAAGAATGAAAATATGAAGATAGCCACCTATAATTCAAAAACAGTCTTCAAACTATTTACAAGGTTAAAAGATCGAACCCCAAAACATTTTAATTCAAATGTAATTTATAGAATAAATTGTAGTGACTGTCAAGCCACATATGTGGGTCAAACTTCACAGTGGTTAAAAAATAGAGTGAGCATACATAAGAGCGATATAAAAAAGAAAAATGTGAGATGTGCCCTGACCAAACATTCAGTTGAACAAAAACACCAGATAAATTTAGATAGTGTAGAGATTTAAGATAAAACATCTAGTTATAATAAAAGATTGATAATGGAGATGATACACATACAACGTGAACATAACAGCATAAACAAAAAATCCGATGTGCAGAATTTAAGCAACATATATACTTTCCTATTGTCAACCGCTAAGAAAAAGAACCTAGTTAGCCAGCCTGTGATATCTGTGTAATTTCATCATAGAATTCTCCGTCATATGTTTGACGGATTAAATGATGTCAATTGTCATTCTATTTTTATGAGGAAATATTTTGTAGATGTGATATTGCATATTATGTTAGTTCAGCTAATCCAATGATCATCTTCACTGTAAATGAAAAAATTTTGTTTATCTCACTTTTCCGTAAGTTCATTTCTTACGTTTATATAAAAAACCAATTCTAATTGTGAACTGTTTTTGTGTAGTAGCCCTGAGGAAGAAACAAATGTGTTTCGAAAGCTTGGCGTAGAATAAAGAGATTAATATTCAACTTTCAGTCGATTTCCCTTACCTTCTAAATACAAATTAAAAGACTGTGATTTTATATCAAATATATATATATATATATATATATATATATATATATATATATATATATATATATATATATATATATATATATATATATATATTTATATATATATATATATATATATTATATATTTATATATATATATAAATATATATATATATATATATATATATATATATAATATATATATATGTATATATATATATATATATATATATATATATATATATATATATATATATATATATAGAGAGAGAGATATATAAAATGTTCGTATGTATGTATGTGCTTATGTATTTTAGCGTTGTTTACACGATAACGGGCGCAGTTTTGAAGCAAAAGGACTGAAAGTTTGTAAATAGGTCGTTTCGTATGACATCTTGGATGAGATTGTTTTTGGTTCGAATTGGTTGGGGAGTTGACCCCCCTTCCTGGGGGAAAAATAAATTTTGTTCACACGATAAAGGTCGTGATTTTGAAGCAATAGGGTTGAAAGTTTATAAATAGGTAGTGTCGCATGATATCTTGGATGGAATTGTTTTTGTTTTGAATTGGTTAGGGTTGAAACTTGTAGGTAGGTAGTTTCGTACGATATCTTGAATGCTATTCTATATGAATTGGTTGGAGGGTTGACTCCCCGGAGGAGAAAATAAATCTTGTTCACTCGATAAAGGGCGCAATTTTATAGAAATAGGGTTGAAAGTTTGTAAGTGCGTAGTTTCGTATGATACCTTGGATGTGATTGGTTTTGGTACGAATTGGTTGGGGGGTTGATCCCCCAGGGAGGAAATAAATATTGTTTACACATAAGAGGGCGCATTTTTTTTGAATTTGGAAAAAAAATCATAATTTAATGAATATATTTTTTAAACTGGTTACGTAATGAAAACCTGCTCTTCTTATGCAGCTCGCTGCGATAGTTTTTTTAAGTTATATTTGCTATATGTTCAATGCAAAAGTTTTCCAATGACTGATGGTTTTATCCCAACTACTACCTCGAAAGACATGGAGGAAAGACCACTACTTTGCTTCGTACATCTGATGGCTGTAGATTAGCATGCACTGCCACGATTGCGGCAGGGTTTCATGTATATAAAAAATATTCTGAAGTTGAAAAGATATTTGCTTCTAGAAGTAACGACAAATCTGCTGGAATTGAAAGTATTTAAATGGCTCAATTTCTTAGGTGAGGAATTGGCAATTATAGATACGGTTCAGTAAGTAAAACAACATTAAAGGGACTGTGTATAACTGATCGCAATTTAGTCGCTATAAGAATTCGACCCCTTTCTGTTTTCGAAATAAAACATGACACAATTAAGGTTCTCCCGACTGCGAACTCAGTAATTAGGTAGTCTTTATTATCGAAAATTTAAGATGGAACATTTTGAATTTGAAAGTACTTTTTGGGATTAATTGAAAGAGACCATCCAAAAACTCTTGTTTCAACCGAAAATTTCATCCGATTCAGATTTATTCACACAAGGCTTGTTCGAATTTTACATGGGCAACAAATTTGGATTAGATTGCATCGACCAATAAAGTTGGTGCAACGTTATCACTTTCATTTCATTAAGCTGGATGCCATTTCGGCTCGGTCGCGCTGAATTTTATTCCCGAAATGACATTAAAGTCCGCTATATAACAGTTTAGCCGAGTCCATTTTATCGTACTTTTTTGCCAAAGGCAATATAGCGTATAGTTTTCTTCGATTCTTTCGATTTCCATTCGGGATAATGAACGCTTGATGCTTCGCTATCGCTCATTGCATTTTGGAGAACCCGTCACACATTCTCATTTAATTCCCATATCCTACCGACGTTACATTTCAGTCACTTGGCGAATGAATGATAGGCATAAAACCGTGCCCGACACGAACGACACGTCACCGACACGACTGACACAGGACCGTCACGTGACGGTAGGCCTCCCCCAGGTCTTTTCCACTCTTCCATGTATCGCCATGTTCATCCATCTAGTTCCACCGTGCATCACCAGGTCATCCGCCCATCCCATTTGGGATCTTCCTCTGCTTCTCTTATTTTCCCAGGGTCTCCATATATGTATATATATATATATATATATATATATATATATATATATATATATATATATATATATTTATATATATATATATATATATATATATATATATATATATATATATATATATATATATATATATATATATATATATATACAGGGTGATGTCAAAATAGGTCTCGATCTGAGCCGACTTAGTTATATCCGAAATTGTCCTCTTGGAGGACGTAAAAAATAAAAAAAATATTGGTTTTTCCTAAATAACCTGAAAACCTGCTGATTTTAAAGTTTTTTTTTTAAATTTAGTTTCTCACAATAATTTTAATACATACTTCCAACTTTGTATCATTACTATGTTCTGTTAATAATAAAATTGATGTATGCAGGTAATTTTGAATACTTTTATTCTGGAAAACCCATTCATCCAGTGAAAAATATTTAAGAAATAGAATAGCTTCCAAATACATCTAGTTAGTTGAACAAAATATATGGGTTGTCATAACATTATTGATATGAAAAATAAGAATAAATTTTGGCATTTTATGTCTTTTTTATAACACTTCCACTTATTTACAGCAGGTGAATATACTACTAGGAAACGTAATTTTATAGTACTATACTATACACCAGAAATCAAGGAAATTAATTATCAGGTTTCAACGTAATTATAAAAAAACAATATTTTTTAATATTTTTGAAGTCCTGTACCAGCTAAACGAGAAAATTTTGGGTATAAATAAGTTGGCTTAGATCGACCTATTCAGACGTCAATCGTAGTACACTTAGTTTCCGGACACCATATATATATATATATATATATATATATATATGTATATATACAACAATTCGAGTATATATATACATATATATATATATATATATATATATATATATATATATATATATATATATATATATATATGTATATATATAATATATATATATATATATATATATATATATATATATATATATATATATATATATATATATATATATATATATATATATATATATATATATATATATATATATATATATATATATATATATATATATAGTTGGAGGGTTGACCCCCCGGAGGAGAAAATAAATCTTGTTCACTCGATAAAGGGCGCAATTTTATAGAAATAGGGTTGAAAGTTTGTAAGTGCGTAGTTTCGTATGATACCTTGGATGTGATTGGTTTTGGTACGAATTGGTTGGGAAGTTGATCCCCCAGGGAGGAAATAAATATTGTTTACACATAAGAGGGCGCATTTTTTTTGAATTTGGAAAAAAAATCATAATTTAATGAATATATTTTTTAAACTGGTTACGTAATGAAAACCTGCTCTTCTTATGCAGCTCGCTACGATAGTTTTTTTAAGTTATATTTGCTATATGTTCAATGCAAAAGTTTTCCAATGACTGATGGTTTTATCCCAACTACTACCTCGAAAGACATGGAGGAAAGACCACTACTTTGCTTCGTAGATCTGATGGCTGTAGATTAGCATGCACTGCCACGATTGCGGCAGGGTTTCATGTATATAAAAAATATTCTGAAGTTGAAAAGATATTTGCTTCTAGAAGTAATATATATACATATATATATATATATATATATATATATATATATATATATATATATATATATATATATATATATATATATATATATATATATATATATATATATATATATATATATATATATATATATATATATATATATATATATTTATATATATATATATATATATATATATATATATATATATATATATATATACTATATTAATTCGTTGAATCAATCTGGTTAAAATTTTAAAATTTCGATATCTGCAGTTTTTCATCCAATGTTATTTATTGAACATTTCTGATTCTTCCACTGTCTCTGTTATCCAGCTTCAAATATGAAGGTTGTAAACAATCATTCATTACGAGTACCCAATTCAATATTCTTAACGTGTCAAGAAGAAGTGGAATTAAGTTACTAACATTCAAATTAATTAAAACGTTCGACATAAATCAATCGATTAGTTATGGTTGGAACCGCAGGAATTCTGAGTGTTTCGAGAAGAACAATGGAATGTCACTGTCAGTGTCGTGAAATCATAGCCCTGACATTCTTTGAGCGCTCCTTAATTGACAAAACTAACTTAATTTGATAGCATTAATGGATAATCGATCTCATTGTCACAATGCTACTTTCGAGTGTTCCCGATTCGTCTTCACCTCATCACCGTTATCTTGAAACCGACGACTAGATTGATGAGGAATTACATTTGTTGATTCAGCCTGAGCTTTTCGTTAGTTCCTCTCAAATTGCGACGAAACCCGAGAGAAGAAGGTGAAGGTTCATAAAATATTTAGGGGAAATTTCTCATTAGGTTGAGTCTACTGAAATTGATGTACGTTTGCCAAGTTTTGATTTAGTGGCGATCTGATCAGAGCTCGTGAAACGAACTTGAATTACAGGATGGAATAATTCATAATAATTCCAGCAGACGAACGGGATCAATTTGAATCCATAATAAATTATTGAAAATTCGTCAGTAGCATCGAATAATTGAGTGAATTATCAAAGCAAGTTTCGAAAATTATGAAATTATTATTTATTACACGTACTTATATTGTTCGTAAGAAAACATTCCCTAAACCCTGAAAAATGTGAAAACTGGATTCAAAATTGATATATCGGAATTTTGGGTTTACATATCACTAAACAATTTATAGTAAGCACCAACTACAATTCAACTATCACGGACATTATTTATAAAACGAAATCAAAAACAATATTATTGATGTATCCTAATCCCAGAACTGAGAAATGAATATAGTTCATTATATTCGACAGTCCCAGTAAGAAACATCATATTTTTCAGAACAACTTAATTTAACAGATCTTTCTGATCGAACTATTCTGCTTTTAGTGAAAATATCCATTTAGAAATTGAAAACGTTTATGAATTCCGAATTTACAAATTGTACTGTATCCAGTATAACAAAGGAAGAATATTCCGTGATATTTTGCTTAGTCCCTTTAATCATAAATGAACTAATTCGGGAAATTATTCTTAATAGTCCGAATTTAATAGTAGAAATTAGGGAGCACCTATTGATACAGACACGTAAGAATCTCTTGAAAAATTCGTTATTACTTCTCAATTAATTAGAGTGCATCAACTTCCCTTCGTTTTCAATCAATTCTGAAGCTTAGTAATTGTGAATAAACCTTGATTAAATCGTTTTGAGCTATTCAACTATGCGATGCTACATTTCTGAATTTGTTTTAACAATGATTCTAATTGAGCGTCAGTTATAGGAATGACAGCTTAGAAATTCAGATTCACAACGTAAATTTCATATTATCGACCTTCTACTTTGGGTGAACTTTGAAATATTAAATGCTAAAAGTAAGGAAATTAAACATAATTTTCTAGAATCATTACAGATAATTAAATACAAACATTCAGGTCTACTATTGAATAGCCAAATTGATTATACCGCAAGCCCCCTTCTGAATCTTTTCAAAATTAACGAACAACCTGACTAACAGTTTAGCCGTCTCGGTCACGATTTAAAACTATTGTAGCGAAAAATCTGAAATTTACTGTGATGCAACTTATGATTTTTTGCAAATTTTTGATGTTAAATTCAGATTTTCAAAATGCTCCGTTTGGGCACTATGACATGTCCCCTTTTGAGGACATCATGAGCTGATGGGCACTATGACATGTCCCCAATTGAGGACATCCTGAGCTGATGGAAGACAAACAAATTTCAGAAATATGTTCAGAGGGTGAAATATTAATATGTTTCATTAAAATAACATTACAGGGTATGGTATTTCATGAATGGTCCATTTTCGAAGTACTAAAATGAATAAAATTTAACTTTTGCAGAAATAAAATGAAAGTGCTGTTATATTAACCTAGATGTTGCGTTTACCGCTAGCTCACAATGTCCTCAAATTAGGACACCACACTTTCAAAAATCGCTGATTACAATATGCACAAAAATCACCGAACACAATTACTTTGGAACAAGTCTACACTTATTGTGAACGTGAACAAACAGTTTTCAAACACGAGGTCTAACGAATATAACCAAAAAAAAATAAACAGTAGAGCGCTACACTGCTGTCACAGCTACCCTACGGAAACCTATATTTCAAATGAATGAATTTTTTTTCCATCAGCTTGTAGATGGCAGCACATATATTCATTTGGAAGTATATGATGTCCACAACTGAGAACAATGTGACAGAGAAGTAAGAGCAAGCGGCACTTCATAGGAAAAAATCCAAAGTAGGTTGTCCTCAATTGAGGAATCCTGGTTTAGGTATGGACGTTTGTGAATGTCTACGAGTTTCAGTGGTTCTAATAAAAATTAGTGGTTGGGTAATGTACATTTTTTACAAGCCCATAAGCCGTTCGGAAGCGGCGTCAACGAGTAGGTCCATAGAGAAAAAAAAATGCCGAGTGATAATTAAAAATATTGACAAAGAATGTATAAGAATGACTATAGAAGAATAAGAAGGATCAATCAATCTCGACAAGTTGTGTGAATATTGACATAATTGCAGCGGAATTTTACGGTGTATTAGCATCGTTAGTTGCCAAATAGAGAATGAAATAATTGATTAATATAATCAATATCTGTCGGTAGAAACAAGAGAAGCGATGTGAGAGTTAGAATTTTTAGTCGTATTTTCCCCAAAAGTGCGGGAGTGGAACACGATTTTCGAAAGTTTATGTACCTTCGGTGGTTTTGAGGTATTGCTCATTTGGTAGGAGCAGCGTTTCTCAACCTGAGGGGCGCGAGCTGAGGGGGGGGTTGTAATCGCGAACATACATGTACTGGTGGAGCGAGATATAAGGAAATGATGATCTGTACACATAATTCAAACAAAAACCTTTTTTTCTTAGTATTACATGCCATGGTTATGGGGGCGCGATACACATTCATTGTGATAGGAAATGGGTCCGCGAATTCTAAAAGGTTGAAAAACGCTGGGTTAGAGGATTTAGAATTTGGACATGGATTGAGTTGATGTTAGAAAGAAGGACTCTGCGAATTTCAATTGATTTCTTATACCGCCACAATTTTTATATTGAAACTTCAATCAATTTTTGAGAATTTTTCAGTAACGTGCTTCTCCACAGTTACTCCAATTTCCAATGTTTACGTGAATTCTATTGATGTGAGTGGAGAATGGAAAGTTATTATTTCGTAATTTCAACTGTTTTTTCTCCCCGTAGCATTTTTCATGTAGAAATTTCATGCTATTTTGCAGTCAGCCAAAGCTCCTCTCTTCTGCCCCTCCAAATTGAATTAAAGGGTTAAGAATTTGTATGTAAATAGAACATAAATTTCGAACTCATTGAATTGAAAGTGGTTAAATATGTTTGACTCGACTGCAGCCTAGGTACCTGTCAACAACAATTTTCGAAATAGCGTTCACTGAAAATTGGCGAAATTGTCGCCTGCCAAATGAATTTCCACAGTTTTATTACATATTCGTTCTTCTTTCTACATTGAGTGAATATGATACCGATTGACCCAGTTTCTCGATCGAGCTAACTGTGGAGATGTTTTGATGAAGCGAATAATATTATTCATAAAGCATTCAATCTCAATTCTGAATGATCAATAAGTCGAAAGCAATGCTGATGATACGAACCCTGAAAATTGAGAGATGCATTCACGTTTACCTATTTGTATTCATAAATCTCCCAAGGTGATCACTGGTTTCATATTTCCAATCTGACTGATACATGAACTGAAATAAATTTTAACGAGTTTTATTATATTTAAAAAGTAGAGAATACAAACTTTCATTCTATCTGAATACAACGAATCTGAGTTACGAAGAGCAAAAATACATGATTGGAAGCCTTCCATATTTTCATACCATACTCCTCTAATCGGAATTAATCAAAGGAAGATTGAAAATTTTGTGGTTGAATATGTTGCACAAAGATTGCACAAGAGAATTTTCTTTCAGGTGAAAAAAATATAAACATTAAAACAATGGTTATTAAAAACAATTTACACGTTTATTCGACAAATGCAAAATGAATTTATTTCTCCCATATATCCAATACAAGAAATAAATAATTAAAAAACTGTGTATAAAGGGTGAAAATAACCAATCAGCTCTCTTGAAGAGTTGTTTGATAATTTTTGAATCATTGATGAATTTTCCTAGTTCATCTTATGTAATATATTAAGTTGACCATGGTCAACTTGTATATTTTTCATGATTTGATTGTTGAATATCAATATCAACCACAACAATATCACCCTTGCTTAATAGTTTAAGGAATGGTTAAAGGAACTGCTACATGAAATACTAGTCTTGAGCCTCAAAATAATTTTTCATTCCAGTTCCTTTCCTGGCGATACATGAAATTAATAAACATACTGAAACAATGGTTTATAAAAACAATGGCTTATAAAAACAAATCAATGGCTTATAAAAACAAAACAATGGCTTATAAAAACAATGGTTTATAAAAACAATATAAGGTTGAGTGGGGTAAGTGTGTAAGCGCCAAATAATTCTTATTCCGATAACATGCTGGTGTGGCCATCTATAAAACAGTATCTAAAGGTTCATAATAGGCCATTGTAAGCTACAGCCGAAGTTAAGATAATTGCTATATGGGCGGGAAAAGCTAATATTTCATAACCTCTCACCATACACAGTGCATGTAGTTGGTAGACGTTTACTCATCGTGTGACATCATAGTTCCAAGTGAGTTTTTTGAAGTTTTTTTACTACAAATATGGTAAGAAACAGTTCCATTTTAACCTACAGTCGTTATTTTTATTAAAGATAAAGCGTTTATTATTATTTGGTACTAGTACACACTTGTCCCACTAAAATTCTACTCTGTGGAAGTGTGTATTAATTCAGCCGGACAAGTGTGTACTAATAGTGAACATGAGAAAAGTTCACTATTTGAAGAGCTGCTTCTGGAAATGGTGAAACATCACAGAGGAAAAGAAGACAAGAAACCTAGGAGAAAAATCGCGGGTGGAGCTGAAATTATAACTGCTCCAGAGGTAATTAAACATTTACAGAAAAAAACAATTAAGAAGACAGTGAAAAAAAGTAAAGTCTCTAACATAGTGAATCAGAAACATCATCAGATGAAGAAGAAGTTTGGGAAGACCAGAGTGACGATGATATTGACGAAGAATTTAGAGATCAGGAAGAATTGATCACATTTATGGATGGACTAAACAAAGAAAATTCAGATGTAGATGTTAGTGATGGGATATTGGTAGTATTCATGTTACTGTCAACAAAAAAAGAAGACGAAGAAGTAAAATTAAAATTTTTAAGAAACGTTCATTCGTTAGATACAATTGCAAATTCTTTCATCTGGGCTGATCCTGAGGAATGTGATTTCATTGGAACTCAAAATATTATTATGGTTCTTCCAAAGCCATTATTGTAAGTAAAAGAGGTCTGCATCGATTTGGACTTTCTTTTACAGATTATAATGTTCATTAGTAATATAACTTGATTTATTCAAGTATTTTACTTTACCTTTAGGATATATTCATGTTTTTTCTTCACTTTAAGTTATTCAGTTAATGTCCATTTTTTGTTAAAAAGTTTGTAACTTGAAGAGTTTGAAAGATAAAATTTTTTTTTTGCTCCAGTCGAAAAATTAAATATCGCAGTTTTACACACTTGCCCCGTTTCACAAAAGAAGTGTGTACTATGGGCATAGAAATATATATAATATAGAAATAAATGCGAAAATGTGTCTATATCAAAGTTTTATTATGAGGACTTGTGGGCAATACCCATAACTATGTTATGCCAAAATTTGGGATCTGCAACTCTAGTGCTTTGTTTAAAAATATGGTGTATATACGAACTTTCCAAATATTGCTACACATTTACCCCACCTTACCTTACACATTTATTAAATAAAAAACGCATGACGCACGTTTCGGTGAAACTTCACCTCATTCAGATCCTAAATGCGAACTGAATTTATTTCTCCGTTATATCGAATACAAGAAATAAATAGATGACAAATTGTGGAGAAATTGTAAATAGACGGATGTTTACAAATAATTAATAAAAGAGAAAAAACCCATTCTAAACTGCTAGTCAGGTAGTTCCGTAATTTTGAAAAGATTAAGAAGGGGGCTTGTAGTATGATCAATTTAGCTATTCAGTAGGAGACCTGAATGTTTGTATTTATTGATCTGTATTGATTCTAGAAAATTTATATTAATTTCTTTACTTTCAGCATTTAATATTTTAAAGTCAAAATTTTTATTTATTTTATTTATTTAAATGAACGTGTCTCGACATCGGAGGTCATTGACACGGGGTACAATTTACAGATGTGTGCTGAATATTATAGTCATAAAAAAAGTTGTACACGGCTGTAGAGCTGGTATTCTTGGAGGAATTTGACTGTTGATTCAATTTGTGTTGAGGAGCTGAGGATGTCTTTTAGGTGTTCCTTCAGTCCAAATCTTCGATAAGCTTCTCCATAGTGAGGGCATTGTGATAGCAGGTGAGTTCCAGTTAGTCGGGTGTTGTGACAGTATTCGCAATTTGGTTGATTTTCCTCCGACATCAGATAGCCATGAGTTAACCGGGTGTGACCAATTCTGAGTCTTCTGATGACCATTTTATCTTGTCTGCCTAAATTGATTTTTGTGGGACTGTCAATCTTGGGTTGGATATCGAATAATTTATTATTGTTGTTGTCCCATTGAGCCTGCCAGTCTTGGAGAAATCTCTGATTAATGATGGTTTTGAGGTCACTGTGAAGCTGGATGTCCACTTCAGGTAGGTCCAGGGATCTTGCTAAATTAGCGGATTGGTCTGCAGCTTCATTATCAGGTATTCCTATATGAGATGGTATCCAAATAAAGGAGGTGGAAATGTTCATCTCGGTTTTGAGTCTGTGAACTCTCTCTTGGATATTTTGAACAATTGGATTCATCTAGTATATGTTGCCAATGGACTGAATTGCCAACAGTGAATCACTGAGGATTGCAATTTTTTGGCCTGGAGTGATCGGGCGGTATGAATGCTGCAGATAGATGGAAGTTTATAGGACTCTGGCATGTTAAGCTCACTGATGATTGAGCATGTGACTACATAATCATCTTTGGAGGCGTCAGTGTATAGCTGTTGGTCAAATTTTTCAGTGTGGATGATTTCGGAAAGGTAGTTTCTGAACATTGTACTAGGTGTGTCACGTTTGGTGTATTTGTGTAAGGAGGTGTTGACTACTGGTTGATGTCTGGACCAAGGAGGGTGGTTTGGAAATACTAAAGGAGTACATGATGTCAGGTCTAGTGATCTTAGGTCCATGTTTATCAGCTGAGGAATTGACAGAACCGTTCTGGGTTGGATAATAGCAGGACGCTCTGAATTTCTGATTAATTGGTATACTGGATGATTCGGAATAGAAGATACTTTGGTGGCATACAGAAGGAGAGCTTTTGGCCGACGAAGATTCAGTGGCATTTCCTGTGCTTCCACATGAAGGCTAGCAGATGGGCTGGATCTGAAAGCTCCGAGTGAGATGCGCAATGCGGTTTTAGGTATTGTGTTTAGTGATTTCAGATTCGTCTTGCTGGATGTAGAATAGAGTATGCTGCCATAGTCCAGTTTTGAGCGTACAAGAGATCTGTATATTCTCAGTAAGATTTCTTCATCGCAGCCCCATTGGTGATGAGATAACGTTCGGAGGATATTCATGGAGTTTAAATAATTACCTTTCAGGCTCTTGATATGAGGAGTCCAAGTGAGTCGCTGGTCCAGTGTCATTCCTAGGAATTTAAGAGGTTCGATAAAGTCAAAATTGAATGTGTGATTTCCTTGGATTTAATGGTTTGCATAATTGATAAATACAATCATCAAGGTCTCCTAGTGAATAGCGAAATTGACTACCAGACTAGCAGTTTAGAATGGGGTTTCACTCTCTAACTAATGATTTGTAACAATATTTTTATTTATTTTATCTTTTACACATGTAAATTATTTTTATTAACCATTTTTTCAATATGTTTGTTAATTTTAATCAAGTATTGGCCTTATCTATCCAAGATGAAGACATATTGTATAGCTGGAAACTATACTTTAGAATAAGACATACGAACTTTTGGTTACGCATCCTTTCAAAATTAGAACGACAAATTTCCATCGAAGAATAGTTTTGTTAGAATACTCGGATGGAAAGAACCATTCAATATATATCAGAAAACGTTAAATCTTGTATTTGAACAAAACACAATCAGTTCACGATGTAGCAAATTCTCAATAATTTATCTGACCACTAAAACAATTTTTATCTGAAAACATTTATGTAAAATTTTGTGAATGTATTGACTTGAATACAAATTTGCAGGAGTTCAAAGTATAGAATGCCCAAATAGCAATTTGAGGGCATGGAATACTGGGGAAAATGAACAGTCGGTAATAATCGATTACGTATTTTAACTGGGTCGAACGTCCTCTGAGCTGTTAAATATCCTTTTTTCACCAGAATTTCACCAAATACAATTAGTAAATCCCCACTTCCCACAGCGAATTCCCTAAGTGCTACAACAGCTGCATTCAGAACCAACTATGTATACACAATTTGCAAGGCAAATATTTTATGATTGAAATGCATTAAATAACTTAAAAATGACATGCTATTATGTTGCAACAAGTATTATATTATAGAAATTTGAAAGACTTTTTTAACATTTCATAATGTATATCTTAATGTGAAGCTATTTTGCGGAAAAACTGGAAGGATATGTTCAATTATTCATGAGTTTGTATGATTAATATTTTAGTTGAATTTTCGTGATATACACGAAATACCATAGGAATCAACCGACACGAAAACCAAGCATGTGAAGTGTTGGAAGTATGTTCACCAAGGCATGCTTTATTAATTCCATTCTTTCTGCAGAGGTATGTCTCAATAGCATCTTAGAAAAATTCTTCTTATGCTGAAGAAATATTCAGATATGCATGGAAAAATTTATATTATTTTTTCTGATAAACGAACACAGATAACAGATACAAATTAAATGTCATACTACTAAATTTTTTTGAATAAAAAAGGATTAAGTATTCGATTTTCAATGAATAAACAAAAAAAACTTATTTGAGGTAATGAGTTGCATAAAAAGGAAAACCTCTCGGGTATAAATCTTCTGAAACACTGGGATAAAATAACAATTTTAAATCAACATCAAGTAGCAACTAATCATAAATGACAAAAAATGTGTTATTAATACGTTGTCATGGGACATGATATACAAACATGTATATTATTAAAAATAACATACACAATCTTGCAGGATGTCTTTAAATTCAATTTTGAATAATTTAGATTTTAATGCTTACGCTCCAGAAATTCTGAGGACACTGCATCATATTTTTTATCTACTATTCGCAATATCTAAAATATTATGTTTTTTTATACAAACAACATCTACGAATTGTCTAATCGTAATGGTAATTTTATGGGTTCATCAACATTGAAGCATGCGTATTCATTTGAATTTGAAAAAACAGTTAGACAATCATTTTGTCAAGATTTCATTTTCATTAAATCATTCTTGTATCTAGTGAATGGTAATTTGAACAATTATCAGTGTACGTTCAATTAATTTATTCCTGAGAGATGGAGATACGTCAAGGTCTTCAAAATATTCGGAAAGAATGAAAATTTTCATTTTTAGTTATAATATTCTCACAGACCAAAATAAAATAATGCAAAATGAAATAAATTAATAAACATGGGAAGGTATTGAATACTTTGCTATATATATATATATATATATATTTATATATATATATATATATATATATTATATTATATATATATATATATATATATATATATATATATATATATATATATATATATATATATATATATATATATATATATATATATATATATATATATATATATATATATATACCAAAGGTGTTAAGTAAATATGCTTCAACTATTCAACGGCTTATTCCTTGGCCTATTCTTATAAGAATATTTCGTTCTATAATGATTTCTGAAGAACCCCTTTGTTTCGCAGATACAGACTAAACAAAATTTGCGACAGCCATATTCTATATTTGTTGAAATCATTAATGTAAATAAAAGTATAGAGTACGCTAATGAGTTCATCACGTACACAAAATGAATGAGTTTATGAAGTACAAGAAATTGTTAGCGATAACTTGTGGGTAACTATCTAATTGGACGGGTATTTCTACTAGCAAGACTTTTAGGAAGATACACTGCCAACTGCCAGATTTTCTGCAGGATGTACTATTGGCGACAAGAATTCCAAGGTGGTTTATGCACGATGGTTCGCCACAACATTTCAGTTAGGTTGCTCCTGATATTTTAACAGCAACATACGGGGATCTCTGGATTGGTCTAGGTGAGCCACACACATGGTCTGTTAAGTCCCCAGACTTGAACACCCTGGATTATTTCTTATGGGGATATCTGCGTTCATTAGTTTACGCTACTTCAGTGGAGAAGTTGGACGACTTGCGAAATCGCTGGTTGTATTTCAATAAGAAACGACCCTGGTGTGTTTGAAAGAGTTCGGCACTCAATGACGAGAAGATTGAAAGCTTGTATTCAGGCTAGAGAATGTCATTTCGAACATTCATTGTAGATTGAGCATCGTCACATATACTTTTTGATAATAAAATATTTTCACTGTCGTGAAGTTTGTTTACTCTGTATCTTCCAAACAAAGGGGGTTTTCAGAAATTATCATAGAACAAAATATTCCTAGAAAAGGCCAAGGAATAACCTCTGGTATTTTCGCCGCATGCTTGCCAAACACCCTGTATATATACACTTACATATAAATATTTATTTTTATCACTAATAAGCTAACGAATTTCGTGACGAAACGTAAACTTATTAATGAAATCGGTTTTCAAAGATCAATAGCCTATTATTGTTAATAAAAGATAAATAAGTGAAAATAAAGAAAAGGCAAAAGCAATTCATATATATATATATATATATATTTCATATATATATATATATATATATATATATATATATATATATATATATAAAATATATATATATATTTTTATATATATATATATATAATATTATAATTATATATATATATATATATATATATATATATATATATATATAATATATATATAGTATATGTATATACTCTTAACGTTTGACCCGGAAGTGTAGGCAATGGTACTTAATTTTAGTTAATGTACTCGTTTTCGTAAATGTGAAATCTATGAGAGTTTGTGTTCCTAGTTACTTCTTAAGAAGTCATAGTATGTTGAAACAGCTACTAAAAATTCGCGATTAAAAGAAACGGAGCTTTCCGCTGATATTTTACCACAGAACAATATAATTATATATATATAATATATATATATATATATATATATATATATATGTATATATATATATATATATTTATATATTTATATATATATATATATATATATATATATATATATATATATATATATATATATATATATATATAATATATATATAATTATTTATTCGAATTGTTGTTGCCTGTGATCTATTTTTAATCTCTTGATAATTATTAGCAATAACAGGCTGGTTGAATCTTAACAAACTCAATTTTATTAAAAAGTTGAAGTTTCACTACGACATTCGTAGTTTTTCAAAACTTTTTAAAAAATTGAAATTTCTATGACATTTATTGATTTGAAAAAATTTGAATAGACAAAGACTACTTTATCTTGCTAAAATTTTTTTCGAATGTGGTTATTTATTACGTGCTATTCAGTCTTATATCAACATTCAAAATTGTTATCATTAGATGGCAAGGTAAACCACAGAAACCTTTACCTACGTAATGTTCGAAAATAAAAATAATAGGGTACTATTTATCTAACAACAAAGAAATTAGTCGCAGGAAAATATCAAAAAAGTAGAGCAGAATTATCGGTATAGAACGTTTATATGGAAGCAGCCGTTGACACGTGTTTCGGACTCTTTGGTCCTCATCAGAATGGCGTAGCAAAGCATTGGATTGAAAATTTGGAGATGAAAATAGTACAACAGTCTTCCGTAGCAGAGGTTTTTATTTGTTGTACTATTTTCATCTCCAAATTTTCAATCCAATGCTTTGCTACGCCATTCTGATGAGGACCAAAGAGTCCGAAACACGTGTCAACGGCTGCTTCCATATAAACGTTCTATACCGATAATTCTGCTCTACTTTTTTGATATTTTCCTGCGACTAATTTCTTTGTTGTTAGATAAATAGTACCCTATTATTTTTATTTTCGAACATTACGTAGGTAAAGGTTTCTGTGGTTTCCCTTGCCATCTAATGATAACAATTTTGAATGTTGATATTAGACTGAATAGCACGTAATAAATAACCACATTCGAAAAAAATTTTAGCAAGATAAAGTAGTCTTTGTCTATTCAAATTTTTTCAAATCAATAAATGTCATAGAAATTTCAATTTTTTCAAAAGTTTTGAAAAACTACGAATGTCGTAGTGAAACGTCAACTTTTTAATAAAATTGAGTTTTTTAAGATTCAACCAGCCTGTTATTGCTAATAATTATCAAGAGATTAATATATAATATATATATATATATATATATATATATATATATATATATATATATATATATATATATATATATATATATATATATATATATATATATATATATATATATATATATATATATATATATATATATATATATATATATATATATATATATATATATATATATATATATATATATATATATATATATTAAATATATATATATATATATATATATATATATATATATATATATATATATATATATAGGCAATGGTACTTAAGTTTAGTTAATGTTCTCGTTTTCGTAAATGTAAAATCTATGAGAGTTTGTGTTCCTAGCCACTTCTTAAGGATTCATAGTATGTTGAAACAGTTACTAAAACTTCGCGATTAAAAAAAAACGAAGCTTTCCGCTGACATTTTATTACAGAACAATTCCTCGAACAAAACTCAAATATTATGTGTATCAACAAATATTTGTATTGAAATTGTATAGGTACGTATGGATTTGTTCACTTGCTGCAGCTATTCGGGTTTAATCTACCGTAACCAATTCCCGTTTCGCCTTTTTCCTATATGCCGATGTATTTTATTTAACACGGAAATTATTCCACGCTTAAACCGTTTGATTTGGATTCAAATACTGTCCATCCATTGAATAGCTGTTGGCAGTAGAATAACCACACACTCGAATAAATTCGTAATTTATTCTATGAAATGCTCATTCGCAATGAAGGTAATTTAAAAAGTACAGGTGAAAAGTAAACGACTCAAAGTAAAAAACTCACAAAGGAACGTTTTGGCCACGAAGAAAATAAAATGACATACTAGTTACCATACTACCGCATACTACTATATTATCCAGAAATTTTTTTTTTGACATTTGATAACATGTTATCTATTATTATATCTTTAATGCAACTGTATAACTTCTCAAGATTTATTATCATTTTGTTCTCAGAAAAGAGTAACTATTGAAATAATGTATTTTGATCAAAATCGTGAATCTCTTGAGGCATAGCATATCGTGAATCACAATAAACTGTATCATTCATAGTTTAATATAATGACCAATTGATTTGGTCGATACTTGTTGAAAATCCATCAAAATAATGCAAATAAAAATTCAACTTTTAATTTTTACTTCATTTTGTTGAACATAACAATTGTTTCGCCAAACACAGTGGCTTCATCAGACATGTGATTGAAACTAACTCTACAAATGGAATATCTTACGAATTTAGAAATGGGAAATACAAATGGAGATAGGAAAACCTAAACGTAATCTTGTAAATGAAACTTAAAGATTTTCACTATATATAGTGAGAATCGAAAACTGTGAAGTTTTATTTACAATATTATAATGGATGTTCATCAAGTATCGGCCCAATCAATTAGTTATCTGAACGTAATATATTGGCACGTAGATATAAGTATAAAAGTGGGTAAACATCACAGGTAGAAAGATTCAGTATTCCACTAGAATAACTGTAACAGAGGAGACTTATTGATATCTAATTGATGGTTCAATAAATTATTGGAAATTTTTTTAATAATGATTTCAAGTATACTATGATATTACATACAGAAAGGGAAAGCAATAAACTAAACTTATTGTTTAGTTTATTGCTTTCCCTTTCTGTTTGTAATATTGCAAATTCGTCATTGAAGCTATGATTATGTTCCAGCAGGTGTGAGGAATATACCGAATCTGTTTTTTTCTTATCGTAACTTCTTTTATGTTCAGAAATTTTAACTCCGAAGTTTCTGCCGGTTTGGCCAACATATACCATAGGACATGGAACATAATAATAATACAACTTTATTTAGCAGAACAAGCTATTGCATAACAAATAGATTCAAATAACATTACAAATCTTCGAAAAAAGACAAGTACAAATATTAACTGAAACAGAAAATAAATTCTAACTTGAAAAATACATTTTTCTTAACCTTGACTTGAAGTGTTCCACAGTAGGAGAAGCCTCGATACTTGAAGGTAAGCTATTGTATAACCTTAAGCCTTCAACAAACAATGACTTCTCCATTACTGTTGAATGAAATCTCTCAATCTGATAATTATCCTTAGTCCTTAGATTATAATCCATGTTCCAAGATCTTTTATTCAAACATTTTTTAAAATATAATGGAGCTTGATTGTTGGCAATTTTATAAATCAACAGTAAACCCGCCACACGTAGCTGTGATATATTTAAAAAATTTAATGACTTCAACATACTGTCAATTGAGGTATATCTGTTACATCGCAATAATATTCTCATTGCCTTATTCTGAAGAACCTGTAGTCTACAGATATCTTCATTGGAACAAGACACCAAAAGAGATAGACAGTAGTTGAAATGTGGATAGATAGTAGCATTGTACACTAATTTTCTGCACCACAGTGAAAGATTTTTACTGACTCTCGACAAATATCCAATTTTTTTTCCTATTTTCTTACACAAAAAATCAATATGTTTCTGAAATCTGAGCTGAAGATCAAATATAACTCCTAAATATTTTATTTCATCAACGTATTCAATTATACTATTATCAATTTTAATGACTCAGTTACCCTGTCTGAAATTAGAACAATTTTGTTTGCTACCCAGTATCATGCATTTTGTTTTTTGTGAATTTAATTTCAATTTATTCCTCATCAACCACTCATTCAAAATATCTAATTCGTTGTTCATAATGTTAACTAGATCTAGATAATCTTTACCAGATACATAAATCAAAGTATCATCTGCGAAGAGACTGACGAAAGAATCCTGTAAGTATTGATACAGGTCATTAATATATAGTAAAAACAATAGTGGTCCCAAAGCACTACCCTGTGGAACCCCATATTTAGTCGGAAGCTCCTCTGAGCATTTACCCTCGATTTTAGTTTTCTGATACCTATTTGTCAAGTAATTTCTAATCCAAGCAAGAACATTTTCCTTTATACCATATTTTTCGCATTTAATTACTAACTTATCCCTATCAACAGTTTCAAAAGCTCTTTTTAAGTCCACAAATACACTAATTACAATGTTTCCCTCATCAATCTCTCTCTTCCAATTACTACAAACCAGCTGACAGGCCATCTCACAGGATTGATGTCGCCGGAAACCAGATTGGTTGACGAACAATAAATCATTCACAGAGAGATGCCCACTCAGCTGTTCATAAACTATGATTTCAATCATTTTATCAACAATCGGGAGAAGATTAATTGGTCTTAAGTCCTCTGGCTTCCTGGGATTAGCACTTTTTGGAACAGGAACAAAAGTACTACATTTAAGTTTACTGGGCATGACACCAGTATGCAAACACCTGCAGGTGCATATGCAGGTACCTATTTATAAGCTAACATAAGTTAGCTTATAAATAGGTACCTGATTTATTATGAGTAAATATATCTTTAGCATTTCTAATATGTTTAACTATTGTATTCTGAGTTTTGAAGGATATTCTTACATTTCGATTCGACAAGAAATTTTTTTATAGGATCACCTATTCAAGTGAATAATAAAATTTTTTTTTCATATAGGCTATCCAACACACAAAATTTCTACTTTATTGTCAAATCGAAATGTGAGAATCGTGATGCATTTAAAATAATCTTTGTACTTATTATGTTTACTCACTTTTATACTTTCATCTACCTGCCAATATATTACGTTCAGGTTTTCCCATCCCCATTTGTATTTCACCTTTCTAGATTCGTAACATATTCCATTTGTAGATTTAGTTTGAATTACTCGTCTGATGAAGATACTTTGTTTGGCGAAACAATTGTTTAGTTTAACAAAATAGAGTGAAAATCAAAAACGGAAATTTTATTTACATTACAGTTCAATATAATAATCTTCAAGGTGGCATGTGGAAGTGTTTTCTGCTCCGAGCGAGAAAAATCATTCATTTGAAGGATATGTATTCACAAATATAATTGGACACTCAAAAATATCAGTGTGAAGCGACATCTTCGTAGCGTTGATATCAAGTCAAATTCTTTCTGCCATGAATATCTATTTACATATTCAGAGAAAAGCACAAATTCCCTTCAAAACAACTCCACTTGGCTGTATAAGGCATAGATAGAACCATCTCTGAAACATTATTCACGTGTATCTGGATTAAAATATGTGATCTGCTGGAAATACGGTTTCTGTTGAATCAATAATTTTCCTCTAATAGCTAACCTACATACCGAAGCAGGAAACTGTTTTGAACAAGATCAGAAAACGCTCTAACTAATTAGCTAAACTTAGTGCATTTGTATTAGCATTCAAAGTTGTATTTTGAATGTATTAAGATATTTTTCACCAATACAAACGAAATACGGAGCAAGTTGTACCAATATTCAATTATTCACAGGTGCATAAATTGACACTCGAATATATTTTGTTCACCGACAAGGTTATTCTCGAAGAAACAATGGTTGATGTTTTACATAGACAGTTTTATTGCTCAGGGCCACCAAAATAAATATGCTTAGTATCGAGATGGAACTTTCTGAATTTTATAACGATATAATCAATTGAAAAAATTAACTTTGAATCATATTATCAATTATTTGCAGTAATATATTATATTATAATATATTACTGCAAATAATTGATATCATTTCTTCAGTAAAAAACTTTTTAGAAGATAGATATATCTAGTCACGTTCCACTAGGACTTTGTGATTGAGGTCTACTTCCTGTCTTGTACTGAATAGCAAAGCATACGCCAAGAGGTAAACAGTATATATACGGGATTATTTTTCGACATTCAAATCTGAAAGTTTAAGATGATTATGTGCCGCTTTTTCAAGAAGGTAATGAGGTAACGTCAAATATTTTACGCTGGCAACCACCACTATTCTCTAGAGGAGTCTGCTGAAATTCAACTCAGTTTCAAGGGAATGGTAATCAGCCAAAGCAACACGACCTGTGACTATAACTTGCCAGATTAATTTCTCTTCAGATATGCCATATTTAATCTCTTCTTCTTGCGATATGAAATTTCACCAAAATTCATTTTCCTTTGATCCCAGTCTATTTTTCAGTAGCCTCAAGAGTTTACCCTTATAATATTCAACAATTCCCCAAGGCTTTGATGGAATGATGTGTCATTTTACTCCTATAAATATTTCCATATCATTAGAGTTACTAGTTTTCAAGGATTTCCATTTTGTTTAGCAGTTTGAATGCCGTGCAACATGCCTTGCGGTTATAATATGGAAATATTTTGAAATGCTGTCATAAATGAAGGCTGGAAACGGAATTTGAAAATACTGAAATCAAAATATACATGCTATCTATTGTGAATTATTTTTCATATTAAAATTGGTGCTACATCATCTGAAATTTGCTTGTGCTCTGCAATACGTATAACAGTTCTGTGTGTTCACAATTTATAGAATAAGTCCTGCAGTTTCTAAGGCTAAATTTTCATCATCACTTTTATGATTTCACAAATATTTCGTTCATTACTATTTGTAGGTTTTGAATATTTCTGCAGGATTTATGCAACATTGTAGGAAATATTCAGAATATTCTTTCATGAATGTTGTTGACAGAGCTATAAAACGAGTTCTGGATTGAAGGAATACGGTACTTACCGTTTTATTTCCAAGATTTCTGACTTTACAAGTCAGGTAAGCTGATTTTCCAACCAAAGCAGTTACATTTTGTGGAGTGAGAGCGTCGAAATAAGGTTCAAAACGATTTGACGGAATGGGAGATGCCACTGAGCCAACAGTAGCAATCTCTGGTATAGCGTTCATGTTGCTACGGCCTGAGCTTGCTGTTCCTCCTCTAATTGGCCAAACTGAAAAAAAAACATATTTGGAAAACTCGGAAACTGGGTCATAGCTGATTTCGATACTAAAAGATTTCCGGCAGTACTAAGAGAATAAGATTTAGTTAACAAATAACATAACACTAACCGAAACATTCATCAACCAATACTATCAAATGTAACTTCAAAATTACATAAGCATTTAATTCAACTAATAATGGTAATTGAAGGTTGTAGAATTTGCCATGAAAAACGAAACGGCACTAGAATCTCAATTGAGTTCTATTTTATTTTGAGGCAAATTATGAAAACTGGAAACGCAAGCTTCTCTAATTTCAATTCAATCCTTCGGAGGCAGAAAATGAATTAACGGTTATTCGAAAATTCAAAGAAGAATTTAAGTAAATGATCGTATTTGACGATTATCCTTATAAAATATGTGGTAGGGTTCCTCTTGTAATGGGCAGCTTTCAAGTTACGCTTACTGGATATATCAATCACTTTAAACGTTTTATGATGGAGGATAACCCTCTGTGGAAAGGATGTATAGTAGAAATTCTGTTAACAAGGGATTTAGATCGCGATACATTCACGTCACCGTTCGATAATGTATATTTGCCCGAATTCTACGTTTCCACTGCCTATAACGTGGTTAGGTTCACTGCTATAGCGAAATTCGTATTCACAAATTGTAAATGAAGAAATTCGAAATCTCCATGATGAGGTTTCAAATAAAAATGCAGAGAAATGTCTCAAAAGAGTTCATTTCACGGATTTCTATCACGAATTAAATTCTCTTCATTTTAGATATAAAACATGGAATGCTATTTGAAAAAATTTCATCAGAGCTCAGAAATCAGAATCAGAAATATCACCAGAAAAAAATTTATCTGAAATAACTTGAAAGAGATTTTTTCCATTGAAAAATACTATGACGTGATTTTTGTGTGGTACAAAATGAATAATTTATACATTATCATTTATAATGTTTCTGAATTTAATAAAATTTTCATATAATGCCACATTAGTCCGAGAGCTGGCGAACAATTTAGGGTAGGTACTTGAGGCACTATGAGAATGTTTGTGATAGTCCTTGAAATGCCCTTGAATAATAGCGACCCCCTATCAACTCTTGAATTTTTTAAAATGGAAAATTTTCATTGAAAAAAGTTTCTTGAGGCATTCTGAAATTGAATTTTATATCTTTGAATGAGATATTTAAGAAATTTAAAAATGAAAAAGCCATATCGATAAGATGGGTCTAAATGTTAACCAGAGTAAGTTCCCAGCCCAAAAATATTTTGGTACTATATCAGCTTTCGGCTATTTTGACCAAGAAGGAGTAGTATTCCGACCATCACCTTTTTCAACAAAATAAAAGTTGCTAAATTTTGAAATTCCTTTTGTTCCGAGATAGGTTTTTCAAAATTTGGTGTTTTTTCAAATTTGCAATTTTTCTTATTTAACTGCATAAAATCGCCCTTGTATCATCACAAATCATTTTTATATGATTCAGAAACGTAAATGTTCGCCAACGTTACATTTTAGAAAGCTGTGAGTGAGGAGGGATTGAGGTGGTGTAGAGCAGACATGTTCGAAACAGCCAAACTGGTAGTATTTGCAATATTTTTGTGTGTTTTTTTTTAAAGGGATGATGGGACACAGTCGAGTATTTGCCTGTGTTCCATCATCTAACCTCATGGGTTTGTGAGCTGGTACATTACCCAGCAGATTATGTCACGTAGATATATATATATATATATATATATATATATATATATATATATATATATATATATATATATATATATATATATATATATATATATATAATTTCAAATTGCAATTCTGCACAATCACAACCTCCATATCTTATCCGGGATTCGAACAAGGTACCGTCTGTGCCCTAGACAATTTCCCAACCATCTGGACCGCAGACGGTTGATGTGGTAGAGTTTTAAGTTCAAGCATATAATCATTTTGAGAAAATCCAAGTCATAAATCAAAAAAAAATTTCCCTACGAAATTCAGTTTGAGCTTTGAAAAATTATCACCGATTATCACTTTGAAAGTGAGAGTAGGAAACTAAGAGAATAAGAGAAGTTATGATTATTATATGACTCGCACAGTTTGTGATTCTTGTGACGGACACACTTTCCGTTCTTTCTTCCACTCGCCCAAGTCTCTGGAGTATAACGAGCGACAAGTAACTCCGTTCCAAAAATGAAGTTATTGAATTGGAGCGTTAAGCCAGTAAAACAAC